>JADXDR010000036.1:721282-731434 GCA_025026875.1 Chlorella ohadii
CCCCCGCCTGCTCATCCCCCGCATCCCCCATCCTGCCCCAGCTGCAACTTCGTCTCTCCCCCCATTCTGCATAGCATACGATCAGGCAGAACTAAGGACGAAAATCAATGTGTTTGTTTGGCCCTGGTGGCATAAAATTCGGCCTCGGGGCACCTTTCTGAGGTCGAATCAACAAGCAGCGGCCCCAAAAAACAATATTTTGAGAAGTTAGTTGGGCCATTACCAAGTCGATTGGCCCAACTGAAGCTACTGATGAATGTACTACTTAATGGGGCGCATTCAGTCCCCACTCTGACTGGCTGGCCTGCCCCTGCGACTGCAGGTGGCGCTGGGGCCTAAGCCCAAGCCCGGCCCGCACGTGGTGATGGTGGAGAAGGGCGGCCAGAAGTTTGCCATCGGCACGCTGGACGCAGCCCGCTGCACGCAGGTGGGCGCATGAGAGTGTCTATGCAGCTGGGCGGCCGGTAGTGCGGTTAGTGAAGCAACGATGCTTTTGAGCAGGAACAGCCCAGCCACATGCTGTCAAGTGCTGCCGCCTTCTCAAGCTGCTGAGCAAAACGCTCCCCCCGCCTGCAGTTTTCATGCGACTTTGCGCTGGCCATGGACGAGGTGGAGCTGAGCCACAGCGGCGGCAGCGAGGTGCACCTCACCGGCTACCGCGTGGAGCAGATGCTGGGCGGCAGCGAGGACGAGGACGGATACGGCTTTGGTGCGTGCCGCTGGGCGGTTGTGCGTAGAAGGATGTGTATGCAGGGGGCGGGTGGTGGGCTGGCTGTGATGCTGCTGTAGCGGCAGGCTGGTCCAGATGCTGCTGCCGAATGACTGTGTTGTCGAAGTCGGCAATGGCTTGGAATGGCTATTACTCGGTAGCGCTGCGACTGGTCCTCACTCCCTGCATGCACGCCAGACGCCACACCCCACACTCTTCCCGCCCCGCTGGCCGCCGCAGGCTCCGACGAGTCTGAGGAGGAGAGCGAGCCCGAGGAGGAGAGCAGCGATGACGAGGAGGCGCCTGATGCGGTGCCCCTCAAGGGCACGGCGCCCAAGCCGGTCAAGCCGCGCGCGCGCTCGCTGATTGATGACGAGGCGGAGGAGAGCAGCGAGGAGGAGGAGGAGGACGAGGAGATGGAGGGTGGGTGCCGCTGCGCACGTGCTTGGGGTGCACTGGGAAGCCGTGGCGTTGCTGGGCGTGTGAATGCTTGCGAGCAGGCGGCGGCTGATTGTCTTCCTGTGCTCAACAGCAGAAGTGTGCACATGGCATTGCAGGAGGCGTTTCTGCATGCCAGTGGCGGCATGGCAACAGCGGGTTTGCCGACATAACGCTGCCCGACTCGCTGCACTCACCGCCCTGCTGCTGCCCCGCAGATGACGAGGATGAGAGCGAGGAGGAGGAGGCAGCGGGGAAGAAGAGCGTGTTTGGCGGCCGCACTGTGCGCATTGTGGGCGATGATGAGGAGAGCTCGGAGGAGGAAGGTGAGCAGCACTGTTGTGGGGGCACTGGGTGCGTGAGTTTGTACGTGCATGCAACGGGCACCCGCTTGTTGAGGGTTGTGCTGGGGCTGTGACTTTGCGATGGCTGGTTTGTTGTTCATCGAGAGTGCTGCTGCGCTGCCGATGCTGCTGCGCTGCCGATGCCACTGCGCCACAGAACGGTGGTGTGCACATGCTGTCAATTCCCTGTGGCACCTCATTGTTGCAGAGGAGTCTAGCGGCGAGGAGGAGGAGGAGGAGGAGGAGGAGAGCGAGGAGGAGNCCTNCCCCGCCCCCGCAGCAGCCAAGAAGCAGCCCAAGCGGCAGGAGCTGCTGCTGGACGCCAGGGCGGCGCAGCAGCGGCAGCAGCAGCAGCAGCAGCAGCAGCAGGCTGCCAAGCGGCCCGCGGAGGCAGCTCAGACGCCGCAGCCCACCAAGAAGGCTAAGGGGGAGCAGTTGAAGGCGCCCGCCACTGCGCCCGCCAAGGTGGCGGCAGCGGGCCAGGCGGAGCCCACCAATGAGCGGGAGTATGTGGCGGCGCTCAAGGAGGTGCTCCAGGCGGGGCCGCTCAAGCTGGCGCAGGTGGGGGCGGGGGGGAGATGCAGGGTGGGGTCAAATGAGCATGCAGGCTGCACNGGCTGGGGTGTTTGGGCGCAGCACCGCCGTTCCAGCTGCTGGCCATGTGCCTGCTTTGAGTCCGGCACAGTTGAAGTGACTGCCCTGCCTCCCCGCCACCCGGCTGCAGCTGGGCACCAAGGTGAAGCGGCCGGCGGGCGTGCACAAGGTGAAGCACGTGATCGACACCAACCAGAGTGAGCGCGCTCTTGTTTGCTTGGGCTGGGATTGGCGGACGTGGAGATGCCAATTGCACAATGGCGCATTGGACTGCTGTGTAAAGAACAAAGGCTGAGCCATGGACGTACTCGCCACCCGCCAGCCTTGACGTTGCACTCAGGCCTGCTGCCCACCAATCAATCACATGCACTGCGCCATGCCTCCCCCTCCCCTCTCCTGCTTACCTCAGACGTGTTCAAGTATAACAAGGAGACGGACCAGGTGTCCCTCAAGTGAGCAGGGCCAGCCGCCTAGGCCAGGAACCGCGAATGCACTGCGCCCCACGGAGCGAGAGTGCGGCATGCCTGGCTGAACCCAGCTGCAACCCTGTGCCATCCCGCCTCACCGCCAGCCGCGCCAGGAGGCAGATGTGAACACCCATCTAAATTTGTCCACTGCGCTCCCTGTTTCCAGTCTGCTATTCCTTGTTCCACTCTCTCCTTACGCTTTTGGCGCTTGCTGCTGTAAACGTCACAACTTCTATGGGCTGTGTCAAGGCTGTGCACAAATGGATTCAGCAGCAAAGCGATTGCCATGAAAGGGAGAGCGATCAGCAGATTGCTGCTATGCATGCGTGCTGAAAAGTTGAGCTGGGCGCTTACGCGCCAATCAATAAGTCATGTTTCATGCCAGCCAGCGGCAGCTGCGCCACACTGGCCACTGCCGCACAGGGGACAGCCGTGCCGACCGCTACTTGTCCATCACCCACTCCGTGCCATGCTGCCGCACAGCGGCGCCGCTGCGCGCCGCTCATGCAATGGCGATGGTGCGGCCCTNCGGCCTGGCCTGCTGCAGCTCCTTCTTGGCGATCTTCAGCTCCAGCACCCCGTCCTCGTACTTTGCTGTGATGCGCTCCAGGTCGGCATTGTCCGGCTGCGGGCACGGCAATGGTTGGAATAGTCGAGGCCATCACAGGTTGCCGGGCAGGAAGCTGTTTAGCCCACCACTGCATCAGAGCACAACGCCCGGTCAACCACCGTCCCGACAGCCTGTTGTGCGCCTGCCGCCGCGCCCTGTGTGGACCCACCATGCGCAGCGCGCGGCCGCGGAAGGAGCTGACGCGCTCGGCCCGGTGGAAGATGCCCGATTCCTCCTCGTCCTTCTGCTCCCGGTCTGAGTGCATTGTGTGATGGGTTGAAGAGCAGGCAGTGATCACACGCATGATGCTGCCGGGCACAAGCAATTTGACAGGGCAGCGGAGCCAAGCCAGGCAAAATACATGCAAACAACGCTGCATGCTGCATCACGCTGCCTGAAAAGCGCAGGCTGCCTGCACATTCTGCCACTCGCCCCGCCTTGCCGCTCACCGGGGTGCGGCTGGTGGCCAAAGCGCACCACATTCTGGTCCACGCTCACACGGATCTCGCTCTGCAGTGGTCAATCAAGGAAGCAGGGTCAGCCTTCATGCCCACACGAAACAAAAGGAGCAGCTCCTGCCGTGCCCGCCTAGCAGAGCAACAGCCTGGACCACACAGTGTCTCGTCTCAGCCGCCCTCTCCCCACATGCTCTGCCGCGCACGCACCTTGTGCACGCCGGGGATGTCGGCGCGCAGCACATACTCCTTCTCCCGCTCAATGAAGTCCACTGGGATGCTCCTGAGGCGGGCAGGGCGTGGGTGAGGCAGGAGCAAAGGTGTGAGGCACCAGGCGTGGGCGAGGGGCAAGCTGGCGGTTTTGGCGGTACCAAGCGCGGAGGCGAGTGCGGCCGTCAAAGCGGCAGCAACCAGGAAGCAGCAAGCAGCATGAAAAATTCAATGTCATTGCCGGTAAACGGCAGCACTGCCACTGGCAACACCGCACCGTGTGTATGTTGGCGCAGAGGACGCGGCCGGGGCTTGGGGCGGCGGTGACAGCTGCGCCGCCGCGCCGCCTGCACCTGCGCCTGCGCCACCGCCCACGCCAGCCCCACCGGCTGTTCCGTAGGGCCAGCCTGCGGTCAGGGGCCGGCCATCAAGAGCTCTTGAGGTGTTGCAGGCGCGCTTGTCGAGAGCGCCAAACCCTAGCAGTCTCGGAGGCGCGCTGCGCACATGCTGAATGATCGCCGACTGCCCACTGCTCACCAGCGAAGAAGGGCGAGAAGAAGTCTTCCAGGTGGGCGCCGGCTGGGAAGCCCGCGCCTGGGTACAGCGCCATTCTGCAAGCTGTGATGCTCAGAAGCAGTATCAGAGAGAGTACAGCCGAACGAGGATGCCGCAGGCGAGCTGGCTTAATGCGGGGCCGCCGTGCATGCTGCCGGTCCGCTGGAGACGCCCGGCCAGTGCCGATCCCAACTCTTGTTCCCACCAGGTCTCTTCTGCTCTCATTACAAGGGCGATAACATCCTGTTGAAGATTGAATAAACGCAGTGTTGCAGTGGGCAGCGAGCAGCAGGCAGCGAGAGAAGCGAGCAGGGAGTGCGAAGCGCAAGCAGGCGCGGAGCGCGCGGTCAGCCCTTGACCACCGCGATGGGCCGCAGCTTGACGGCCTTGCGGCTGATGCCCGCGTTGTGGCACGTGTCCACCACCTCGCTCACATCCTTGTAGCTCTCCGGCGCCTCCTCCATCACCAGCTTGGGGCTGGCCACCCTGCAGCAGGCAGGGTCGAGGGGTGGGTGGCAGCACGGCGTGTGAGATGAGGGTTGCTGTGGCGCTGGGCAGGCCAGCGACACAAAGACCTGCAGCACCGCACACCCACAACTCCATGTCACTTGCCGGATGGAGATGCCCTTGGCCTTCAGCGCGTCCAGCACCTGCGCAGGCAAGCAGGGCACGAGTGAAGATGCTGGTCAGAGCGCCCCTTGCAACCAACCGCCATAGAGGCTGCCAGCCACGCCGTCGCGATGTACGCAGCTGTAACCTCCTCCCGCGCCCCACTCGCCTGCTGGTAGTCCAGCTTGTTGCGGCTGTTGTTGCGGCTGCGAGCGCGCCCCGCGCCGTGGCAAGTCGACCCAAACGTCTCGTCCATGCCCTTCTCAGTGCCTGGCCGGAGGAGGAGCGGCGCTGGGCGCACGACTTGACAGCGTGCGCATTGGCAGACATCGCAAACCACTTCAACTTTGTGATCCACCCAGCTGCTCAGAAACCGCAGCATATGCTACCGCACCGTGCCCACCCGCTGCGCCCCACGCACCCGTGAGCACGTAGCTGCAGGTGCCCATGGTGCCGCCGATCAGCACCGGCTGGCCCGTGRGCTGGTAGTCCACCGGGATGAGGGGGTGGTGGGGCGGGAAGGCGCGGGTGGRGCCCTTGCGGTGCACCMGCAGCGTCTTGAGCTGGCCGTCCMCCACGTGCTCCTCCACCTGATAGRGGGGGGTGGGAGGTGGGGTGGGCGAGGGTTGAGAGGGTGGGCTGAGAGGGKGGGGTTGAGAAGATGGGGTTGAGAGGGTGGGACGGTGCCAACGGCTGGCCCAGTGCTGATGAGCTACCTGCAGAATGCTGATGCACCTGTACTCTCCACACCAGGTGTCTGGTGCTCTGTTTCCCACATTGCAGATTCCCAGCACCAAGATTGTGTCGCAACCCCACCTTGGCGATGTTGTGGGAGACGTCGTACACCACGTGCATGTCCAGGTCGTCGGGCGTCTGGCCAAACATCTTGGCAAACGCCTGTTGGTATGGCAGGCATTAAGGGGAACAGGGTGGGCACTCAGGAGTGGACAAGCAAGACCAGTGAAGATGGCCTCCATCCATCCATCCCACCTCGCAGCTGCCGCAGTAATCAACAAGCTGCCGCAACACAAGGTGCAGCTTGCCTGGCGGCATAGGAACGTCATGGAGGAGCGGTTGACCCAGGCGTAGTTGGCTGCACAGGCCATGGCAGTCAGGTAGTCCTGGCCCTCCTGCTTGGGTGCAGCAGGGGCATCGGGAGGGCGACATCAGCGGGCTGTGCACGCTGCATGGCTGTGGCAAGTTGCAGACTTGAGGCATGACATTTCAATCCCGCATGCACCCCGTTTCCTGATTTAGCACCGCCAGTGCCCACACGGCCGCGCACCCCACCCCACCTGCGAGTTGATGCGTGCGCAGGCCAGCTGGCGGTCGTTGGTGAGGATGCCGTCGCGCGCCATCGCCTTCTCCATCNGACACCAGCGCATCAGTGGCCACCTGAGCGGCGGNAAACNGGGGAACGGNCAGGTGGGCGGCATGCAGGGGCAGCAGGCACACTGCATGNAAGTGAATACCGCACCGTGCCAATGCTTGGCAGGCGCATAGCCATCCCGGTTGCCCTTCCACCCTGTCCACTCCCGCCCAGCTGTTCAGCCACGGCACCCTGCTGCCCTGCCGCCGCCCTGCACGGCCAGGCCCCGCCCCTGCGCACCTGGTGCCCCAGTCCGCGGCTGCCGCTGTGGATCATGATGCAGACCTGGCCAACTTGGTCGATGCCCATCTTGCGGGCCGCCACCCGGTCAAACACCTCGTCAATCACCTGGGGCGGGAGGGGCAAGGGGCGGGGACAGGGGCAGGAGTGATGGCAAGAGAGCGGAAGACAAATGGGAGTTGAGGAGAAGCAGCNGGAGGGCAGCAACCAAGCCTGGCCACCACATGCTACTCCTGCAGTGAACAACTAAGCCTGCCCGCCCAAGCCCTCACCTGGATCTCTGCATAGTGGTTGCCCGCCCCCAGCGTGCCCATCTGCGGCAGCCCCCGCTTTTTGGCACGAGCCGACACCTGGAGGAGGGCAGAGCGAGGGACACTTTTGTTGAGCTACTCGAGGCAGCAGGCACTGTGTCCATGCAGGGTCAACTCTGGATGGAGGGCTGCAATGCTCAGCAGCAGCAACGCTGCCTAAGCGCTCCCTCCGGCACTCGCCTGCTGGCTGCTCCCCAAAGCACAAGAGCACAGCCCTGCCAGCCCACCTTGGAGGGGTCTGCGTTCAGCATGCGGCCGTACTCCTCGCAGTGCTCCTTGTCCTCCGCCCACGAGTAGCCCTGGGGTGGTAAGGGGAGCAGGCAGACGGATGTGATTGCAAATTGTGCGACGTAGAGGGCACCACGCTTTTGGCCGCTAGCCGGGCACAGTTGACACTGCCCACCCACTACCCACCCGCTGCCCAGCCCCTGCGCGCACCTCCCTCAGGCTCCAGTCCATGCCCATCTCCAGCGCCTCCTCCAGGTCCTTGGCGGTGGTGGGGATGATGCCCTGGCTGCCCACGCCCACGGGGATGTGGTCAAACAGTGCCTGGTTGGTGAGGGGGGAGGGGGAGGGGAGGGGTTTAAGGAGCGGCAAAGGGCAGGGGGGAGCTCAACACGGTACATGTTGGAGGCCTGGCCAACCAGCGCTCGGCAATACAAGGCAGACGTCCTGAAGAGCGGTAGCAGCATGAGTCTGGGGTTGAGCTTCGCTCTGCCGCAGCACCTTAACAGTCTGGTGTAGGCCAGCCCGCTGCTCCGCCAGCCTCGCACCTGCGCCAGCTGCTCCCGCACCGGCTCCACGTCCTTCTCAGTCAGGTTGGTGCGGATCAGCCGCACGCCGCAGCTGCAGCGANGGGACGGGGCAGGGCCCAGGTGGACATGGAGCATAACTCAGCCCAGACTGAGATACGGTTGAGAAGCGCAGGCGTAGCAGCACCTGCACCACCAGCATGGGCAGCGACAGGCATAGGCCGCCCCAGGCCCAGCAGCAGCAGGGGCGAAGGGGGCGTGCTTTGCCGCTACAGCTGTGGCTGGGGTGGAGAGGCTGGACACAAACACTCACTTGATGTCAAACCCCACGCCGCCAGGCGACACCACGGCCTGCGGGTCGGCCATGTCAAAGGCCGCTACGTTGCCGATCGCAAAGCCGTACCCGCTGTGCACGTCCGGCAGCGCAATTGACTTCTGCGGGAGGGAACGAGGGAGCTGCAAAGGCTGAGATGGCAAGGGCTTGACAGAGGGCAGGTGAAGCATGGTGCATCCCAGAACAGCGTTCCCAGCTGTGCCCAACCAGGGGGAAGTGAACAGCAGGCCCAAGTGCAGCCACCTGCTGTGCCGCACATGCAATTGCATCCACAGCATCACAGATCAGCAACCACAGCTGCGACTTGTGCCGCCTGGCGCACCCTGACGATGCCGGGCAGCGCCGCCACGTTGGCAATCTGCTTGACGGCTGGCAGGAAGCCGCCGTGCTCGCCGCGCTGGCAGTAGGCTTGCAGCTCCTCAAACAGCAGCCCCCGCAGCCGGTCGTTGACGTAAAACACGCCCGGCACGTTCATGCCGGGCACAAACCCCGTCCGCACTTTGTAGTGGTAGGGAGACAGCTGTTCAATGAACGCCATCTCCTGTGGAGGGCCAGGGCGGCGGGCAGAGGGCAAGCCAGTTGATGCGTGGAGTGGAGATGGCAGCAGTGGCAGCGGCGAAGAACAACGGCGGCGGCGGCGGCGCGCTCGTCCCGCTGCATGCATGCCACCGCGCACCTCATCATAGGTCCTGACGGTCTGCTTCGTCATTGCGCAGTCTGCTGGCGCGCCCAGGGCGCCGCAGCTGGCCGCTTGGCAATAATTCTCGCTGTGGAACGCTGGAACCGGGCTACGGGTTTGATCAAAGTACTGATGCTCGCTCCCGGGTGTGACGAATTGCGCTGGGGACTCTCGGGGCGCCTGCCAGCGAAATGCAGCGGCCGACGTGGAGTGCACGGCTCAACAAGCCAGGAACACTGCTCTGCTACAGTTGATTAGGCCACGAAGTCGCGATCATGGGTGCCTGGCAGCGATAGTGAGCACAAGATGGCCGGGCCAGGGCCAGGGGAGCTCACGGGCGGCAGCGCCGTCCCGCACGCCCGCTGCCCGTTCACTGGGTGAGCCCAACACGCTGCACCACCGCCGCGGTCCTGTGCCGGCCCGCCGTCCGTCCCTGCCCACCGCGCCGCCGCCGCCACTAACTCTCGGTGCCCCCCTCCCCTTGCTTCCGGTCACACAGCCGTGCGGTCTGCACCTGCATCTACGGCTCCACCATTGCGACCCAGCAACAGGCGGCCCTCCACCAGCACGGCCCACCTCCAAACGGCGGTGCGGTGGCGGCAGATGTGGCGTCGGCGGCGCAGCAGCACATGCTGCAGGCACGCGCCGCCTGGCGCCTCCTGCATGGGCCCGACAGCAGCCAGGAGCCGGTGGCCATCATGCTGCCCAAGCTTGAGCGTCGGGAGCTGCCGGTCAACAGCCCGGAAGCCAAAGCCGCGGCCGCCGCGGCCGCAGCCGCGCGGCTGGAGCGTGCTGAGGCGGCGGCACAGGCCGCTGCTCTTCGTGCAGCCAGCCTGGCGGGTGCTTCTGGCCTGCCCTACCGCCCGCCAGAGGGCCTGACTGTGGACCTGTCTGGCGTGGACGTGGTGAGCTGTGCGGTAGGATGGGAGACGAGGTGCAACACACTACCCGCTGCTACACCCGATGTTGTGCTGTGGTACCGGAGGAAAATGGTGCACGCCCACCCGTGCTTCTCTGGCCCCCATGCTCACACCTGCCTGCCTCCCTTGTGGCCCACAGGCCGACCTGAGTGAGCTGGAGCGGCAGGTGGAAGTGGTCCGCCGCGCACAGGAGGCTCGGCAGGCGGCCGCGGCAGCCGCAGCGGCGGCAGCCCAGGCGGCAGCCGGCAGCGGGCAGCTGCCGCCGCCGGCTGAGACGCCACCCACGGTGCTCCCCCTGGTGGCGCTGGTGCAGGGGGCTCACTCTGCGCTGCCGGCAGGCACACCAGAGGCTGCCGAAGGCGTGCCGCCGGCTGTGGCGGCTGCGCCTGAGGAGCGGCCGGCCTCAGGCTCCACCTCTGGCCGCCCGCTGCGCCGCACACGCTCGCATGATGTGGCGGGCGGCACGCCACCCGGCGCCCTGGCACAGGGCAACCTGTCCATGCCGCTGCCAGGCCTGTCCTCCAGCAGCGGCGGCCGTGCTGCGCTACCAGCGGGG
>JADXDR010000036.1:744354-754466 GCA_025026875.1 Chlorella ohadii
GCCTCGCCCTTGCCAACAGAGCTCTGCAACAACTGCGCAAGCGTGCACTCCAAAGCAGGCTGCCCGCTCCCGCTTCCCTCATCATCCCCACGCAGCCAGCCAGCCCAGGGCGCTCACGTGCGGCGCGGGCACGGTGTGCTGCGCCAGGCGCGGCTTGAAGCCGCCGCCGCCGCCCAAGGCCATGAAGCGTGCGGGCAGCAGGCCTGCCGCCACCTCCTCCTTGGTCAGGCAGTCGGCCTCGTCGGCTGCACAGGGGGAACCGAGCGGCAGAGCGGCAGAGCTGCAGAGTTAGCCGCAGTGGAGGGTTGGCCACAGCACCCATGTGCTGCATAGGCAGCAGCACATGCCGCAGGCAGCAGCCAGGGGGGTTGAACCACCACAGCAGCAGCCAGCCTCTGCTGTCCTTGCACTCCAACCACAGGCAATGTCAGCACCAGCACCAGCACAGGCACTCTTGGCGCACCCAGCTCGTGGAGGTAGAGGCAGTCGTGGTTGTTGCAGGGCACGCCCTTGAGGAAGGCGTTGCAATACTTGGTGGTGCCAAAGCACGCCTTGACCTGCCGCCCCTTCCACACCGCGCTGTCCAGCGCCTTGATGCACCGCAGCGCGTCTGGGCAAGGGGGAACAGCGGCGGTGGTGGTGCAGTGGGGTGAGGGCGGCCGTGGTAGTGGGGACAAGGGTAACGCGGCGCATGGTGCAAAGCAGCTGCGCCAGACAGCAGAGCCACTGTTGCAGCACCCTTGCTAAATGTTTTGGCAGAGCCTACGCAGCAGCAGCATCACTGTCCAGCAGCAGCAATTGAGCCCAGCGGCGGCCCGGGCGCACCCTCTGGCCGCTTGAATGTGACGTAGGCGGAGCCGGTCTGGTGGCCCTGCCGCCCGTGGCCGTGCCCATGGCCGTGCCCGTGCTGCGGCTGCCGGTTGACCGAGATCTTGATGGTCCGCCCAAACTGCCCAAAGTACTGGTGCTCGCGCAGCGCTTCCTGCACAGCCAGAGAGCAAGAGCAGCAGCGGCACATCGCCATAATGCGCAGCTTGTGGGCATGCAGTTCGAATGAAGCACTGCCCAGCAGCAGAAGTTCAATCCAGCCACGTCAAAAGCAAGCAGCGGCAGCAGCGGCTGCTCCGTCTGCAGCTGGGAGGCACCTCTGTGCAGATGTCCAGCGAGAGCCCCACAGCGTACACCAGGTTGGGCTGCACCACACGGATGTTCTGCGGGCAAGCAGAAGCGCGACGCGACAGGCAGGTGAGGCAGCTTTCCGCAGTGCTCCGCTGCACTTGCATGCCTGCAGGCCAGTTGCCACTCCATCTGCCCAGTCCGCTGCATCTGCTGCTGCAAAGCACCCAGTTGCAGCGCCCACTGCAGCTCCCTTCTCTGTCCACTCCCTCCTCCCAGCCGCCCGCCCGGCGCACGTGCAGGTTGGCGCGGGAGATGGCGCGGCTGCTGGCCGACTTGGCGGGCCGGTCCTTCTCCTTCAGCTTGCGCTTCTGCTCCTCCAGCCTGAAGATCGACAGACAACACGAGCAGGCAGCAGCAGTGAGGGCGCAGCAGGCGGGGGCCGCAAGCTACTGTAGGATGCAGCAGCAGCGACTGTGGCGGCCCAAGCATGGTACCATCGCAATAGACACACTGGCTCCGACCCAGCCTGAGCATTCCCCACTGCGAAACAGCCCACCAGCCACTCACTGCTCCGCGTCAATGTGCTGCATCTTGATCTTCTCCTCATCGTACTCGGACCGGCAGTTTGGGCACTTGGCCGCCAGGCTCGTCTTGGCCGCCTCGTCCAGGATCTGGTTGTAGCAGAATAGGCACATCTGGTCTGCAGAAAGCGGCGGGAGTGAGCCAGCACGGCGCCGTGCGTCAGTAGCAGCAGGAACGCAGCGCAGTAGCGCCACAGGCAGCGAGCGCTTGTGGCTGGCGGCGGAGGCGCGGCGGCGGCGGCGGCGGCGGCGCGCTGCTGTGGAAGGCGGCTCCTCGCCCCCGTCTGGCGCGCCCCACGGCTCTCACATCCGCATTCGCAGTACTGGATGGCCCGGTCCGTCACGTCCAGCTCCGTGCAGCACAGCGGGCACAGCTCCTCGTCGTCCGAGTCCATGGTTGCCCCTCCCGCTCCTGCTGTAGGATGGGGAGCACTGCTGCCGTCGGTGGCCAGCTGCTGGCGGGCGCAGGAGCAGCGGGCCGCCATGCTGCCCCTCGCACCCACCTTGCCGCTCCTCCCAGGCGTCCCTGCCCCCCTAGGCGGCGATCTTCACGCGTCTGTGTGTGCTGGGGGGCGGCAACGGGGGCAATGGGCCACCTCTGGGTGCATGGCAACGTGGCGGGATGAGGGTTGGGAGTTCAGCTGCAGCCTCTGCCGCGCCCCCTGCACTGCGACCTTCGGCCCAGCTCGTCCCCAGAGTCTGAACAGGCAGCCATGGCCTCCGCAGTCGCCTTCTCCTGCGCGGCGGCCCCGCTCGCCCGCCCCGCCGTGGCCCTGAAGCAGCAGGCGTTCGCTGGGTGGGTGCATGGGGATGTGTGCAAGCCGATGAGATGCCGCCTGGGCCGCCAGGAGCGCGTTGCCTGGCTCGCCCCCATCCCTCGCACACACCGCTCCCCGCCCATTGCCCCTCCCCCGCTCCCGCAGCGCCCGCGTGGCTGCCCGCCCCTCGCTGCTGCCCGCGCGCGCCGCCCGCCGCGCCACCGTGCAGCCCAAGGCCCTGGCCGGCTTCACTGAGGTTGCCCAGCTCGCCGAGTCCGAGGCTGGCTTCATCTTCGGCGTGTCCGGCGTGATGGTGGCCATTACCCTGATCGTGAGTGGCGAGGACGCCCCCAGGCGCCGACGCCGGCGGGCGGCGGCAGCGCCGCCTTGCGCCSCAAGCGCTTGGGAGGGGTGGCAGCGCTGCACTGGTGATGTGCAGCAGCTCAAACGCATCAGCACAGCTCATCCGTGCTGCTGAGAGACGCTGGCCGATGCTGCATGCTCATCTGCTGCTCCCGCTCGTGTTTCAATGTGCCCTGCCACTCGTGCTTGCTCCGCAGGGCCTGGCGTTCGGCTTTGTGCTGCTGCGCGTGGAGTCCCTTGCCGAGGAGGGCAAGGTGCGCGGCAGCCGAGCGGCATTGGGCACTCTTTCTGATGGCCGTCGGGCATCAGGGCAGCAAACGAGCAGTGCCGGGTGGCCCCCAGCGCAGCCTGCCCACCGGCAGTGTCGCGCAGCTGCAGCCAGCAACCGTGGCGTGGCAGTCTTGCTCAGTTGTGTTGCGTCATACAGCGGCAGCACGCTGGCTGCGACCTGGCAGCAGCTGCGCGCAATTGCATCAAACCTGCAGGCTGCTGACGCTGCTGCCGCCCTCCCCCNTCCCCCCGCTGCTGCAGATCTGAGCGGTCTTCCCGTCCCGACCTACCAATTTTTTCGTCAGCCCTGATGCATCTTATTTGGTTCCGAGGCAAGAGAATTTCCCCCATTGACCTGTAACGTTACAGCACGCATGCCGGCCAAAGGAAAGGCTACCAGTGGTCGGGGGGCTGGCAGTGGGCACAGCGGTCAGCAGCAGCCCAGCAGTACATCTGCAGGCAGCAGCGTTGGCAGCAGCAGTCTGCCGGCTAAAGCGCGAGAGTCGGCAGCGGTCATGGTACATTGCCAAGCTGCGGCTTGGTGCACGGTGCAGCCGCTCACAGCCCGGCACTAAGGAAGCTGGCCATCATGCCTGCCAGCCGGTCCCGGGCAGCCCGCAGTTCCGCCGCCGACGGCTGCGCTGGAAGCTGCGGGATGGCTGAGGCGGGGATGCCTAGCGTGCGCGCGTCGGCCGCCATCTGTGGCGAGGGAGGGTGGCAGGGAGACGGGCTGTCGGCCGCAGATCATGCTGGTGGTGATGGGCCGCAGTGCGACTGGGACTGCGTGTGCATCATGCAATAGCTGAGCGAGGTTCCAGGAAACGAAACGCTACTCCTACAATCTTCCAGCGCGCAGCGCCCACCTGCTGGTATGCCAGCCTCCATTGCTCCAGCGCTTCAGCGGTTGGCGAGCCGTCGGCCGCCGCTTCCATTCGCTGCAGGAACGGTGGCGTCCAGTCTGCTGCTGGGCCGTCTGCTGCTGCTGCTGTGCTGCCTGCTCCTTGCTGCTGTGCTGCACCGCCAACTTCCAGAGGCGCCGCAACCTCTTCAGCCTCCTTCGGCATCGGAGGGTTTGCTGCCGCTGGGCGGGCGGGCAGCGGCGGCAGCTGCAGGGGCTCGGGCAAGTGCAAAGCTTGCCCTTGATCTGGCTTGTGTGTTGCGGATGGTGGTGGCGCTGTGTTTGTGCGCTTCGAGCTGGCCTGGCGCGGAAGGTGGGGAGTGGGAGGCGGGCCAGCCGCGAATTGTGCAGCGGCCTGGCCACAGAACACACGAGGAGCAAGCATATGAGCTGCAAGAAGATTTGTAGGCGTGGATCAGGGGGTTCAGCGTGCTCAGGCCCTTTGCTGGTCCGGCGGCAAGCGCTGGCGCGAGTTGCGGGCGGCGCATGCCACACGCAATGCAGAGACGTCAATATGGCCCACTATTTTGACGTCGATGTTGTTTAAACAGGTGCCCTACTTCATCAGGGTTGCATTCAGTATGGTTAAGTGCGAGAGGGGGCACTCAGGGAACGCCATACGGCCGCCGCAGTCAGAGAAGAACCTAGTCGGAAAACGTAACAGGAAAAGCATGTGTATTGCGTGGCAATGGTCTCGTGTGACAGTGCAGTACCCCTCACCAGCCTTCTGTCCAGCTTGTGTCAGTGGGAGCTGCACAGCCGGCTCGCCGTCCTGCAATAGGCCATACTGAGCTGGACTTGCTGCCATGAGTGTGGATCCGACGCCTTTCGCCATGTGGGGAGGCAACGTATACATGACTTGAGACGCCCTGGTAACCAGGCCAGCACCGCAAGGGTGCCAACTGTACCTCTTGCACTGCTCGTGCTGCGGGCCGCTGTCTGGTATCCAGGTGGCCCAGCTGGCTGGATGCAACCCGGTAAGTGCACGCTGCCGCTCGGCGCCGCAGGCATCATTTGCCCCCTGCCCTGCCAATTATAGGGGGTGCCGTGCAGCTCCCATGCTGTCCATTGAGTTCATATGGCGTCGGGGTGTGGGCGTCAAGGGCTGGCCCGTGCCGCTGCATCAGCTGCGAGCGAGGCAGGGGCAACGGGCGGTCAGGATGGCGGGGAGGTGGCGGCGCCCGTGAGCCATGAGGGTTTGGCCCATCGTCGCCCTCACGGCAAAGCGCACAGCTCTCTGACATTGGTGAAGCACCCCGATCGCCCGTCTGTGGATGCTGGGTGCCGGGAGCAACCTTGCCCGCGGCGCTCCTTTTCCTGGCGGCCTGCCCAGGTGCTTGGCAGCTGCTGCGCTTGTTGTATAGCACAGGAAGCCCCGCGATCCGTGAACCCCAGCCGCCTCGTAACGCACCGTGCTGCAGGCGCTTCCTAAGCTGCCCAAAGGCGGCCGCAGCGAGCAGGTACAACCGCCAAATCGCTGGCGATCGGCAGGAATCGCAGCGCGCCCCCGCGACAGTAGCAGCAGCCGGCGCCAGCGGCGGCGACGGCGGCGCCCCTGCCGCCCGGCCGCACCCCCACCCCTCGGCTGCCATGGATCTCAGCGAGATGGACCGCAGCCTGCTGCGCCTCTACATGGCGGGCTGCTTCCACTATTGGGACCAGCTGCCAGGTGAACAGGCTGGGCACACTGACGTGCAGGGCGGCGAGCCTGCCCGCCCGCCTTCCGACCTGCACAATGGTTGCGCTTGCCGGGCGGCTGCTGTTGCTCGCTTGCAGTCAGCAAGCTTGGCTTGGCGGTGACCTTCAGCTACTACCGCTCTGCTGTGCAGACCTGGCGCGGGAGTGCTATGCACGTGGCGCGTCGGTGGCGCAGCTGCGCGGCTGTGTGCGGCACCTGGTTGTGTTTGCGGGGTATGGCCCCTGCCTGGCCGCCACGCTGGCGCTGCACAAGGCCAAGCTGCTGCCCGAAGATGCACCCGGCAAGGTGGGCAGCGGGAGGTGGGGAGGATGTATTGGAGCCAGGTGGCTAGCTGCGCTTGGCATTGGGACTGCGAGAGCAACATTTCCACCAGGTGGCAACAACTTATGAGCGTCTGCAACTGCGCACCACCTACTGGGCTTCCTGTCCTGCCGATGCGCGCACCCTGCAGGTGGCGGGCCCGCCAGGCAACGCATTTGAGCTGGTGTACGGCGGCGTGACGGACCGTGTGCGGGCCAACATGCAGGCGGCCGACCCGGTGCTGCAGGGGTGGATCAGGTGSGGGGCGGCTGGGGCCCCTGCAGGGTCAGCACTGGATGTGGTGCATTGCTGATCAGTTACAGAACAGAAGTGGCTCGATGCAACCCCCGATAGAAGCCTCATGAGCAATGCCGCAGCCTGACATCTCCGTTTTTGGCCGGTCCCCTGCACCGTGCTCCCTTCGATCACTTATCTGCAACAGCCCCTGCCTCGCTCCCCATCCTTGATCCCACCCCACCTCCACTCCCACCCCCACCCCACCCCTCCAGGCGCCACCTGTACGGCGACGTGTACAGCTCCCCCGGCCTGGACCTGCGCCAGAAGCAGCTGCTGACCTGCGCATTCCTGGCTGAGGCGGCCATGCCCGACCAGCTGTTTGGGCACGCGCTGGCGGGGCTCAGGTGCGGGCGTGGGGTGGGAGCAGGGCCAGGAAGGGTGATGTGGGCGCAGAGTTTGGGCTGCAGTTTGTCTCTTTGAGGTGGCGGTGCGGTACTCAGGCATGGATAGCCGAATGAAGCAGCTTGACCTTCAGCTGCTGCCACATGCAAGTCCGCCCTGCTGCCTGCCTCATTGCTGCCTATCCGCCCGCGTTCCCTGCCGCAGGTTTGGCAACAGCTACGCGGCGCTGGAGGAGGCGGCGGCGCTGGCCTGTGAGATGGGGCCCCGCAGCCCCGCAGCCAAGGAGGCCACACTGAAGGCAGCGGTCACCACGCTGGGACTGGTGCGCTGCTGGGTTGCAGAGTGCAATTGTGAGAGGTTGCGAGTGGGTGTTGCTATTGCTTGTTGGCCCTTAGATGTGAACGCATTAGGAGAACCCCAGCGGCATATATGTCAGCCTGATTAGGCACCCCACCGCGGGTACCCATCAGCTCCTAGCCTTGTCTTCCCCTTCTCCACCCCTCCACTGCAGGCCTATGCCAAGTACTGCAAGGACATGGCTGGTGCACCCCCTGCCTGCCCTGAAGTCTACATCGCCGACCCCGAGACCTCCATCTGCCTGCCTCCGCTGCCACCTCCTGTCAACACGCCGGCACAGCAGCCGTCGCCGCAGCAAGCGGATGCAGCTGTGCAGGACGCCAGACGGCAGTCCTCTGAGGAAGATCCGCTGGCTGCATCAGCAGATGCAAATGTGAGCATCAACGTCAGCCAGGGCGGCGGCCTGAAGCCGGCGGGCGGCGGCCGCAGCGGCGCGGGCGGTTGGGGCACCAGCAACCTAGGGCGGCCGGGCGCTCTAGCAGGTGCGAGCCGTGGTGGAGGGCAGTTCAAGAGTTGTGCCGAGTGTGGTGCAGCTGCGGGGAACAGAGATGGGGGATGCCTGCCTGCTGCCTGCTGCGCTCAAGGCGCCTCCCTGCCCCCCACTGTGGTGCAGTCGACGTGATTGCGGCACGCATGGCTGAGCAGCGGGAGCGGAGCGGCCTGTTTTTTGCCTGGGACCCGCTGCCGCCTGCAGATGAGGATCAGTATGCCCTGCAGGAGCAGCAGCAGTATGACGAGGCAGACCAGGAGTGCGATGCCACCTGGCGGCAGCGGCAGCACTATGCCAGCGACGTCCGGGGTAGCGAGCAGCTGGGAGCTGCAGACGAGGGGGCGGCGCTGGAGGGGCAAGCCTAGCGCCACAACTCCGCCCTTGTTGGTCGCTGCATTGCTGTGCTACACATTACAAGTGAAGGCCAAAGTACTGCAAACCATCAGACTGTCGCAACAAATGTTGAAGCAAGAGAAGGGCCCCTAGCGCAACAGGCGATGAATTGTTCGGCTGCTGCAGGCTGCAATGGCCACTGCTGCCTCACGGCGCTGCTCCCTCTGCCGCCACGCCCTGCTGCGGCTGCCCCAGCCGCTCAAGGATGCTGGGCAGCTGCCCCTTTACCCACGCCTTCACAAAGGTCTGCATCTGCTCGCAGGACTGGATGCCCCGCAGGCTGGCCACCAGAGCAGCATCCTCCCACAGCCGCAGCTGCGGGTGGTTGTACAGCTGGCTAGCTTGCGTGCTGCTGGCGTTCAGGCTGCGCCACACGTTGGCCACGTCCCACGCCACTGCTGCCACGTCTGGAGCGGACCAGGTGCCGAGAGCGTACTTCTTCTTTCGGACCCAGATGCGGGCTTGCCAGCCTTGGCGGTGAGAGCGCACCCCCAGACGTGCACTGCTGGCTGCTATATAGCTGCATATAAGAGGAGACAAAGTAAGAAGTTAATCGAAAAGATGTTTGGACAGGTTTACTCAGGTTGAAACTGCAACGCACACCTGTCGAGCGCTGCCGTCCGGCCGTCCAGCATTGCCGCCTCTTGCGGTGGCCACTGCTGTGCCAGCCAGTTGGCCAGGAAGGTTTGCAGTGCGGGCACATCTTCCAGGCTCCGCAGCTGCTGCTCCAGTCCGGCGTCATCCAGCAGCTGGGGGAAGTTGACATTTCTGGCTGCCTCCTCACCGTCTGCACAGCAAAAGCAGAGCGAACAGATTCAGCAATCCTGGCTAACGTATTTCGTATTCAGTGCATTCACGCAACCCGGACAATCACACCCACATGCAAACAACACCCTGCTACACGCTGAGCAGGGTGACAAATTGTTGTGGGCACCCTGCATGCCGGCCTCGGCTCAGGACTACCCCCCTCACCCCTCCTCAAGCTATTTGAGCATCGTTTCAGCCCAGACCCACACTCCGCTAGATAGGTTTCAAAAAAACTTTTAAACCGGAACCTACCTGGGCTGTGCAGCAAATACCACATGCAAGCCACGTCGTGAGCTGCAGCAGCGGCCGCACGACTGGCACAAGCTGCTAGGTGCCACACTTTGCGTTGAAACCCAATTTTACTGGCCCAAGGCAGCTGGCTATGGGTTCCTTGGCTGACGCCTACAAATGGCGGGCTCTCGTGCTGCTGGCCCGGCGGTGGCAGTCCAAACTGGAGGGCCGCCTGCACCGGCTCTGGAACTGCTCCGCCACTGCCTCACCACTGCCGCCTGACTGCTGCCCAGACTCCCCCTCAGATGCAAAGCGTCCGCTGTCTGCTGCCTCCTGCTGGTGCGCAGGGGCACTTGGAGCTGCTGATCCTGCTGCGGAGCTTGCCGAAGCATCCATGCGGCCGGCCTCCTTGCTAAGCATACGGTAGCGGTCCTGCACGGCTCTGCCGCTGCGGCCGAAGTGGCGGCCAACCGCCTCCCAGTCCAGCTCAACGCTGCCCAGCAGCCGCTGTCGGTGGTCAGCACTGCCGGCCAGCTGCAGCAGCTGCGCATCTGCCTCAGGCTGCCAGCGCCTTTTTGATGAAGGCGGCTGGGCCCCCACTGCTGCCACTGCTGGTGCTGCCTCTGCTGGTGTTGCCGCTGCTGCTGAAGCAGCCGCTCCTGGGGCTGCTGCTCTGGAAGCTGGGCCCACTGCAGGCGCAGATGCAGCGAATGCGCCTGCAAAGGGGCCTGGCTCGTCGCCAACCGCCCGCCGCTTCTCCACTGCAGGCTGAGAGCCGTGCTGCTGCGGCACTGCTGCTGGCCTGAAGGCGGCAAAAGCGCCCGAGAACGGGTCGTAGGGCGGCGCCTGCTCCTGGGCCTCAGCTGCTGCACGCCCTCCTGCTGCAGCATCTGGGCCGGCAGGCGGCTGGCTCCTTGCATCCCCGCGCTGCCGCTGTTTGGCCAGCGGCCGCTGCCTCTCATCCTCTGCTGCCGCTTGCAGTGCTGCAGCTGGCGAGGCAGCAGGAGCGCCCGTCGTGCTGCCGCTGCCCGCCTCCTGCCGCCGCCGCTTCTTCACTGCTGCCGGCTGCGGCAGCTCGGGCCCTGTTGGCGCCTGTGCCTGCCGGCTGCTGCCGCCCTCTGCTGCTGCGACTTCCACAAGAGGGGCCGCAATGTGTTTCCGCCGCCGCTCTCCCTTCTGCTTGTGCGGTCGCTTGTTGCCGCCCCTG
>JADXDR010000036.1:754680-765535 GCA_025026875.1 Chlorella ohadii
ATGTTCAGCCGCAGCCATAGTTTGTCCGCCTCTGCAAAGTGCATGTCATGGGAAGTCAGTGGCTCAAAGATTGTCCCATGATCAGCTCTAACTGCTTTTTCTCCCCAGCGTCTGAGGAAGGCGAGCAGGCACGGCGCCAGCCTACCAAACCCGCCCACCCGCCCGCACCTGCACGCAGGCTCCCGCCCGCCAGCATGACCACCAGCAGCGGCTGCTCCAGGTAGGCGGCTGCCAGCTGCCAAAACCCGCTGCTGCGCTGCTGCTTGGCCGGGGGGAAGGCACCGCCCAGCTTGGCCTCTTGATACCAGCCGTCGGACATGAGGCGCAGCAGCGTGCGCTGGTCGGTGAGCGACAGCTGCCGCGACCGCACCATGGTGGCTGCTGATGGGCAGTGATCTGCAGGAGGAGGCAGTGTGCTCGGTGGTGAGCAGGCGCAACCGAGCGGCAGTGCTGCGCAGCTGCTGGCGTAGAGGCGGCGGCGGCGGCAGTGGCGCAGACTGGCCCTGCTGGCGCTTCAGGTTCACCTGGGCTGCTGCTGTGAAGCCGCTGAGGCAGCGTTGAAAGCGGGGAAGGCGTGTGTGTGCCCTCAGGCCGCCCTCGTGGAGCTGCCGAGCGGCCGGCTGGCCTCCTGAGGAGTGTGAGCAGTGTGAGCAGGCGCTGCTGAGGCAGCGGAGGCGCAGGCACGGCTGTAAGGTCTGCTGAAGGAGGCGGCGGCGGTGAGCGGGCGGCGTTGCCATGCCGCCCGGCGGCCCATGCTGGTTGAATTGATATGCCACCTGTTCAAGGTTCCACACTGGTAGGCAATTACAAGCAAGCCGCACATAGCATGTGTAGCAGTATAAGCATGTGTGAGTTCCAGAAAATTGCAACATCCACCGAGCCCAATCGAGCAGCGACATCAAGTCTGCGTGGCGTCCACGCCCTCCTAGCTCACGGCAGCTGGCAGGCTGGGCAGCACGGTGATGGTGAGGCGCAGGCGCAGGCAGTCACTGGCATGGCTGCGGCAGCCTGCGGCGGCGCAGTGCGCTGAGGCGGATGAAGCGGGAGGAGCCCCAGCTGCCCTCAAACACGTTGGCGTCGGTGCCCACCTCCTGCACCGCCATGGCCTGTGACCCTCCTGCTCTGCGCATCGCTGTGCCACATGCATGCATGAACACCAGCATCAGCACTGCCGCCTTTGAATACAGTTTCAATACATTGAGGCCGGCTTGAAGGCTAAGATACTAACTTTGCACATCTGAAGTAGTAGAGACAAGGGAAAGCGCCAGAAGCACCCCAGCAGTGCAGCGTAGATGCAGAATTGAATATTCAATTTTAATATTCAATAAGCATGTATACTACTACCGGGATATTGAGCCAAGTACAAAGAAAGTATGGACGATGTGCACTATCAAAATTGCAGGCTAGGCTGGCGGCGCCAGCCAGGTGTGGATGCTCCTTTTCATAGCGACCGCGTGATGGGCAGTTCAGTTGCGCCCTTCCATCTCTGCCAGGCATGCGGCGCTGCTGTCCTCGATCCGCAGTTCCGGCCTGTGCTCCCTCAGGGCGGCCACAGCAGCAGCCACCGCTGCCGCATGTGCAGCAGGCACACGGCTGTATGCAAACCGCTTCAGGCTGGGCAGCTCCCGCACCAGACTGACGATGGGCTGCACACTGTCCTCTGGCCAGTCAGTGAGGCACAGCGTCTCCAGCAGCACTGCCTGCTGCAGCTGCTCCACACTGCGCCCCGCCAGGCTTCCAACCAGCGCAATGTGGCGCAGGCTGCCCAACCAGGCGCCGTCGGGCAGTGCTCCCTCAGTTTGTGGCGGCAGCCACACGAGGGTGTTTAGCCGGGGCATGCTGGCCAGTGCGGCCTGGGCCGTGCTCGCCTGCCGCCACCTGTCCCAGCGCCTGCAAGGTGTGATCATGAGGCAGCAAATTGTGTCGACTCTTGGCCACCTTTTGCTGATAAATGCCTACCAGGCACTTTCCTGCGCAGCCCTGCCCTGCCCTGCGCAAATCACCGACCGGTGTAGCCTGGCGGGGCCCGAGGGTGCCAGCGCAGGTAGGTGAGCTGGTGCAGGGCGTCCAGGGCGTTCCCCCACTCGTTCTCCGTGTCTTCGAACGGGCCCTCTCCGTCCCAGGTCAGAGACTGCAGCTGCCCCAGCAGTCGCAGGCAAGGCGGCAGCCACTCCGTGGACACCTGCGGGCATCGTTCCAGGAATCAGGCAGCCTGGTCAGGAGCACCAGTCTGGTCCGTTCCGACGACATGCCGACGTCCAGTGGAAACTTGACTGAAGAATGTGATGTTCCGTTGCTTATGTCACCAGCCTGCTCACCAGAGCCAGCTTGCGCAGCGTGGGCCGCGCACTCAGGCGCCAAAGGCGATGCCGCATATCCTGCTTAACCTCCCAAATCACCAGCCTCAGCTGCGCATCTGTTGCCAGCTGCTTCACCTGAAATCAGAGGGATGATGCAGCGGCGCACGCTCGGTACTTTGCAGCATACCATACCAAATGCACGTGGTGCATGCGTGGGCCAGGCAGAGTCAGGCAGGCGTGGTGGCAGCTCACCACACTGAGCTGCTCATCCAATGGCAGGCGCTGGATGAGGGCCGACAGCTGCTGGCTCGGCGGAGCGGACGCCAAGGATTTGCCTACATCCAGCAAAAACTGGCTGGTGTGCTCCTTCTGAGCTGCCGTGACATCGAAGCACAGGCAGCTGTCGCCCAACCCCAGCTGGCGGACCAGGGTCCTGAGGCGGGTGTGCACGGAGCTCAGAATCCACCACCTGCATGGTGCAGTGGCAGGGTCGCAAGAATTTGAGCCAGAAGCGGAGGGCAGGAGTAGCACCCTGATCCAGCTGAGCTGCAGTGCCATGCAGACATGAGAGGCTGGCTTGCCGTGCATATATGCCAACCACACACTGACCGATAGTCCAAAGGAATGCGCCTGACGATCTCCGTCAGCACGTCGTTGGGGAGGTCAAGTAGGTTGAATGGTCGCGCATGCTGCTCCGGCTCGGCCTGCACTGCTGCTGCCCCTGCTGCCGCTGCCCCCGATGGGGGCAAAGCCGCTGCCACCTCTACCACCGCTGCTGTTGCCGCTGCCGCAGGCACTGCTGCCACCTCCACCACTGCCGCTGTTGCTGCCGCTGTTACAGGCACTGCTGCCACATCCACATCCGCTGCTGCTGCCGCTGTTGCAGGCACTGGTGCCACCTGCACTAGCGCTGCTGCTGACGCCGCTGCTGCTGCTCCACTCGCTGCGTGCGTCTCTGCTGCCAGCAACGGCGCAGCACTCTGCTTTAGTTGCCTCTTGTGCTTCTGGCGCAGCTTCTTCCATTCCACGTCCGCCTCTGACATAAAGGGGATATGCAATGAGAAGGTTAACTGGTTATTCAAGCAACATCAAACCTCAACAAGCCTCTTACTGCCGAAACGAGGTTTCCCCTGCTAGCCGGCGCACCTGCGCGCAGATGCATGCCGGTGAGCATCACCGACGGCAGCGGCTTCTGCATGTGGGATGCCACCAGACACCAGAAGCGCCCTTTCTTGAGCTGCTTGGACGGCTTGAAGGCGGCTCCCAGCTGCGTTTGCTGATAGTCAGGATCGGACATCAGCTGCAGCAGTGTGGGCCGGTCGCCGTGCGGAAGCAAGTCTAAGGACTGTTCTCGCGCCCCGCCGCCGCCACCGCCGCCGTCTGCCCGCCTGCTGCCCCCGGCGCTTCCTCCATTGACCTCAGGTGGCGGCGACTGCGAGCTAGGCTCCGCCATGCCCCCGCGATCGCCCGAGGGAGCGGAAGGGACAGCCGACCGAACTGCTTCTCCGGCCCTGCCTTTCCGGGTGGCGCCCGACGGCACAGGCGTTATTAAGCTAGATTTACGGCAGAAACGGGAGTATCTGGGCGCATGCGCGCCTTGTTCGCTGGCGTTTGCCGCCGCCGCTGCGCTTCGGCAGCGCATTGGTCAACACGGGTTTGCATTGCTGGGAGTTATGATACACTTTGCAATGAACAGCTGAAAATGAGCATCAGACGTCCACTGAAACTCAGGACGCATACCCAGCACAGGTCAGTCCGCCTTCTTGCCGTTGGTTGCTTCACTCCCTGCCGCCGCCACGGCCCTCGGCAGCGGCTTGTAAGGTCGGCTGCACACCACGAACGACACTGCACACCAAGCTGCCAGGCTGCCCGCCAACATCGCTGCCACCAGGGGCTGCCAGGCTGCAAAGCGCAGCGCCAGGCGTGCCATCAGCAGCAGGCCGGCAGCCAGCAGTGCCGTGGTGAGCAGCGCAACCGCCGAGCTGCGCAGCCGAATGAGCAGCGGCGGCTGCATGTCCACGATGGGTGCAGGCAGTGGCTTGCCCTCTGCAGGTTAGGAAGAGTGGGGCGGTGGTAGTCTTAGGCTGAGGCACGCCTCATGCTTCCTGCAACTGAAACGTGCAGCACAGGCACACGGCAGTCCAGCAGCCCGCCGGCCACCCCAGTGCCGCGCACCTGCGGGGTCTGCGGACAGGACGCGGACCCACTCGGCATCCCACACGCGCTGCACCTCGGCCATGAAGTCTGCCACGGGAGTGGGAGGCAGGTGTTTGGTGTCGTTGTGATCGAGCATAACACGTGAGCCTGGCACAACCAGCTGCTGGCCGAAAGGGCAGGGCACTGCTGAGCAGGCGCCCCTGTACAGTGACAAGCATCAAGAGGCATCAGGCCAGCAGACCCTGGTGGCCCTTTTACCAAACTCACAACAGCTCTGTTCCCTTCTCACCCTCAAAGGTGGGGTACTTGGCTGGATCCACAGTCTCGCCAAACCCCGTCACCACGGTCTGCCCAAAGCGCGCCACAGTCTGGCGCTCCGAGCACACCGCCTCCTTGTTGGCGGAGATGACCGTCTGCTTGGGCAACACAGCAGTACAGCAAGTCGGTCGTACATGCAGGACGTGGAAGCAGCGGCAGACCGCGTCGCATGGCCTGCAACCATGCTCAGACTATCTCAATCATGCCTTGCCATTCTGCCCATGCAGATGCCCACCCCCCCTCCCCTGCCATCGCACCTGCACCGGCATGCGCCGGCTGTAGGCATACTTGAGCATGCCGGTCTTGAGGGGCAGCGCCGCGTCCAGCAGGCTGCGGTGGCCCTCGGGGTAGCTGCAGGGATTGGAGGAGCAACCGCGGTGCAGGTGGAGCTGGGATGTGTCGGCCGGTGAGCGGCAGAAGTACAAAGCAATCCCATTGCTGCAACACCTTCGAACACAGCAAGCAGCACTTGGCAGGGCAGCTGGCGCATGCGTGCGCACATGAGGAAGCTGCTGTGCGGCGACTTGGCCAGCGCCGCGTCCAGCATGGCGTTGAAGCCCTGCGGGGGCGCGATGGGGTGGCAACATGTGGGACTTGATGGAGAGGCGCCTCATCAGCATGCAGCGCAAAAGCTCCAACGCGTTGAAGTGCAGACGCTCCGACCCTGCACAGCCGCCCACCTCTCGGTCCCGCACTCGGCGGCCGCCTCGCTGGAACAGCACCACCGCGCGCTGGGCGATGAGGGCGAGCGCCGTCACCTGGATTTACGGTGCAGGGGGAGCACACACTTTGAGCCGGTTGAACCAGGGCGCCCCGGGAACTTGGCAAGCCAAACATCAATGATGCAGAGGGTGCGGCGGCGTTAACGTGCACTGCCATCCCAGTTAGCAGCATAGCAGGCACCGCACCCAGCCCACCGGGAAGCCCAGGGCCACCATGAGGCGGGACAGCACCACCGCCCGGCCCTCTGTGAGCCACAGGTCCAGAAAAAAGTCTGGGAGGGGGAAGTGGGTGGAGGGAGGCAGGGTTGGACAGGAGTGGTGGCAGGGCGGTGCAAACACATACATACAACTCCTCCTTCGAGATAACCACACATCGTGCGTGGAATGAACAGCAGCAGGAGCAGCAGGGCTGGATAAATGGCAACAGGACAAAGGATGCAGGTTGCCACGGACCCAAACCTGGTTGGTCCGTTGCTCCAAGCACCAGCCTCGCCAACCCGCACGCTTGATCTCTTCAACCCAGCCTTGCTGCAACTCCTGACCTGCAAAGCTGCGGTGGTTGGGCAGGTACACCATGCCGGGCCTGCGGTCCAGGCGGCGCTCCCCCACGGCCACCACCCGCGTGCGAGTGAGGCGCACCATGTAGTCGGTCCTGGGGAGGGCGGGGTGAGACGGGAGGGAGGAAAGAAGTGATCAAGCAGGGTGCGGTCAAGGTTGAGGATTTAGGAGACGCAGCTTTCGCTGGCGGCGCTTGTCACTAGCAGCAGCTGCTGTACTCCAGCTTGCAAGTCAACAGCAGCAGCGGCCGCTCACATGGCAAACATGTCGTTGCGGGCGCCGCGCAGGCGCCACCACTTGAGCAGCCGCGTGGCGGAGGCCAGCACAGGGAGCCACAGGATAGACAGCGCGACCAGCATGAAGCTGGGAAGCGCCAGCAGGTCGAGCTTCATCACTCTAAGAGACGCTGGCAGGCGGCAGGCAGGCACGGTCTGGCCAGCGGCAGGCGGCGGTCGTGCCGGCGGTCACCAAACGGCGACGGCAGTGGCGGCCAGCGGCGCTGCAGCTAGTTGGTGGCGCGATCGCCTGCTGGCAGCCCCTCTATGTTTGTAGGACGGTGGTACGCGCAAGAGCGCGCTGCTAAGAGCGGCTGCTCCTGGTGCGGCGCGCCAGAACTGCTGCAAATCAAGGCTGGCTGTCTCGACGGCTGTAAAGGAGATCAAACGACGAGATGTAAACTGGGGTTGCGTCCAGAGCCGCTCAGACATGGCCTGCTCGGTCAGCACAGCGGTCGCCACGTTGGTTGCCACATCGCAGCATTTGAGCCTTGCATTCCTTGGGGACCTACTTTATTTATCCTCAACAGCATTTGATTTCATTACTTAGTAAGCCTCGAGGATATTGACAACTTCAAAGGATCAGAGAGCACACACCCGGCTACCGCCGCTTGCCGCTTGCCGCAGTCAAGATTGTCGGCGAGGCATCAATCGGCCCTGTTCACCAAAGTTACAGCCGCATACGTATACAGGGCTGTTGACAGGCCAGGAGCTTCACCACTTGGGTATTGTGCCGGCCGCGATGCCCGCCGCCTCCTCGGGCGTGCTCTCCCGACCCAGGATGGCGTTGCGGTGCGGGAAGCGGCCCCACTGCTGCACAACGTCGCGGTGACTAATGGCATACTTGATGTTCTCCTGCGGGGCGATTTGATGAAGAGGGCAGGAGCCGCATGTCACAGCTTGTGTGTGCGATGGCAAACACAGGGATTGAAGCGGCTGCAGCACGCTTGCGTGGCGCTGTGAACCTTCCATATGCAGGCCACTGCTGGCACCACAGTCGCTCAGCCCAAGCACCCTGCCAAGCACCCGGCGCACCTTGCACATGGCCCCCATGTCGCTCCACCCCGCCGCCTCGCACTCCTCACCCAGCTTGGTGAAGCCGTCCACACACTCCTGCGTTCCAGCAGGCCAGTAAAAGGGAAACACGGATGCTTAAAAAAATGCAGCGCACAACTGCAGCTTCCAGGCACCCCTCTGCCTGTGTCAGATGCAGTTGGTGCAATACATTCCATCCTCTAGCATGCCGCCATGTGCAGGCGGGCTCACATTCTGGTCGGCCAGGACCTCCGAGTGCATCAGCGGCATCAGCACAAACACCTGCAGCAGGCGGAATAGTCAGGGTGGTGGCTGTGGCAGGTGACGCTTGCACCCGCACCGGCTGCCCATCGGCAACCAAGAGGCAGCTTGCTTGCACTAGCCCCTCTTGCACTAGCCCCTCCTGCACCCCCTGCCCCCTGTTCCCTCCCACCCGCTGGATGGGCTTCAGCTGCCGGTCCGCTCCACTGCCCTGCAGGACACAAAGGCATGGCACAGCAAGGCTGTTGAGAGGGGCATTCTGCGGCTGCGTCTGCGTCCTTTTCCACTGCAGTCACGCTGGCATACTAAAGGAGCAGGGTCGCTGCAAGCAGGCTGCATGCCTGGCACGCGGACCAGCAAGCTCACCAGCAGCGCCTTGGACCAGGACAGCACCTTGTCGTCGGCTGCATACATCTTGGCGGTGCCGCGAAAGGCGTTGCGGAACAGCTGGTCACCTGCATTCACCGGGGTTGCAGGGCAGGTGAGAGGAGCATGGCTGGCAGGGTGCTGGAACCACCATGAAACACACCTTTCATGCACAGCCTCCTGCCCAGCAAGTGGCCGCACATGATGGCTGCCGACCGCCTGCCCGACCCAGCAGCCACCCACGCACCGATAAGGATGCCGGCCAGCGCTTCCTCCGGCCGCCCTCCCTGCCACGCATCATACTCGCCGCGCAGCAGCGCCTCGCAGTCGCCGGTGAACAGGCGGATGATCTCGGCATCCACCTGCTTGTGGTTTGGGTGAGCAAAATAAAGGAGCAGCGTGGGCGGCGCAGGTGCCGCATGTCTGCTGCAAGCTGGCCACGTACTGGCCTCCTGCTCCTCAGGCGCACTTGCCGCTCTGCAAGCAACGCCGCCTCCTCCCCCACAGCCCACCTGGGGGCCGCCTCGATACCATATCTGGAACTTTTCGGCGTGCCGATCGTTCGGGTCTGCCACCTCCCAGCCCTCGCCAAACCTGCGCTGGGCCGCGGGCATTACATGTGAGAGAAGGCTTGGGGAATGGTGGTCCCCCACGGCAGGCACAAAGGCCAGGCCACACAGCCGGCGCACAGGCAGGGCTCATGCAGTCTGCGCGCCCACCAGTAGTCGAGCACGGCCTTGGCACGGGGCGCCAGGCCAGCGGAGGAGGCCATGGTGCTCGACGCGCCGGCAGCCACAGACAGGCGGCGGACGGCGGCGGGCGGTGGGGGCGGCTTGGGTGCGGGGCTGCGCGAGATGTGGCTGTCACGTCCAGCTGCTGCACGGATCAAGGTGACCAGGGGCCGAACGCTGCAGGCTGTGAAACCCTTGACGCTCGCGGCAAGCATATGGGCCCTTGCGCGCCCCAGGAGGCTGCAGATCTGCTTGATCTTACGCCCGCAACTGCGATCGCGCCCTGCCATGCCCTCGGGCAAGACCCGATGCGCTTGCATGGAACGTCAGCCGGGCGCCGCTCAGCTTCGCTAAGCACTTGGTGCGTTGGTGGGCATCTGTCGCATCATTCTGGCGAGACAGCGAGCTACCTGAAGAGCCTCGCACGCCGGCAGTCGCCCTTCCCGAGCAGCAGGGGCGCTGCAGCCCGCGCTCAGCCGGCCCAGCAGCATGCCAGCAACGCCGGCGGCCGCATGGCGCGCCGCAGGGGCTGGGGCGCCTGCAAAGCCCCACCCGCCGTCGGCGGTGGGCCGCTCGCCGGCTCCCACCGGCCTGGCACCCCACCCCTGCGGCGCATGGCGGCCCGCTCCCCGCAGCTGGCCGCCCAGCACCGTGCAGCACCGCGCCCGCAGCGTGGGCACGCAGGCAGAGCTGCTGCAGCGTGACGCCAGCAGCAACGGCGCACCCGCTTCCGCCACTACCGCCGCGGCGCCGACCGCTGCAGCCCCTGCCTCGGCCCGCGCCCCTCCCCGGCCCGATCCCGCGCTGGAGGGCCTGGTGGTGACGTGCTTCAAGTGGCCCGCCGCGCTGGGCGGGCACAGCGTGTCAGTCTGCGGCTCCTTCTCCGACTGGGAGCCCGTGCAGCTGCACCAGGCGACGCCCGGTGGAGACTTTGTGCGCAGCCTGGCGCTGCCGCCGGGGCCCACATACTTCAAGGTGGGCCTGCTGGGCTGCCTCACAGCAAAGGGGCATGTGCGGGGCTTTCTGCTGCTGCTTGGCACGGCCTGGGCGTTGCAGGAGACGAGGAGGTCGCCTGTACCGGCTGGCGGGGCGGGGCGTAAGAGGGTCGGCAGGCGGGCCTGTCTGCACTGCAGTTCCGGGCGCTGCCTGCTGCTGGTTGCCCTGCCAATGCTAGGAGTGTGGTTTAAGTGACATGCAGGTTTTGGTGCCCATTTGCTGTCGCCCGCATGTAGCTGCTGCCCCTGCTGTGGTCCCGCCCTCCTGCCGCCCTGTTCACGCTTCCTGCCCTCTTTGCTGCCCTGCCCTGCCCTGCTCTGCCGCAGTACCTGGTGGATGGCGAGTGGATCTGCAGCCCTACCGAGCAGGTGGTGGCCAACGGCAAGGGCTTCAACAACCACAGGTGCGGGGAGCCCAGCGGGTGGCAGTGATGGGTTTGCCTTGGCATGCAGGCTCCAAGGCGCGGGGGCTGATGCACCAGGGGCTTGTATTGGAGGGTCGGCATGGGCTGCAATGCTCGGCCATCTCTTGCTGCGGTGCCCCATCTCTCTTACTCACCCTTGATTGCCGCCCACTGCCGCCTCGTGTGCCCGCTGCCGCAGGCTGATCCAGCCCACCGCCACGTTCACGTGGCGCAGCGGCGAGCTGGGTGGCGGCGAGGTGCTGCTCACCGGCTCCTTCAACTCCTGGGCCGAGCTGCTGCCGCTGATGCACGACCCAGCCACCGGGCACCACACGCTGCGCTGCTGCCTGCCGCAGGTGGGCGGTGAAGGGGATTTGTAGAACGCTGAGGCAAGGGTGGCATGGCGGCCTGCAGGCCAGGCGCATAGTGTGGTTGCGCCAACCCTGGCCAGCCCCTGGCCTCGCCTTTGCTTCTGTCCATACTTATTCTTTGACCCCTCCTGCTGCCGCAGGGCCACTACCAGTTCCAGTACTTTGTGGACGGCCAGTGGCTGCTGTGTCCCTCCCAGCCCACCTCGCTCACGGAGCAGGGCCGCATGGTCAACAGGTGCGTGCCAGCCGCCATGGTCATTGATCGAATTTCTGCTCTGCTTGGTTTTGAATATGCTCCGCTCTGCTGCTGATCATTGCCACAGCAACCACTTTGCCCCAGCTCAGCCTGCCTGCACCCCCCC
>JADXDR010000036.1:766077-778434 GCA_025026875.1 Chlorella ohadii
TGGGTGGGTGTGGGACAAACAATGCTGGTGGCCAGGTGGTTGGCAGGTGGTGCGGCAGCCGTTGAGGAGGCACCGCCTCTTGTGCACTGCACCCTTGTTCAATGCCTCCTGCCCCGCTGCCGTCATGATGCTTCCATGCTCCCTCCATTCACTGCACTTCTCCCAACACCACGCCTCTCTTCCCTTCAACCCTCCCAGGTGTCTGATCTGGACGGCACCATGGTGGGGGAGGGCGAGGAGGCGGACGCAGGCACCCGCGAGTTTGCGGCGTACTGGGAGGAGAATGCGGCGCTGGCGGGCGGCGTGCTGGTGTACAACACGGGGCGGTGAGCCTGAGGCTGACGGGGCGGGTGTTGTTGGGAGCAGCGGCGGGGGCTGCATCGGAACGGGTACAGCAGACGGTGCAACCAAGGTGGCAGTGTGTGCAAGCTGCATGCCTGCGCAGGCCGGCAGGAGGGCTGACCCAAATGCAAGCGCACCTGCCTGCCACATATGCCGCAGGAGCCTGGGCCAGTTCCAGGGCCTGCTTGAGTACAAGGCAGGGGCGTTGCCCGTGCCAGACGTGCTCATCACCGCGGTGGGCACCAAGATCTGGCGCCTCGACGTGCAGGTGCGTCGTATGGGCGCTGTGGGCGGCTTTGAGAATGCTGGGCTGCAGTAGCGGCTTGGAGGGCAGCAGCGGTACAAACAGCAAGCAGGCGATCTTGTCATCTCTGTTGCTGTTGACCTGGTAGCCCACGAGCCAAGCTGACTGAGCGTCGCTTGCTTGTGCCTGCAGGGCGGGACGCGCGGCACTGCGGCGGGCACTGTGTGGCAGGAGGACCACCAGTGGGCACGCACGCTGGATGAAGGGTGCGCCTTTCACCCCTGTGCTTGCATGAGCTTCCCTGCATGGCAGGCTTCGATTGCTGCCGGTAGCCTGCGCTGCTGCGCACCTGCCTGCCTGCCGTTCCCTGCTATCCCATCAACTGTGCTTCACACATGCCCAGTGCATTGCCCCTCCTCCCTGCTCCCTGCAGCTGGGACCTGAACGCCATTCGGCAGGTGGTGCAAAAGGTTGTGGACGCGCGGCCAGATGCCGCAGCCTGGCTGGTGAGGCAGGGGAGCTGGGCTGCAGCCGAGGAGGGAAGGCACTGATTGCCCAGCTGCCTGCCTGCAGGGCTCTGCACGCCAGCCTGCACAACCCGCCTGCACAGCCAGCCTGCACAGCAACGCTCTCACCACTGCCGTCCTGCCCGCAATACCCCCCGCTGCAGGACAACGGCAGCGAGCACCCGCACCGCGTGTGCATCTCGGCGCGGGCAGACGTGACCCCTGCCATGGTGGCCGACCTGGAGCAGGGCGCCCGGATGCGGGGCCTGCAGGTGGGGCACGGTTTGAGTTGGTGCTTGTGCTGGATGCTTGGCAGAGTAAAGGCAGCCAACAGCAGTGCTTTGCGGCAGCAAGTGGGTCGGCGCAGGGGCAGCTCACATGCCTGCTTGATCAGACTTGATCAGCTCTGCTGGGCCCCGTCTGGACGTTGCCCCATCTGCCACCTGACTGGCTGTCCCCCACACCCCCCGCTGCCCTGCCCCCCAGGTCAAGGTGATTGTGAGCGGCACCGGCGACTGGCGGTACGTGGACGTCACCTCCTTCCGCGCCGGCAAGCTGGTGAGGCGCGGCGCCGGCATCAGAGGCTGCCGAAATGTGTGCTGCCTTGACCACAGCCCTAAGGCTTGCATGTGCGCCCAACCAGCCATCTGCTGCTTTCACCACTGCAGGCTGCGCTGGAGTATGTGCGGCAGCTGTATGGCGTGCACCACAGCCGCTGCGTGGCGGCGGGCGACAGCGGCAACGACACACTCATGCTGGGAGGGCGCAACCTGGCCATCGGTGCGTGCTTTCCTACTGCGGCTGCCGACTGTTCTTTTTGGCTGCCGCTTCGCAGCTGCGGTGCTGCTGCATGCGCACAGAAGTTTGTAGTGTGCACGGTTTCCAACCTGCCAAGCCATCTGTACAGCTTGCAGCACCCTCCTGACCCCCTGCCTCCCCCACTCTCTCCCAACCGCCGCAGTGGTGGGCAACGCGCAGCCTGAGCTGGTGCAGTGGGTGCTGGAGCAGCCGCAGGAGGCGCGCATGGTGGTCACCGATGCACCCATGGCCCGTGGCATCCTCGAGGGAATGGCCCGCCACGGCCTGTACTGAGGGCAGCTGCGATTGAGGCAGTGGTGGACCCCTGGCTCCCTTTTTAGCTTGTTGCCTGGCCCCTTTGCCCCTTTGCGACACGCCCTTCTTCTTGAAATTGTGCCCTCTTGCGTGCGTTTTGTGCTGCCCTGGAGGCAGCGGTAGTGGGCTCCCCCGCTGTGCCCGTCTGGTCACCCCAAGCCCCGCGCGGGTGCTCTGTGCGAACAGCACCCGCCTGAAGTGAACTACAGCCTTTGAATGCGAATGCACGAGTCCTTGTTCCTGTACTGCCTTGTCTGCCTTGTTTCACGCGCCGGCTCTTGCCCTGCCTGGCCGCTGCAGCGCCCCACCCTAATGCACCCTGGAATGAACGATCGCTGCGCTTCCCGCTCCCTTACCGCTGTCCCGTGCTCTGGTCTCCGTCTCCCCCTCACTTCCTTCCCCTAGTCTCGGCTTTCCTTTTGCTAGGGTGCAACCCCCCATGCACGCCGCCACATATGCTTTTCCACCCGACCATCTCTGTTTATCATCTAATCCCTGGTCCCCTGTTGCTGTGCGCTGCTGCCCACCCCACNACTNGTCCCTTGTTTAGGTCACTTGTTCCTTTCTTTCACAATCTCGTAGAGTCGCGCATCCTGTGCCTGGATTCTCCCTGGGAGCTGTAACACAACCATTGTTGCGGCGGAGCGTGCTGTAACAGCTGCAGGCGCAGCTCATTGAGTTACATCGGCCCAAAATAAGCTGCAGTGCGATCAGCTTGCCCATGCCAGCCGCGCAACAATATCATGTCGGCAGCCCATCCAATCGAGTGCCCATGTGCAGTATGCCGTCACCGCTCTCACATACTGCCCAGAAGTATGTTTGTGCATGGCCCTGAGTCCATGCAGCCCTCTCACGCCTTGAGCGTGCGGCCAAACAGCTCCAGGACGCGGCTCCAGGCCAGCTCCTGTGCACTGGCGGGAGGCTCGGGGAAGCCCATGTGCGCCCGCTTGGCCAGCGCCTGTGGAAGTGTGGGATTGAATGAGGCATCATGAGAGGTGGGGTTGGGTCAGCAGGAATGTCGGCAGCGGCCACCATGCCGCGTACCATGCCCCTCACATTGGTTGCCAGGCCCGCCCCATGCCCTGGGGTTTTCCTCACCTCCTCCCCAATGTTGAGGAAGCCGTGGCCGGAGCCCTCGTAAACGAACAGCTTCGCGTCGCCGCCTGCCGCGTTGATCTTGTCCGCAAATGCCTTGGCCGACTGCAGGCAGGGCGGGGCTTGTGGCAGAGGGATGGATCGAGCTTTACTAACGGGCGAGCTATGTGCAACAAACCGCGCTGCATGGTGCTGCCGCAGAAAGAGCAAGCATGCCAGCAGGTGAGGGCAGCGTGGCAAGCTGCAACACGGGTTGCAAGGCCCGCCACCCCTGCCCCTCCAGCTGCAGACAGACCTCTGGGTCGCTGAAGCCCTTCATGTCGTCCAGAGCGCCGTGGTGCAGGTACACGGGCACCTTGATGTTCTCAGGCTGCGGTTGCAAAGAACAACACAAGTTGCAGGCGGGCTGAGGCTGAGATTGCAGCAGCTGGGGAGCACCGCAGAAAGGCTGCCGTGCAAGCTGTGGGCCCTGGACGCTCTTCATCACCTTCGACCCTGCTGCCCATCAGATCTGCCCATCAGATCAGTCCAAACCAGGCACTGCACCCACCTGCCGCCTGCCGCCTCTGGCTGCTGCCTGCCCATGAGCCTGTCCCTAGCAGCGCCTGCTGCACCCACCTGGCAGATCTCGGGCCCGGGCAGGCCGTAAAAGGGGTTGGCGGCATCAATGCCCGCGTGCTGGGCGGCGCACAGCGTCAGTGCGCCGCCCATGCAGAAGCCGATGGCGCCCACCTGTGGTGTGGAGGGCGGTGGCGGAGGTAATCAGGAGGGCCTGCCTGCTGGTGCAGATGGTCTGGCATTGATCCTGGAACTGCATGGGCTGCGCATGCTGCACAACCAGACAGCATGTGAAGCAACCGGTCTACAAAACTCCAGCCACCAACGAGCGTCATCTTCTTTGCAAACTGCACCGCATGCCACACTGCCTGCCGCCACACCTTTGGCGCGCCCTCGCTGCGCAGGAACTCCACCGCCTGCTTGATCTCGTCCACAGCGGCGACCCAGTCGCTACGGGCCAGGGGGCAGCGCTGGGCAACCAGGTTGCGGGTGCAGGTGGGCTTGGAAGTGCAGGCGGCATGCAGGGAGGGTGCCGCGCTTCAGCATGACATGTCCTTCCACACGCCCCCGCTCCCCTCCTTCCCCCTCACAGCTTGGACAGCAGGTGGCTGGCCTCCTCCTTGTCCACTCCAACCTTGCCCTTGTAGAGGTCGGGCACAAGGCAGCTGCAGGAGGGGCAGCAACGCGGGCACGGGCAGCGTCAGTGGCATCAGGCCGGCAGCCAATCAGGCGGTGCGGCAGCAGCCGTGCCGCACCGAACGGCTGCTGTCGCAAGGCCAGCGTGGTATGTGCGCCCATCAGCGTCAATCAGCAGCAAGCTTGCATGGGATAGCATGACTGCATCCCAGCCCCCTCACCGGTAGCCCTCCTGGCTCAGCCGCAGCGCGTGGTCAACGATTGTGGGCACGACGCCCCACCACTCGTGCACGGGTAGAAGGAGACAAAAGGCGAGGTTTGGTTGCAGTGCACAGGGGCTTGTTGGCTGGTACATGCCAGGCCATGCATGCAATCCAACATGTGCCACGCAGCAGAGCATTGTCTGTGGCGCTGCTCCAATTTCCACGGCTTCAAGTTCACATCACAAGAGCGAGCATCCTGGCTCATCTGCAGCACGATGACGGCCGGCGCGCCCTTGTCGCCGCACACGTAGCCAGGCAGGTTGTTGCCAAAGGTGACCTTGTGCATCTCGCCCGGCACCGTGCCGCCCTTGATGGTGGCCATGGCTCTCACTGCGGGGAATGGCAGGGGCGCAGCAGCGGCGGGAGTATGAGAGGCGCCGCGGCGGCGGCGGCGGCGGCGGCCACAGAAGGTGGCACCAAGCGCGCCGATCGCGAGCCCAATTGTCTCTGTGCAGCCCAGATCTTGTATTTCTGAGGTCAAGTAGATGCGGGGGCGGCGCTTGCCTGTCTTGCGCGCGGCAGGGATGGAACGGGCGGCGGGCAGCGCTCGGCTGAGATGTGCAAGCATGCCGATGGCGGTGCCGGGGCGATCAGGCGGCTGGACCGGAAGTGGGCTCCATGCCTGCGATTCATGCTGCGCTCTGACAGCCCAGCCCCTAACCCGGCTCAGGTGCGCCCCTGCGCTTGTATCTTGCACCAGGGACGTGTCCGACAGCCTATTCCCCCAGCAGGTGCGAAGTGCAGGGTGCTCTGAAGGGCCCCACTCGAGGCGGCTGGCTACTGCTGTCGTTGCTGTGTCGTGCCTTGCTGGCCTCCACTTATTGAACCACGGCATAGGGGGCGCTGCCGCTGCCTGCCAGTGCGCCGCTTGCCAAAGTGCCCCGAAGGCGGCGGCGAGTCCCCCCAGCCCCAGCGCGCTCCCAGCCAGGTGTAAACGCTCTGGGCGTGCCAGGCAGCGCATCGGATGGGGGGCAGGCATAGCCCACCTGCCGCCGCCGCCGCCGCCGCACCGCCGCCAGCTTGAGCGCTCGCCGCTTCAGCGCTCGCAAAGCCGGCCTCTGCCCCCGCTATGCAGGCCGCTCCACTGGCTCCCCTCTCGTGTTAGCTGCTGCGTCAGGCGCAACCATGCCGCGCGCTGCGGTGCGCCAGCAGACGGCGAAGCTGGAGGGTGATGGGCACCACGCCCACGCCGACGACGAGACGCGCCTGCGCCAGCTGGGCTACAAGCAGGTGCTCCTCCTTCAATGTGCTTGCTTGCTTGCGCGCCCCTGCTGCCTGGGGATGGTACCAAACTGTGCTGCTGCCACATGCTACTTGCCAGCAACGCGGCGCAGCTGCGTGGCCGCCAACCCCCACTTGCGCTCAACGGTACCCCTCCACTGCCACCCACAGGAGCTGCGCCGCGAGCTCAACCTGCTGCGCAACTTTGCCGTCAGCTTCGGCCTGCTGAGCATGCTCACGGGTGAGTCCGATCAGCCTGCATGTCACACGGCATTAGCCACAATGCGTGGCTGTTTTGGCTGTTGGCTCAGGTGCCCGTGGTACCGGTGGAGCAAGGCCGCAGGAGTGGCCACAGGTTTCTGACATGTGCCCCCCTCTGTTATCCCCAACAGGTCTGGGTGGCTTCTACTACTATGGCGAGTCGACGATTGTGGGCTGGAAGTCTGTAGTTTGGATATGAGTGTCAGCGGAAGGGGCAGCAACAGCTGGGCGTGCCCGTGCCCCGCACGCCTGCCCATGCTTACCACTGCCTGCCCCTTACGCCCTGCAGGCTTCACTTACGGCGGACCCGTGATGGCCAGCTGGTGCGCTTGCGTCCTGTTTTGCGCCTCAGCCCAGCAGCAGGCCGGCGGGCAGACTGATGGCGCTGCGCCTCATGCCAGCCCACCTGCCTCACCGTCTCTCTGTTCCCCCGTTTTGTGCGCAGGGGCTGGGTGCTCATCGTGTGCATGACCCTTACGATCGCGCTGAGGTAAGACACGAGTCCCATTGATTGCAGTGGATTTGTGAGACAGTGCGTGGTGTGCCGCATGTGCGCTTGTACACAACCTGCAGCTGCAGACGCAGCAGACCTGCATTTCCTGCCACCCTTGCACCTACCCCACCCGCCCTCGCCCTTATTCCGCTGTGCAGCATGGCCGAGATTTGCTCCTCGCTGCCCACCACTGGTGGCGTGTACTACTGGTAGGCTTTGGGATGTCGCAAGGTCTGGCACAGCTTGCTGGCCTGCACAGCTCCGCTGGCCTGTGAACTACATGCCTTGAGGGTGGTTGACGAGCCAAGCCAAGAGACTAGCCGGAGGCAGGAACAGCTCGCATGGTGGCGATGCTGATGCTGCTGCTTCCCACCACCCCACAGGGCCGGCGTGCTGGGCGGCAAGCAGGGCCCACTTTGGTCTTGGGTCGTGGGCTGGCTCAACCTGCTGGGACAGGTGTGTGGTGGCAGCCAGCAACCTGGGGCCATGCGGGACGGTGTGGCCATTGAGCGGTTGAAATCGCAAGCGTCCTGACGTGGCACGCTGCATCAGCAAATGGTCACGCTTGCCTGCCTGGTGCCATCACTGGTGTCTGAACATCTGGCCGCCCATGCCGGCTCTCCCTCGCAAGCGCAGGTCGGCATCACGGCGGGCGTGGAGTGGACGGTGGTCCGCTACCTCGTCTACTTTGTCAAGTGCGCGCCGGGCTGGCTGGCCGATGATGCTGGTGTCCCAGTGCTTTGCACGCCCTGCAGTCCTGAGCAAGCATAGCACCTGCGCACATTGCATGGCAGCTGGCGTCAGCTCTATCAGTCCCAGTTGCTAGCATACCGTCCTGACCTGACAACTCGCTGGTCCCGCCGCCCCTGCTTGGCGCAGCATGTTCAAGGCCCCCGATGCCGAGCCATTTGCGCTGACCAAGGTCCAGTTCTGGCTCATGTACTCGGGTGAGGGTTGCCAGATGGCAGTGGCGGAGGGTGCTACAGGGGCAGGCAGGGAGCGGCGGCAGCCCGCCTGATGGATGTTGGCATCGTGCCTGCATGCAGCCACCCACCTCCCCGTCCCTGACTGCTCTCAGCCCAACTCGCCCCACATACCGCTGCTACCCACCCCTCCCCCCTCGCAGCCTTCATCCTGGTGCACGGCATGTTCAACGCCGTCAGCGTGCGCCTGCTGGGCGTGCTGTCCCTGCTGTCGGTGGTGTTCCACGTCGTGGGCACCCTGGTCATTGTGATTGGCCTGCCCATCATCGCCGTCACCCACCAGAAGGCTTCCTGGGTGTTTGGGCACTTTGAGGTGCGCGGCCGCAGGAGGGGCGCAAAGCTGTAGCCAATTGGTGGCATGGGCAGCGTTGCAGGAGGCACCGCACGGCTATATGTGGGGCTCGCGCCATCCCACCCTTGTCTTTCCCTGACCTCCTTCCTTTCACCGCCCCTGCACAGAACTACGGCAATAACCCCGAGTACATGGGCGACGCCACCACCGGCGTGTCCAACTCCTTCTACTCCTTCCTGCTGGGCCTGCTGCTGTCCCAGTGGGCCATGGTGAGTGAAAACGGAGGCAGGAACCGCGATGCACCGCTATGTACCTGTAGACCCACGTGTTGCACACGCCATGCCCGGCGACGCTCCCCAGTTGCGGATGCTGCCCTGCCCTCCCTGCTGATTACTATCCCAACCCCTGCTCCACACTTGCTGCAGGTGGGCTACGACTCGTCCGCCCACATTGCCGAGGAGACGAAGAACGCGGCGGTGGCGGGCCCCGTGGGTCTGGTGACCGCAATCATTGGTGAGCCTGTGGTGTGAGCTGTGAAGCTTTGCGGACTTTGACGCTGCATGCCAGGGTAGCTGAGGCCAGCAGAGAGTTGGCGCCACACGAGCATTGCACAGCTGGCAGGGCCGGCGGCATGATAACAGCACTTCAGGGGTGGACAAGTTGCTCCATGCTGATGTGCCCATGCCCTGGTCACCGCTGCGACTGCCGCAGGCTCGTTTGTGTGCGGCTGGGCCTTCCTCATCTCCCTGACCTTCTGCATCCAGACCCCCGCCGACGGCATCGCCGGCACGCAGCAGGTGGGGCTGCGCCCTGCTGCCGCCCTGTTCACAGCCACGACACAAGCAGGATGTCCGCTCCACACCGCCCAGGTTGCGCCTGCCCTCACCCGCTGCCCTGCCTCTGCCTCCGCCCTTACCCCTCCCCCCTTATCCGCCCTGCCCCCTGGCGTGCAGATCTTCATGTCGGTGTTCCAGGGCCGGTACGGCTCGTACGAGGGAGCCGCCATCTTCCAGGCCATCCTGTTCATCGCCTCCAACTTCTGCGGTGTGCTCGGGAATGCCCCAGGCGGCAACCAGATTGGTGCCACCCCTCGCCCAATGCTGCTTCGGGGGGAGGCTGGACGAACCAGCTGGCCAAGCGTGTCCCCTACATATCGTACCCTACCTGAACCCGTCACGCACTGCCATCCATCACCCGCAGGCATCTTCTGCGTCACCTCCAACTCCCGCATGCTCTACGCCTTTGCCCGCGACCGCGGCATCTTTGGCTGGCGCTGGTGGAAGGAGGTGAGCGCTGGGCAGTCGGCAGCTGTGGGCCTGGGGCAGAATAGCCTGGTGGCCTGCCATGCCACAGCTTGTTTGCGCCTGGGCTGCCCTTCCGTACGGCATGCCTCGATGCTGCCCCTGCCACCCTCCAGCGCTGCTATCACCGTTCACAGCCCACAATGCTGCCTTGCCGACGTACCCCTTGCAGGTGAACGGCCGCACCGGCACCCCCATCAACTCAATCATCGCCATGTGCCTGGCTTCCATCATCATCGGCATCACCATGCTGGGCTCCGACGTGGCCTTCATCGCCATCTCCAGTGAGCCTTGTTTTGGGCCTGCTTGAGCTGAGATGCCGCACCCGTGCATTGCTTGGCGGTGCTCCCCGGTTGATGTCAGCAGCAGCGTGCAGGGTCATATCACCCTTCCCCCCATGCCCATTGGTTGGACACGTGACCGTTGCATTGCTGCCCCGCCTNCCCCCCCGCAGGTATCGGCATCATCGGCCTTGAGGCCTCGTACATCCTCCCCATCCTCCTGCGCCTCACCGTGGCTCGCAAGTGGTTCAAGAAGGTGCGGCCGGCACAGGGAGGACAGCTGCAAGGTGGCAGTTTTTGTTCCCTGGCCTCCGCACAGCAGACCAGCTTGCACCCGCCCCTCCCGCTGAACCTTCGCACTGATCCACACCACCCTGCCCTCTTGCCACTTGCAGGGCCCCTTCCACCTGGGCGCCTTCTCGCTGCCCCTGGGCTGGATCGCGGTGGTGTGGGGCTGCTTCATCTCCGTGGTGCTCATCCTGCCCACNGTGTATCCGGTTACCAACACCAACTTCAACTATGCGGTGAGACCCGGTTCCTTGCTGCCTCACTAGCTTGAAGCTTCATGGCTCACCCTGGGCAGCAGAAGTGGCGTGGGCCGACCTGGCGGCCTGTTTCCATGCCCACAACCGCTGTTGATTGACCCCTTTCAAACCCACGCTCCTTGTCTCCGTACCACAGGTGGTCATGCTGGGCGGCACCATCGTCCTGTCCATGATTGCCTGGTTCATCTCCGCCCGCAAGTGGTTCAAGGGCCCGGTGAGCACGGGGCAGCGCATGCTGCACATTCCAGGGCGGCTGTGCGGCCCTGAGCCTTGGGGCTGTGAGCCATGCCCCCAGCATGTTGTGATAGTGGCAAGCGCTACGCTAGCGCATGCAGCCTGGTACCAGCGCTGCCCACTGCCTGCCCTCTGCTCCCCCGCCCCTGCTCTCCCCGCCAGGTGCGCAACGTGGATATGGGCAACAAGACGGAGACGCTCGCGGAGGCCGCCATGCGTGGTGAGTGCTGCACTGGTTGCAGGAGCATATTCATGGTGGCCTGCACAACCGGCGCTCTTTCTGCACCGGCCTGCAACCACCCTGCCCGCCTGCATGCCTCCCTGCCCTTCCTGGTGTGTGTGACCTTGCTCCTCGCCCGCATCCATCCACCCCTTGCTCCCTCCCCCACTCTCCCCTCTCGCCTCCAGGCGAGCTGGACGAGACGGACAGCGCGTTTGGCAACGAGAGCGGCTCCAAGGCGGGCGACACCGACCAGGCCGAGCTGCCCGCCGACCTGGAGCCCAAGCAGTTTGTGGTGGCCTGAAGAGCACCGCCGCACATTATGCGCAACCGCTCCTAGTGCGCTGATCGACTCCACGGGGCAGGGCGGCGCTTGCCCTGGGCACACAGTGCCTCGCTGCCTGCCGCCCGGCGTGCCCGCCCCGCCCCGTGCTGAAAACCCAACAGCAGCAAGCAGTTTTATGCCGTCTGGAATTCTTGCTCTCCATTTTTTCCCACGTGGGCGGCCCCCTCGGTAGCACGGTGCCGCCCAACCAGTTTTCTCTTCCATGGAACGCGCCATTGGTGATGCCACCACTGCCAAACTCCCAAACGCCACGACCGCCGCAGGCTCCCATTCTTGCACTCTACACATACCATCCCTACCCCAGTCCCTGCCGCTGCCCGCTATTCCTCCATCCCTGCCATCGCGCCCATGCACTAGGCACTGCCACCTGCCCTGCCCACGTGTGCCTCTCCGCTGATCTCAAAGGTGACGCTTCCCCTTCCTCCCTCCCTGCCTGTCTGCCAAGACGCTCTCTCCTCACTGGCCATTCGCTCCGTCATCCGTCTGTCAACTTTAGTTTGCGTTTAGTTTGCTTACCGCCTGCTGATGGATACGATTTGGTGCTGCAGCCAGCTGTGTAACAGGCTGCAGAAGGGGATGGATTATTGAACACCGCTGCCGGCAGAGAAGCGGCACACCGTCTCCTCGCCTCGGCGTGAGCCAACCTACTCATTGGCACCCTTGCAGCCTTGTATGATTAATGGCGGCGTTTCACCATCGCTGCGCCACTTGGGTGGCCGCAATGGGCTGCACAGGAGGGCTGCTTGCCCAACCCTGCACTTTCAAAGGGCGGGCGCTGGCCGATGCTCCAGCTGGCTCCTGTGATCGCCGTCAAGCAGCAGAGAATCGAATGCAGGCCGAAGCGATCGCCCAAGCCACCGTGCATTTGCCATCCAGCTAGGCCGCGCCTCATTTGGCCGCCCCCGCGCCTGCAACGGCCTCTTGGGTGCTGCTAGTCACGCCCACCGGTCCCAGAATGGTGTGGGGCAAGCCAGCGGGAGCTTGGGCTGATGCTGTCGATGAGGAGCCCGAGGCCGCCCCTGGTGAGCTGCAGCGCATGGGGCTGTCGCCTTGTGCTCCGTGACGGGCCGCCCGCCCCAGCCGCCGGTCGCCATGCACCAGCGCTGCAGTGCCTCCTGCCGTCTCCAGCTGCGGCCAGGCCCCCTGCCTGCGCCACACCGACCCCACCCGATCGCCAGCTGGGCCGCCAGCCTGGTCGTCGCCTCGCACCACCTCCTGCCTCCTCGCTGCTGCCCACCCGCCGCCAGCCGCCTGCCCCCCCGCAGCGCCTCCGCCCGCCGCCTTCCCGGTGCTGGGCAAGGCGCTGGTGAAGGAGGATGACTTCCCCGACCTGATGGCTGCCGCCAAGGTGAAGGAGAGMAAGAAGGACAAGAAGAAGAAGCAGACGCTGAGCCTGACCGACTTCCTGAAGAGCGATGTGGGC
>JADXDR010000036.1:779983-809975 GCA_025026875.1 Chlorella ohadii
GGGAGCATGGCAGCTGCCAGGCAGGAGATGAGAGCCAGGACGGCATTTGATTGATGAAGTTGCGTATGCTGCTTGGAGATGCTGCAGCATGCTGCGGGTAGTGTGGGCAACATCAGACGCAGTGCTGCACCCTACTATGGCACCGGTTGCCGCTGCCTGCCTGCCAACCATGCCGCTCCTGCCGGCCCGCCACCGCAGGGAGGGCTCGCGCGACGGCCGCCCGCCGCTGGGGCGCGACGCCAGCAGCGAGCGCGCGTGGCGGCGGGAGGGCGGCGCCCCCGAGGAGCCCGCCCGCGAGCGGCCGCGCCTCAACCTGGCGCCCCGCAGCGCGGCGCCGGCGGCGGGTGCCGGCGCGGCTGCCGGCGCCAGCAAGGCCAGCGTGTTTGGCGCGGCGCGGCCGCGTGAGGAGGTGCTGCGGGAGCAGGGGCGGGACGCGGTGAAGGAGGACCTGCGCCTGGAGCACGAGGCGGTGGACAGGTGCGGGGGGTGGGGGCGGGGTGAGGGGCGAGGATTGAGGGGCACATAGGGCGGTGTGCAGCAGATGTGTGGCGCAGATGTGACGGCCTGGCAAGTGGCTCATGTGACCTGCTCATGTGATCTGCTGCCTGGCTCTCAACTTGGCTCATTTGTTGTCTGGGTTTGCAGGCCCGAGACTGCTGAGGAGAAGTCGCTGCAGGAGGAGATCACAAACCTGCAGGTGGGGGAGTCGGAACCGAGCTGAGGGGCAGTATGAGCTTTGAGCGTCTGCTGGGCAGCAGTCTCTGCCACCAGCTTGTCTTGGTAGCAGTGCCGTGCTTTCCACGCGCTTTTCACACAACCTGCCATGCGCTGACCTCCCCTGCCGTCTCCCACCCCTTCCTGCCCTGCCCTCAGATCCGTGTGGAGGCGGGCGAGGCTGATGCCGAGTACGATGGCGGCGAGGAGGGCGAGGGGGAGGGCGAGGAGGCGGAGGCCAGCAGCAAGACGGTGGCGCAGGCGCTGGAGGAGCTGGAGGGGCGCCTGCAGGTGGGGGCAGAGGCGGGGAGAAGGGGGCTGGTCGTCGAGGTTGGTGTGGCATGGCATGGCTGGGANGGGGCTGGCTGCAGCTGGGCTGGGCTGCTCACGTGCCTGCAACTCGTCAGCGGGCCTGCCAGTCAGTCAGCGATGCAGGAGATGCATTAGAACTGGATGCAAAACTCATTGCGTTTTGCCACCCACCTCTCCCGGCAACCTCTGCCCCTGCCCACCCGCAGAAGCTGCAGCTGGAGCTGGACTCCAAGGCCAAGTACGCGCGGGCAGCGGGCGCGCAGGGCGAGGCCAGGTGGGCAGGGCAGCTGGAGTGGAGGGCCATGGTGCTGCTGCCCTTGAGTGGGCATGAAGGGTGGTGGGGAGGGCTGGTTGGGAGGTGCCACACCATGCCGCAGCCGCCTGGCCTGCACTCTCCCACTGCTGTCCTGAGCTCCACCCTCCTCCTGCCCTTTTAACTCCCAGGGAGCGGCCGCCGCGGCGGGAGGCGTCTCCGGGCGGCTGGCGGCGGGAGGGCGGCGAGCCTAACGGCGCGGCCGCACCCCGCGGCTTCCGCGACGACCGCGAGGCAGGCGCTGCTGCACTGAGCTGCTGTTCCTGCTGCCTGCTGGCACATGGACTGCAGGGCTGCTTGGTGCCGGCTGGAGCCTGCTGTTGCTTGCTCGCTGCCAATCCGCCATCTGCACTCTCATTTCCACATCCCGCCCCCCATCACCAGCCTAACCCTGCCTGCCTGTGTGCCCTACCCTCCTGCTGCTGCAGCGCGGCAGCTTCCGTGAGGAGCGCGAGCGCCGCCCAGCCAGCGGCACCGGCGAGGACCGCCCGCCCCGCAGGTGAGCGCTGTGCTGCTGTGTGCTGGGCGGCAGCAGCCGAAGGATGCAACAGGGATCAGGCGCACCGCCAGCCAGCAGCACAGGAGCCTTGGAGGACCTGCTTGGCTTGACTGGGCAGCTCACTCTCCCCTCGAGGGCTCTCATTTGCGCCTTGATCCCACCTCATTCCCCTGCTAACCTGCGCTCTGCTGCCCCTCCCTCCTCCGCCCAGCAGGGAGGGCGAGGAGCGCCGCCCGCGCGACAACTTCCCTCCCCGCGACCGCGACGCCTCCCGCGACCGCCCCCGCTGGTAGACAGCCGGCGCTGCCAATGGAGCAGTGCCCAGCACGTAGCACGGCCTGCCGCCCCGAGTGTAGCCGCAGCTTGCTGGAGGAGCACAGCTGCCAGGCGGGCCGGTGCACAGCGTGATTGCACCTGCCGCCGTAGCCACGCAGGTGGCGTTGCGGCGGCGGCTTTTTGTTTCACCCTGCCGGGGGGCGTGTAGGGGCGGCTGGGTGAAGGCCGGCGCCCCCCGCAGCAACGAACCCAGCGGCCATTCATTACATTTCCAGGGAGGCAGCCCATTCACTGCCCGCCCGCCCCAGTTCCCCCAACCACATGTCCCGTCTGCCCTTGCTTCCCTACCCTTCTCGCTCATCTGCGTCTTGACAGCACTTGCGTTGCCGTAAGACTTTTTTGGTGTTTGTGTCCCTGCAGCCTCAGGCCTGCCAAATGATTATACACACAGGGGAGCCCAGCCCCCCAGGCCTGGTGTAATGCCAGCTGAGCACAAGAGTGCGCATGACGGGAGGCTGAGCAGGCGCGGCGCAGAGAGCTGACTGGGCATGGCGGCAGGAGCCTGCCAAACTTTTTGCCTTTGGAGCTGCGCTCTTTGCCAAACCTTTTGCACTCGAAGACTGCTAGCTGGAGCAGCAAGGCGAGGCATTCCTGGCCAGAGGAGGTGCAGGCTGGTCCAAACCCCCGCTCGCTTCAGCTGGCAAGCTCGCTTCAGCGAGGCGCAGCTTGCTCAGCCTGTGTGTGCGGCTTGCTTGGACAGCGAAGATGCCTGCCGAGGTGCTATTCTTTCTGCTACCCGCCACCCTACCGCCGCTGTCATTGCCGCAGGTGCCTGTCCGGCTTCCCAGCATTGCAGGCCAGCATGGCGGCTACAGGATTCGGCCCTGAAGCATTCGATGCAGCAGATCCGCCAGCATTCTATTTGGGCGAGCGGCGGGAAGAGCTGGAGTCGATTGCAGATGCAGCGTTTATTGTGCAGGGCACCCGGCTGCCTGTCCACACCGGCATGCTGGCCGTGGCAAGCCCTGTGCTGTGCGGCGCATTTGCAAAAGTGGATGGCTCTCATGAGCAGGCATGCTCTTCGTGTGGCCACAAGCGCAAGCATGCTGAGGCAAGGCAGCGGGCGGTCAGGGTGTTGTAGCCTTTCCAGGGTGGTTTGAAGCAGTATGCTTGCCGCTTCACCATTGGTGCTGCACTAGAGTTGCATCTACTCGTTCCGTGCTGCAGGACAGCCAGCTGGTTCTGGAGGCGCCCTTCAAGGACTTTTCTCTGTTTGAGGTGGTACTCTTCCTGAAGCTCCTCTACGACCAGACGTGGCTGGCGGATCCGCAAGCCACGCTGGGTGCGCTGCACGACACCCTGCCCGCAATGCTGCGCCTGGCGCACGGCCTGAACACAGCCAGCCTGCTGGCCATGCTGGTCAGCTATATGCAGGGTAGGTGGTCAGCAGTGGCTGACAACTATCGTTGGTCTGAAGCTGCTTGGCGTTGCCCCCGAACCAGCTTCAACACAGGCAGACCTGGCTGTGCTGCTGTCCCTCTCCCTCAGGCGCCACCTGCGCCACCATGTCGTCACTGGCCGCTTGGACTGAGGCGGCCAACCAGTGCCAGCTGGACGACCTGCAGCTGAGCCTGCTGCACATGCTGGCATGCCGGCTGGCCAGCCTGCACGATGGCGACCTCGGAAACACGCTGGCTGCTTCCAGAGCACTGCTGCAGTGTGATTCAAGTACGCTGGTGCAGCTGATCGCTGTGCTTACACATGCAGGCTTCAAAGCAGCTTCTGTCTACAGCCGCAAGCTGAGAGAGTACGTGTCTTCCCAGGCGTCCCTGGCCCTTGCAGTTGCCGCAGCTGCACGCACCGGCAGCTTTGATTGGACACTGATGCACTTCTCGCAGCAGATTGCAGAGGCAGGCCAGCGAGTGATGTCTCCTTGGTTCTCCGCAGTGGGTGAGTGAGTGGCATGGCGCACACGATCACCATGATTACTAATGCATGAGCCTCCCCGAAACAGAGAAGTCTACGTTCAACTTGTCGCAGGACACGACTGGAGGTTCATTGTGTACAAAGGTGTTGCCGAGGAAGACAATGCAGGCTGCCTTGCAGGTGACCGCCTGCAAAGCCTGACAACATCTGTTGTTACACCTGTCTCGCTGGCGCAAGATGCCATGGCGCTAAAAAAACTGCCAATGAAACCGTCTTGCAGTGAAGCTGGAGTGCAGCACATCTGGCGTGCATGCCTGCTTTGAAATCACGTTTCTGAACGCCGATGGGGCTGTCCACCGGAGGTTTGAGGACACAAAGGTCTTCCAGGCAAACAGTGCAGCTGGGTTTCCCAGCTTCCTGCCCTCCAACAGCCTTTCTCAGGCCAGCCTGTTCCCCGGGGACTGCCTGCGCCTGTGCGCTACGGTGACGACATTGCCGAACTGAAGGGTGGGAATCGCTCGCCTTCCTCAGTGCTGCGCATTTGCGCATTATGCCTGCGTTTATATTTCCCAGCTTTTCAATGTTTGATGCCTTGTGCTCAGCAGTAAACTGCATGCCTTTTGACAGCTTCTGTTGCTCGCATGTGCGGATTTGCGTACGCTGCTTTTGCAATGTTGCCAGGAAAATATTGCGCTTTGCTTTGGCCCATGCACAAGACCTTGCTTCTACCCATGCACACCGTGCCGTCTTGTAATGCTTGCAACTAAGGCCCTTGCGCCAGCCAAGCAGGAACCTGGTCCCTAAATCTGGCTGCCCTTCCAGCTCAGCATGCGAGCTGGCCACAGCGTCTCCGCATCACGCCACAGCTGGCGCAGTAATATTTGCGCACTTGCAGGGAAGAACATGATCAGCTGCCCTGTGGGGTCTCTGTGTAGCACACAGCAGCACAGAAACGAATTGGCTTACAGCGTCGAGTTATCACCGTGCCAAGCATTTCAGGCAGCTTACAAAGCGCAAGACTGCAAAAACTCATGTCGCATCCTCGTTCACTGCACCCTCTGCTTGTTGCTCCTGCTGCTGCCCCTCCTCCTGCTGCTGCCGCTCCTGCTGCTGCTGCCCATCCTGCTGCCCCTGCTCCTGCGCCGCCTTGCGTGCCGCCGCCTTAGCCTTGGCTTCCGCCGCCCCCGGGGCAGCGGGCGCGGTGCCCTGCTGCTGGCGCTGCACCTCCCGCTCCTCATCACTCATGGCCACACTGCGACATGGGTTGGTGGAAAGAGGGAGGTGGGGGAGTAAGAGGCATGAGCAGCAGGAACGGAAGTTGCACGGCGCAGCACAGCAGCCCGCCCCCTCGGCAGCCATCATGCCTTGCCCAAGGCAGGCAATCCCACAGGCAATCCCACATGCAGTCCTACAGGCAATCTGACCGCAACGCAAGGGCCTGCCCACCTGCGAATGTTGAAGCGGCACAGCTCCTTGAACTGCTCCACCACCGCCACCCCCAGCGTCGACTTGAGCACGTTGACCAGCACCGTCTTCTGCGGGGCGCCCAGGTTCACGCTGTGCGGCTTCTGCAGGTGGAGGGGAGAGGGGGCAGGGGGAGCAGGGGAGCAGAGGGTGAGGGACTGAGGTGTGTGAGCGTGGGCCCTGGCTTGCAAGCAAACGCTGACAACAGCGCACCTTCGCAAGCAGCAGAGCAGGCATTGAGCGTGGCCAGCAGCCGGCGCTCTGCCTGCCACGTCCGCAGCAATACACAAGCATCTGCACCCCACATTTACCTCGATGCGGGTGGCAAAGGCGTTGATGACCGCCATGCGGTCCAGCGGCGGCGCAGCGCGCGCGTCGTACTGCACCGCAAACTGCAGGCGAGGTGGGGGTGGCAGACGGTGTGGGGTTGGCAGGCTTGAGGCATGAGCGTGGCACATCTAAGCACGCAGGTGCCAGTCAGAGTCTTCCGACGTGCTGGGTGGCTGTGCAAGCCACTTGCCAGCCCAGCCGCCCACCTCGATGCCCTCTGCCGCGTCAGCCGGGAAGTGCTGGGCCGCCACCGCCGCTGCCAGCTCCTCAATCTTGTCCATGGACGCGTAGCACGTCTGCTCCACGGGGTAGAAGCGGTTGCACCACTTGGTGCGGTTCACCTGGGGGGCNGGGAGGTGGCGGGCGTGTGAGGGCATGGTGCAGGGTGAGAAAATGGATGGGCGGGGGCNGATGGGGNGCAGGCGGCATGCCCTCAGCGATGCGCATGCTAGCGCACGAGGCACAACAGCCAAACCACGCAGAGCCTCCAAACCACCACTAGCCCAGGCAGGCAAGCAGCCCCATRGCCAGCAGCCCCCCAAGCGGCGCACACCTTGGTCTGTGCCGCCTGCTGGCACACGTGCTGCACCAGGGCTGTGGGCGAGGGCCCCTCCTTGTCGCGCGCCTCCAGAAACACCACCGAGTTGACCCCCACCAGCTCCCAGCTGCGCAGCAGACAGTGCAAAGGAAGGACTGAATGAGAGGCGGTGCATGTGGGGAGGAGAGGAAGCACTGCACTGAAAGTAGAGCCCGCAGCAACAGCCAAACAAGGGCGGGGGCTTGCCCCTCCTCAAGCCGGGCGCCCACCGGAACGGCTGCTTGGCGGGCTCCTTGAGCTCCGCCACCTCGCTGGCCAGCGCCGCAGCAATGTCGGTGGGCGGAGCGCCGCCGGCATCGCCGCCATCGTCAGCCGCCTCGGCCGGTGCGCCGCCGGCACGAGTCTTCCAAGTGCCTCCCAGCTCCTCATAAGCCTGTGGCCAGGAAGGTGGCAGCGGTGCTGTGCGGTCATCTGCTGGGCAGAGAAGCAGCACTAATGCTGCAGGGCCACAGCATGGCCCGCCTGGACGCTATCGGCATGGCAAGCAGGCTGCTGCACGCCACCCSCCCCTTCCSMGCCSCCGCMCCTCSGCAAACAGGTTGGCGGCCTCCCGCCCCGCCTGCTGCTCCTTGGATGTGACGCAGCTGACCAGGATGCCACGGCTGCCCACCGTCATGCCCGGGCGGGAGCCGCTGGGGGCCTGCAGGTAGGCCGGAAAGGGCGGCATCAGCGCAGGCTGTGGGCAGGCAGCAGTGGCAGGCGGCGGCGGCGGCGGGCAGCAGCGGTGCCTGCATCGTCGTCTCTCGCTGTTCCAGACGGATGGACGTGATGTTGCGAGTAAGGTAGAACCTACAGAAGCGCCTGCACGAGGCTCTTTGCAGAGCGAGCAGCCCGTCCGCAGCGCCGGGGCGTTTGCGACGCCCCGATCCTTACTCACCGGCCTGTTGACGTACTTCCTTTTGCTCCGGCTGCCATCGCCGCCGCGCCCGCCCTCTCCTTTGCGCTTGCCGCTCATGTTCTCGCGTTTCGTGCTTGATTTCAAGGTGTTGATTGGTGGATTGCAAGGAGATGGAGTGTCGTGACACTCCGAACACGGANGTCGGCCGCATGCATTGTNGCACAGCGNCCACCGCTCGCCACTGCCGCCGNCCTGGCAAGGCACCTTGCGTCGCTGCGTGAGCGCATCGCCATGCATCTGGGCACCTTGTGACTCAACGCATCTATCGATGAGGTCCAGCAAGCCCAACAGCACAGTGGCGTCTGGTGAATCCACAGTCATCCCACCATTTCAGTCAGCCTACGTGATGCAAAAGCTGACGCTCTTGTGCGCACCGGCAGCCCCCCTTCCCACCCCCACAGCTCAATGGCAGGAAACCAGAAAGTAACACCATGTAGCACTTGGATCTGTCAGTTATGTGTGCATGCGCTGGTGGTGCAAGCTTGCATTACTTGCCATTCAGAAGCGGTGAGCCCCAAGCTGCCCATCCATCTCCCAAAACATGCGCCGCCTCCATGGTGGCCAAGCAAGCAAGTTTTCTGTTTGTGATTTGTTGAGTGCATATCGAAACTTTACCTGCCCCGTGGCTTCACTGGGCAGCCCAGCCGAGACATGCAGCAACGTGACGTTGCAGCATTTCGATCAATACTGCTGCATGTGGCCACCCAGCCTGCAGCAAGCTTGGAGCCTGCACCTGGACTGCCTGGCGACCGCTGCAACGCCCTTGACGCGATGCAGTTCAGTCACTGCCGAGCAACAGCCTGCCACATGCAGTTTCGATGCCACCGCTTGAGCTTGAGGGGTGGATGCTCGGTAGCACATCGTCCATGCGGTTGTGGCGTCGCTCACCGCCAAAACCCTATCACCCTAGCCCCTCCCGTCCTCGACTCAAAGCTCTTCACCTCACTTCCGATATTGCCTCTGACGAAGCCAGGCCTGCAGGCCCCTCGAGCACTCCGCAATGGTGCCGCGAGCGGCGCTGCCGCTGCTCACGCTGCTGGCCATCAACTGCTCAGCGCTCTACAATCCCGGGGATGTGGCGCCAGGTGCGGTGCAAGTATTTTAAGCAGCAAGGCGGGGACGCGGTTTCCGTGCGTGCCGCGGCGCACAAAGCAGACGGGTCGGTGGCCTTGAGCGCATTGTTTTATCGTGCACAACCCCTTGATCGCGGCGCGGAGAGGACGGGTGCTGCTTTGCCGCCGCCGCCGTCGGCAGCGGGCGACAGCTNCCCGACAGCCTGCGGTCGGTTGCAGAGGCTACATCGCTTGACGCCCACCCGCAGACTTCACCGTGCCCACACTCAAGGGCCCACTGTTTGTGGGCAGCCGTGGCCGCACATGGTCCTTGATTGTGACGGCCTACTCGGCGGAGGATCCCTTCAGCCAAACCATGTGCGCGCAGCCGCAATGCTGCCCTTATACTTGCCCTGCTGCTTGTCATCGACTCACACTTGATCAGCACAGTCTGTCGCAGCAGCGAGGCAATGTTGGTGGGTCCACTGTCACTGCCTGCTGCCAGCTCAGGTCACCAACCTGCGCTGCCCCCGCTGACCCACCACGGTGCTGCTCCGCGNCCCTCCCTCCCAGGTNGGACCGACCCCAGCTCGCTGTCAGGCCTGCTGCAGCGCAGCCCCGAGGGCACCCACTACCTGTTTGTGTCTTACTCCGAAACCCGCGCCAAGGAAGACGCGCAGTGGATGCAGGACCAGGCAAGGGCGGCCCTGCCGCTTCGGTGCCTCCAGGCACCAGCCGTTGTGCGCTNGTTGCGTCAAGAGAAGTNGGTGCCAGTCCTGCATGCCCAGTCTGCTCTTCAACGCAGCTCTGTTCCCTGACTGCNCTTTCTGCCCCCTGATGCAGCTGCGCACCCACGCCAAGCGCATCTGGATGCCGTGGCGCCAGCGTGAAGCCCTGTTTGACCGCCTGCACTTTGCCACGGTGCCCGTGTCGCGCGTGCCGGGCGCCCTGCCGGGCGTGCTGCACAAGTGGACCTACGGCCAGCGGTGGGTGGGTGCGGTGGGAACTCGTTCCTCGCATGCTTCTACGGACTTTATTCCTATCCAGGAGGCAGGCCACAAAACCTGCCAGTCCGGCTGCTTTTCTGGCAAACTCACTGGCTTGCACTCAATGACCTTGTTGCCCCAAGTGTGCACATCCGTGTGCACAGGGTGATGGACCTGACGGTGCCGCAGCAGGGCGGGCGCCCCGCCGCACGCTACACGCTGCCCCGCCTCGACTGGTTCTACGCATGGTAAGAGGTGGTGCGCTGATGTGGACTGCTGCATGCTGTACCTTTTGCAGCCATGACACTGGGAAGTCTGGAGTGGCCTATCGTCCCCACCTGCTCTTGCCGCCTCACCCCACCTTTTGTCTCCCGCACTGCAGGTTGAACGGGGGGCAGATGCACGACGGCGCCATCTTCAAGCCCGCCCCCACCACCCTGGCCGGCAGCGACTGCGGCTGGATCCCAGCCGGCGGCGCGTCGTCCCTGACCAGCCAGCTCAAGGGCAAGGTGGCAGTGGTGACACTGAACCGCCTGCCCTCTGAAGCCATCCCCGCACCCTGCTCTTATCACCGGCTGGCGGTGGCGGCCACGCAAGCGGAGGCCGCGGCGCTGGTGCTGGGTGAGCTTCCGCGCTAGCTGGAGCTATCTGACGCCGAGCAGGCTTACTGTGCTGACTTGCTCGGGCTGGCTAAGCAATTCGGGCTGTTGTGTACAGCGTCCAGCACCAGTATCCCGTGCAGTCCTCACCTCAAGCTGCCTCCTGTCTTGCGTCATCTTTTGCTGCAGTGGCGCCTCCCAGCATTGAGCCGGTGCAAGGCAACTGCACAGACGGGCCTCCCAGCCCGCTGAACAGCGCCAACCAGTGCTTTGACGGCCTGATGGATGCCTCTGCGCTCTTCACAATAGTGTCACGCACGGCGGCTGCGCCGCTGCTGTCGGCGCTGCAGTCAGGCGGCACCCCACCTACTGCCAACTTCACGGAAATACAGGTGAGAGTTCTTCTTGGTGCTGGTTGGTTGCAGGTATATTCTAGCGGTCGCCATGGCTGCTTGAGCAATGATGGCTGGCATGATTTGATGTGGGACGGGAGGATGAGTGAGCTACATCGTTCCCTCNAGTTGCCTTGGCTANCCCCCGCCCTCCTGCTTCAGCGCCCGGGCCTGGTGGCCGGTTTTGGCGCGCGCAACCGCCTCTTCGAGGTTGGCTGGCTCAAGTTCCCCAGTTTGATGACGGCTGTGTGGGCGGCGCAGCACCTGGTCTACATGCGCTCCCTGGCATCCAAGCTGGCAGGTGGGTGGGTGCAGGGGTGCAGGGGTTGGGATGGGAGCCAGACCTTGGAGAGTTGAAATGGACCTGGGGGGCATGGCACGCAGCAAGCACGCGGATGGGAGCATGCAACGCAGCACGCCAAGCATGCCTGCAACCTGCCAGCGCCGTCCGCCCCCTCCACCACCCCTGCCCTCCCATTCTGCAGCGCCCGCGCTGACTGTGCCGGTGTTTGCCAACCGGCCCATCACCGGCAACGCACCGCTCCGTGTGGAGGTTGCCATGCCCAGCGCACAGCAGCTGGCGGGCACGAACAGGCTGGAGCTGGACATGGGTCTGGGCTGCCCACCGCCCGGCCGCGATGCCTGTGAGAAGCGGCAGGCAGCCACATTGTTGGGGTGGTGCCGGAGGGTTGGAGGTAGCCGGCTGCCCGCACTGGCATTTGTTTCTGATGATGCAGGGGGTTGAGCCTTGCATGGATTTAGAAAGCAGAGCTCCCAGTGCTGCTTGCCCCGCATCCCCCATGCAGTCTGCCCCAGCACGTGGGACCGAGTCGTCCAGGGCTTCGTCTGTGAGTCTGCACGGGGAGCACAGCAGCAGTTGGGATTGAACCGCCTGCTTGTGGCCACATGCATAGCCAGCTATCAAAGCCTGCTGGTCGTGTGCCGCGCTGCGCGCGTGTCTGAATGCCGGCATCTGTTCAACTCCCTGCAGGCTGCGACAACGTTGATGGCTCGCCGCCTGCTTGCGACCCCTGCCCTGTCACGTTTGCCAAGCGGCGCCGGCAGCTGCTGACCACAGGCGCGCTGGGCGGGGACCCAGTCATGGGGTTGTGGGCTTTGGGAGAATGCTGTGTAAGTATGCGAGGATGACCAGGGCGTCTGCTGGCACGCCATGCCGCTCGTCACACCTGAGTGGTCCTTGCAAATCATCACCGCATGCAGGTGATGACGACCAGGACGCTGGGAAGCAGGAGGGCTCTGGCCTGGGCGCACCCGGTGGCGATGTGTGCGGCCGCGAGCTGGCACGCTACACCACCTCATACAAGTGAGGCAGTATTGATGCACTGCTAGCCTGCAAGCCAGCCAGCACCACGGCGTGCTGATGATTGTGTGTGGCGCAGTGCCGCTGTCTCATAATGCAATACTGCGGCCCTTCTGTTTGCAGGCGGTGCGGCGGGCGCTGGCTGACGGACGTCACGCCCATGATGCCGCTGCTGCACGTGGGCCAGAAGTGCCGCTTCACCTTCCAGATGCCGCCCTGGGTAAGGCGGAGCAGCAGTGCAGCTGGCTGTTCAACAGCCAGCGACGGTCGGGAGCAGAGCATGCTGGGTTGGAGTTTTGTGCTGCTGAGTGCTGCTGAACTCATCGCCCTCGCCTCTTGCATCCCTGCCATGCCCTCCCTCCCTGCCCATGCACAGGCCGCCGACCGCTGGATCGGCACACTGAACTTGCGCTTCAGCAAGCAGGCCGCCCCCGCGGCTGCACATGGCGGGCAGCAGCAGGCGCTGGGGGCGCCCACCCGCCTGCTGCCGCTCCCTTTCCTGGGTGGCACCTTCAACTCCACCTACAATGTGCAGCAGCCGGTGTTCAACTTTGCGACACCTCGCCGCCTGAAGCGCGCCGTCATTACCAGTGTCATCACGGGTGGGTAGGGCAGTGATGCTTGAGGCAAGCCAGCCAGATGATGATGAACATCACGGCTGCTTTTTGCAACAAGATGGGCTCTCCTAGGCAATCAAAGCCCTACTCACTGTCATCTATCTCACACAGAGCATCCTCTGACCCTGCCTCAATGCCTGCCTTCCCATGCCCAGGCCATGGTTTCGATCCCTTTGGCTGTGGAGAGTTCTGCACCACCTCACACTGGTTTGCGGTGAATGGCAAGCTAAGCACGCGCTCGCTGGGCCCCCGCCCCGGCAGCAACTATGGTGAGTGGCGTGGGCGCAACGGGTGGATGGCTCCCACGCTAAGCATTCTTGGTCGGCCGCACCCCCCGACCGAGTATTCTGCCCTTGCATCCCCCACACCTGTCGCCTCCCCAGGCTGCGCCGACGCTGTGCTGGAGGGCGGGATGCCCAATGACAAGGGAGCCTGGATGCTGGGCCGCGCTGGCTGGTGCAACGGCCGCGACGTCAAGCCCTGGGTGCGGTGCAGGGGGGCTGCATCGCAGGTTGAAAGCAGTGCAACTGTCCATTGACCGACCGACTGGCTGCGATTGTTACGCATGTCTCTAACCACTTGCTTCGCTGTGCGCAGGTGATTGACGTCACGCACCAGCTGGCTCCGGCGGGCCAGAGCAACACGATTCGCTACGCGGGGCTGTTCAACGGCACGCAGCCGCTGCCGGAGCAGAAGACGGGCAGCATCATGCTGAGCGCCAACCTGGTGCTCTGGGAAGCTTAGGCGTGATCCCGTACGGTTGTCACAGGGCGATGATAATTCGATAAACATTCCCAAGGCCGGCTTATTCCCGTGCCTCTATCGTCGCCATGGCTCTACTTCGGCGCCGCACCGACCATCGAATGAAATAAATGCTCTTCCTCTCGTTCTTTGTCCACACTTCATAACAATTTTCCATGTGAATTTGCATCATCAAGTGACCACAGCTGGATGCAGGGCATTGGGTGGTCCTCAGCCCAAATGCGGCCGCGCTGGGCCTGCCTCGGCGTCGGCGCCGGCCTTCAGCCCGCCCCCTGGCAGCGCCGGGCTAGTGCTCGACACTCGTGCCGGCCTGGCTGGCAGCCCTAGCGTGGATAGCTCGCGCCAGGGTGCCGCAGGAACTGCCGAAGCTTCGGCAGCGTTTCGCCAGCTTCGCCAGCAGGCCTCGTCGACTGTCGGGCGCTCTTCAGGCTCTAGCGATGCCGCGCAAGGAGCTCCTGACGGTGGTTCGGTGAGGCTGTGTGGCCGCCGCCGCTTGCCGCCGCTCGCCGCCGCTCGCTGCTTCGTCGACAGCGGTGTGGGCATTTTTTTGTTCCACCGCGTCGCTGGTTGTCTATTACGACATTAATCAGCCTATACAATGCTCAGACTTTCTTAGACCTATATCCCTCTTCTGAACTCTGAACCTCCATCCCCGGCAGGCAAGTGAAGCAGGCGGCCAAGAGCGCCGCGGCTCGCAAGCAGGCCGCCAAGCTTTATGGCGGTGTGCAGAAGCATGTGCACACAGGTGGGCTGCTCTAGGAACAGCAGAATTTCTTAAGGTTTGGTCCGACTCTGCAGTATGCCTGCATCACACAGGCTGGCCGGTGCATGGATAACCTGCTGCCATTGCTCCCAACTAACAACCCTAACCGCCCCTGTCCCCACCCACAGCCCCGGTGCTGCCAGCCAAGGCGGGCGCCGCCGCACCGCCGCCGCCCAAGGCACCCACTGCCTCTCAGCAGCTGAAGCATGCTCAGCAGCGCGGCCGGGATGCACCCTCGTTTGCTGCTGCCGGTGCCGCCAGCCCGGCGCCTGCCGCCCCCGCTGGCCTGTTCAGCAGCCTCCGGGGCGCAGCGGCAGCACTGCTGAGGCCCTCGCAGCAGCAGCAGCCGCGGGGCAGCCCCAGCTTTGCGGCCTCTCCGCTGTGGGGCCGCTCTGCTGCGCCAGCCCCGCGCCCCCGNCGCCCGCACGAGACGCGGCTGCTGCCGCAGCCGCCGCTGCGACGGNGGCCCCCAAGGTGGCAGCAGCGGTAAAGAGCAACCCACTGTGGAAGTGGGCGCAGCTGGGAGCGTCACCGCAGGCACCTGCAGCGCAGGCTGCTGAGCAGCCGCAGCTGCAGGCGGCGCTGAAGCAGTATGCCCAGCTGGGTGGGGGCGGCAGGGCGCCGCGCGCAGCCAAGCCCTCCGGCAGCCTCACCAAGGCGGCCGCCCTCCTCAAGTATGCCAAGCTGCCCAAGTGAAGGCACGAGTGTGGGGTGCCACCGTGGTGAACGGCTGTTGCCTGGCTGGCCGGCTTGCAGCTGGCCCGTTTGTTCACAACCCTAACAGCCTGCTCAGTGTACTTCGCCCGAGCAACCTTCATGCTCCTGTATTTGTGCGTGCCTGCCACCCTTATGCATTTGTGGTTCCCATGCTCCGTGGCGCCAACTGCGCCAGTGTGTGTGTGCCCTGCGGTCCTCAGACCTTTCATGCCCATGTCTTCCCTGCTGCCCTGATCTGTACTTCCCTTGAACCTGTTGCCCCGCCACCTCAGCACCCGCCATGCATGCTGTTCAAGCGTCGCTGCATGTTGCACATATACCTTAACGCTACGCGCTGATGCAATCGAAACGAGGAAATGCCGGACGATGAGGAAAACGCAGAGGAATGGCAGGCTGCTGCAAAACTGTACAGGTGAAGGTCAAAATTTGGGAGGGCAGGAAGCCGCCGTGCCACAAGCATGGCGGGCAATTGTTACAGGAACGCTCCGTGAAGCTCTCAGTAGCGGTTTAGGCGACAGCCACTTTGCGCGGCCGGCTGCGCGCTCCCGCAAGCAGCACATCCCTCGTGCAGTCTGAACGAGGGGCGTAGCAGATGGCAAGGCGATTGGGCTAAGCATGCCACTGCTGAGGCCCAGCTGAGGCTGTCGAGCCTCCGTCAAAACCACCAGCCAGCCCAACTGCCCCTCCCACATAGGCTCACTCGTGATCTCCTCTTTTGCCACGAACAGCAGGGCTGCAGCCAGCACGCTCTGCACAACCTGCATGGCGGCAGCAGAGGGCGCAGGCCAGGCCAGGTCATCAATGTTCGTCAGCGTGGGGAGCCAGCTGTTGAGTGGCTGGGGCGCATGCTCACACGCAAGCATCCCCTGCTGGTAGCCCCTTGAGCCTCAGCACAACACCCTCACCTTTGTGCGCAGTCCGCGGTAGTACCCTCCGGGCCCCTCGTCCCGCATGATGGATGCAGCGGCAGCCAGGACGGAGGCGTGGTGCGCGCCCGAGTCAGAGCGGCTGGCCGTGTACCTGCGGCAGTGGGCAGGGAGGAAGCATTGGGTTGGGAGGCATGGCATGGGCGCACAACACAAACCTGGAGGAAAGTACAGCCTTCTCTGCAAGATCAGGAGACCCGCTGAGGCATCTGAGCATCGGCAATACAGCCATGCCATTCAGTGTGGCCTCACATGCGCGTCTTGATGTTCATCATGGGGTAGGTGACCAGCGTGGCCCCCAGCTTGGCCAGCGAGGAGAGCAGGAAGATCTCCCAGGCCGAGGCACGCGCCGGCGGCCCGCCCTTGGTGCCGCGCCTGTGCGTAGACGGTAGACAGGGCGGCATGAGCATGGCATAGGGCTGGGGGGCAGGCAGGCAGCAGTGCATAGAGGCAACTAAGGAGCTCACCGCAGCTTGGCACGAGCCGCCTGCAGCCATTCGTACAGGGCATACTGCAGGCGGGAAGCAGGGTGATGTGGGAGGTGTCAAACCAGAGCGCCACAGACACAGAGTGCATATGCAGCGGGGCAGCTCAACCATGTAATGCTGTGCTCAGCCTTGGGCACGCGGCCAATGTCGTGGAGCGCCATCGCCCCTTTCATGCAATGTTGCGACACGGCATGCAGCCCAGCCCCCGCCCCTGCCCAACTCCTGGCCTGTGCTACCTGCAGCGTGGGGTTGATCACCATGATCAGGCTGGCGGCGGTGCCGTTCCAGAAGCCGGCCAGCCCATACTCGGAGTACACCTGGCGCGCAACTGCTCGGTTGGGAGGGCAGGGGGATGGGGGGTGGGGCATGGGTAAGCACAAGCCGGGGGTGGGCTTGGGATGGAGTGCGTTGCCAACAGGCATGGCAGCAGAGCCAGAGATCAAGGCTTCCCGCAGGCTCTCCTGCGGTGTCTTGCCACCCAGCCTTGCGGGAGAGCTTGCACACCTTTGGCCGCACCATCGGCCCCTGCCCTGCCCACCTGCCACCATGCCCAGCTGGGTGGGCGGCTCCACCTCAAGCTCAGCGCCCTCGCCGCCCCCCGCTTTGGCCGCCTTGGCAGCAGCTGCCGCGCGTGCCGCTGCGCCTGCCTTGGCGCGGCTCAGTGCCTGCATGCGCGTGGCCACCTGCAAGCACGCAAGGCAAAACCGGGAAGGTTTCTTGGGCATGGATGGCAGGCGGCAGTTCGGCTTGAGCATGTCACCAACAGTTCGCCAACCGGTGCAAAATGTCTTTGCAGTACGCAGCCCTTCCTTACACAAAGCCCTCTCCCTCCCTGCATCCAGGCTCACCATCCAAATCGGGTTGGTCAGCAGCACGTTGCCCATGCCCGCCAGGCTGGCCACCAGCAGCGACTCGGCCACAGTCACGTTAGCGGCGCGCACGTCGGCGCCGGCGCCGGCGCGCCGCAGCACCGCCAGCCTCCGCAGCGCGCTGTACCTGCGGGGGGACAATGGAATATGGGGAGGGTGGTTGTTGAGTCGATTGGGGCGTGGTCGCAGCCAAGGGCGGCCAAGCAGGCAAAGCTCAACCACTGGAGCGGCGATGCCGCCCTGTGGAGGGAGGACCCAAGCAGCTCACGTGCAGGCGGCGTTGCACCCACTCCCAGCAGCTCACAAGTAAAAGTAGATGCCCTGGGACACGGTAGTGCCCAGCAGGCTGGCCTCTATCCCCGAGAACAGAGCCTGCCAGCCGCCCTCTCGCACCAGCTGCACGCGATGCAGGGAGGGGGTGGGTGGGGTGCAGGGCAATTGGGCGCTCATGCCCGCGGCATGGCATGCATGCTGCTAGTCGCAGGCAGCACAAGCAATGTTCCACCCAGGAGCGCCGCTGCACGCGTGTCTGATCAGCACCATGTGTGTGCAGCCCGCGGGCCGCACCTCGGCCATTTCATGCAGCGTGCCATGGCGCTTGGGCTTGCGCTTCTGCTGCTGCCGCCCGCCCTCCACATCCTGCTGCTGCTCCTGCTGCTCTGCTGCCGCCTGTGATGTCTTGCGCGTGGCTTGCAGCGTGTTGATCTGCACACAGTGAAGAGTTTAGATGGGTGGAGGGCGCAGCGAGGGGCACCCCTCAGCACCACGGGCCCACTTGCGATCGCAGCAGCAAGGGAAACACTACGCAGTTGCAAGCATTGTCGCACCGTCATCAGCGGATACGTGGCCACCGTCGCCACGATGCCTGCAGGTCAGCGAGCAGCAGTTGCAGCGGAGAGGAGGTCCAGCCCTGATGATGTCCACTCAGCGGGCGGGCAGCCAGGTGAAAGCATCGACAGGCACGGCGCTGGCCGGCTCACCTCCGATGGCGCCACTGACGCCCTCGACCACAGCATCTGATGGCATGATGCCAGTTCTTGAGGCTGGTTGTCCTGTAGAAGGGCGATGCGCAGAGTGGGTGGGCACAGGTCGACATTGCGGCCTCAAGCGGCACTAAGGCGGCGGCGGCGGCGGGCCCTGTCAGCATGCTTTGCAGGCGGCCATCGCGCTGGATTACTGCTGCAACACTGACCTGCAAGCGCTTGTTAAGTGTCGGGCAGCGAGCTGGCGCTGCAAGAGCGAGCGGGGTGTCGTCGAGGAGGAGGGGTGGCGACAGGTGTCGCCGCCGCTGCTGGAGTGTGCTGCAGCTACCAACAATGCACTGCGCACGGTAGCAGGCTCGAGGTCTGCATGGGCCGGCCGCCCAGCTCAGCAGCGCACAGCACTGGCCCTTCTGCATCGCCAGCAGCGTGCGATCACTTGCCTAGCCTTGATCCAGCAGCGTGCAAGCAGCCAGCGCACCCCAGTCTTGAATTTCCTGCTGCCAGTCGCGCTTGGAGGGGCTGTGGGCTCCAGCAGCAGCCATGGCGCAGCCGTGGACAGAGAAGTAGTGAGTGGGCGTGCCATCGTCACGCTGCTGCTGCCACAGCCCACCCGCCGCCTGCCCACCTGCCGCAGTCGCCGCCGCAGGTCTTGTTGCTGCCGCCTCACTTGCTGCTGCGCTGTCGTCCTGCACTGCAGCCGCCCACGCACAATCTCAGATGTGGCTCACCAGGAGGAGGTGGTGGCCACGCTGCAGCATGCGCTCTCATCAGGCAACGTGAGGGTGCAGGGCGAGGCGGCGGCTTGCCGCTGGCGTGATTGGCTTGCTGCTGCTGTGTGCCTCAATCTTTGGCCTGCTGCAATAAGACCTTTTCAGATTTTGCAGTGGCTTCTTGCAGTCAACTGTGTCTGCTGCTGCTTGCCCAACTGCTCCCATCCCTGTGTCGCCCCACCCCCGCAGCTGCCGCACCTGCTCTTCTACGGCCCGCCCGGCACCGGCAAGACGACGGCGGCGCTGGCCATTGTGCGGCAGCTGTTTGGCCCCGAGCTCTGCAAGACACGTGTGCTGGAGCTGAATGCATCGGACGAGCGTGGCATTGCGGTGGTGCGTGTGCAGCGGGGGCTGGCTGGGTGCCACCTGCCGATGTGGTGTGTTTGTGGTGGGTGTGTGTGGCGTTTTGGCAGCGTCTGCACTGCCCGACCTGCCGCATGCACATGTTGGAATGCCCACCCTTGAACAACCACCAACCTGTTCCCTCCCTGACTTTCACAACCCTCAGGTGCGTGACAAGATCAAGAACTTTGCGCAGAACGCGGTGGGCTCCGCTGTGCCTGGCTACCCCTGCCCGCCCTTCAAGGTGCGTGTTTGTGGGGAGTGTCGCACCTCCTCCTGCCAGCTCACCGTCTTGGGCAATGCAAACACAAGGTTCCTGTGCACCCTAGCCGATCTGACACCTGCCTGCCGCTGCCTCCCTGTCTCACTCGCACCACTGCCTGCCTCCCCGCCTGCCCTCCCAGGTCATCATTCTGGACGAGGCGGACGCGATGACCGGGGACGCCCAGAACGCGCTGCGCCGCACCATGGAGACGCACAGCAAGGTGGGGGCCAGCTGGGGACAGGAGGCATGGGGGCTCTGTGTGCCAAGCAGTCCTCCTGGCTCTTGCAAGAGAAGAGCGTTGCTTCTGTATTGCGGCTGGCACAGCTCGGCGGGCGGGCTGGAGCTCAACACATGCCGAGCTTGCCACCATTGCGTTCCTCCCAGCCCTGCTGCCGCTGCCTCGCCTCCGCCCCAGGTCACGCGCTTTGTGTTCATCTGCAACTACGTGTCGCGCATCATTGAGCCGCTGGCCTCGCGCTGCGCCAAGTTCCGGTTCAAGCCGCTGCAGGGTGCGGTCATCCACGACCGCATCCACCACATCTGTGCAGGTGGGCGGATAAGGGTGCTAGGGGGCGGGGCAGGGCAGGTGCGGGCGGCAGGTGGGGGGCAGGTGGGAGGCTGTTGCTGCCACGTGCCTGCAAGCCGTTGCGGCTGAGTAAAACAGCTGGTAACTGCTTTGGGCGCCGCGTGCTGTGTCGCCGCATTGCACGTCGCAGCTGCCTTGCAGCCAATCCCCACAACCTTTGCAACCTGTGCCTGCAGCTGAGGGCGTGACGCTGGGCGAGGGTGCGCTGGAGGCGCTCTCACAGGTGGGAGCACACCCGGGGCGGCGGATGGGTGCCCCTGCTGACGATGCCAACCTGCACAGCGGAGGCAGCGACATGGCGCTTTGTTGGGCGAACGCGTTTCAAGCGTGATGTGTGCAGCTGCCGCAAGTGCCTGACACAGCTGCTCCCGTCACCCGCCACACCTGCCTCCCAGGTGTCTGGCGGCGACATGCGGAAAACCATCACCACGCTGCAGGTGGGCAGGCCTTGGGGGCATGCCGCATCGCACTACCGTGGCCAAGTCAGGGCAGTTGGTGGTGGCTGCTGCGCTGCACTCCCTGCCTACCTGTCTCTCTTCGCGTCCAACAACCGCCCTCCTGTGCCGCCCCTGCAGAGCGCGGTGCGCTTGCGAGGCAGCCCCGTGGAGCCGGGGGCCATCATGGATGTGGCGGGSGSGGKGCCCGCCTCGGCGGTGCAAGGCCTGCTGGAGGCGGCACGCAGCGGGCAGTTCAGCAGCATCSAGCAGGTGCGGGGGCTGGGAGCTCAGCTGCTGGCAATCAAGTGCTTGTTGCACCCTGCCTGCCCTGCACCCTTGCGCCGCATCTCNCTGCTGCCACCACGCCGGCCATGCTTGCCCATCAGGCATGCACTCACCATAGCCCTCTGTCAAAGTTTCTGGCCCGCAGGCGGTGACCAACCTGATTGCGGACGGCTACCCCGCCCAGGAGATCCTGCTGCAGCTGCAGGCGGTGCTGCTGGAGGATGGGCAGGCGCCCGACTCAGGTGGGTGGGGTGGGTGGGCTGGGAACAAAAGGTGGGGCCGTGAGTTGCACACAAATGGGTGGCTGTGCAAGGATTGCGGCCCGGCAAAACCAGGCGAGGCTGGATGTTTCTGTACCACACCACAAGCCTCCTCCTGCACCCTGCTGACTGCCATTGCTCTCTCCCCCAACCATCCCACCTGATGTGCAGCCAAGGGCAAGATCCTGGGCGCGCTGGCGGAGGTGGACAAAAACCTGGTGGACGGATCGGACGAGTTTCTGCAGCTGCTCAGCGCAGCATCGTATGCGCAGCGCGTGCTCACCGGCGCCGCGTGAAGCGCCACTCGGCGGCGCATGCAGGGCAGCAGGCAGCGCCCAGCGACAGCGCCTGGGCGTGGGCGGCAGCATGGCGGGCAGCAGATRATTGGCACGTTTGCATTGCGGCCACAGTGCCTGCTGATCCCCTGCTGAGACATGTTCTGTGGTCGTCGCAAGTTGCAGCCAGCTTGGGCAACTGTAAATTGAAACCACATCTCAACCGAGCATACATGCTGTGCCCAAGGGCTCCCTGTCTTCCGCTCACGTTCGTGCTTTTTGACACGGGTCACACAGCTCTCATGCAATACAAAGCGGTTCACAGCCCCTGGGCATGCCACAATGGGGCTGTCCACTCAAAAAGTCATGCAGATCACGCTTCAACAACACGCAAGGGCAAGTGCCATCATAATGCAGCCATGGGAATGCATCGGGAATGCATGCACCCCGATTAGAAAAGCACAAGCATTGTTGGACAGCCCGCACACTCCATCCATCGTTCATGGGCAATGGGCAGTGTGGCTCCGCCGATTCACGATTTTGGGCTAAGCTGCCGCCTCAGCGGCGCTGGTGGCGCACCAGCGACAGTGCTGCCCAGGCTGCCGCCACGAACGCGGCAAAGAAGAGAGCCTCCCAGCCCAGCCAGGCCCACTTGTTCACATGCTCCAGGTCGTAGTATTGCAGCACCTGCAGGGGGAGATGAAGTGTGGTCAGATTGAGGCTAGAGGCCCAGTCCACGCAAAGCTGCGGAGCAGGGTGATGCGTAGCTATTTGTTGTTTGCTCATGATTGCTGGCTCTGTCACATGAGCAGGCCTCCTTCAGCAATGCCTTGCAGCATGTGCACCGTCTGCTGCTGCCGTGCTCACCGGTACGCCTCCGTAAGCGGGGATGTTGCGGTCGCCCTCAAACTGCGGGGTGCAAGATTGGGCGCAGGGCTCATGTTGTGGGATCTCAGGGCACGTGCAACACTGCTGGTCGGCGGCGTGGCGGCCGTCGAGGGCAGGCAGCCGCCAGGCATGCTCCCAAGCGCCCTGGGCCGGCTCACTTGGTTGACCATGAGGGCGCCCCATGCGTAGCGCAGGTAAGCGATGACGGAGTACCAAATCCAGTAGGGGCTGCGCATGGGAAAGGGTGGACAGCAGGCATGCATGTCGGCATTCTGCTTGAGCATGGACAGCCTGCCACATGGCATGCAGCAGGGTCGGGTGGCACCATGCTTGCAAGCTTGGAACGGCCCAGCCCAGCCGGCACGAGGTGCTCACGGGATGTTGCCCCATGTGATGAGAAAGCCGGAGAAGTCTGCAGGCAAAAAGGGGAGATGTTAGGTTTACTGAGCCAAGCAAAAGGGCGGCTACTTGAAGGCCAGGATGCAAGAGCAGCATGGCACGCCATCTACTGGCATGCACCAGCATGTGCATGCATGCCAACACATGGGCACGCCCTGCCCGCTAGCCTCACACAGCAGGCTTGTGGTGTACATGGGCAGCGCCATGCCCGCCACCGCCTGGTTGGGGGCCAGAGCGCCCACCAGGAGAGCGAGCACTGCAAGCAGGGAGCCCAAGTAGTAGTTCAATGTAGCTGCGCACTGGTGCGCCATGCAGCTTGCACGTCCATGCCCTTCCAGCGGCCATGCCCTTCGGCAGCCATTCCTGCAGCTTACCGGTCGCAACAGCTGTTGTCACAACATCGACTAGCCAGAAGAGCGCCAGGGAGCCCTGCAGAGAGACCAGCACTGCACATGAGCAATGCATGGCATGGCATGGCACGGCTAGGTTTCAGTGGAGCACAGGCATGACATGGTATGATGGCCATGAACAGGCGCTGCATTGCGTGTGGGCAGCTGCAGGCCATTCTGGCCAACAATGCAGCCTCACCTGCAGCTTGACGATGTAGAAGACGGCGATGGCATATGGCACACTCACAGTGAGGGACACTGCAAACTCCTCACACAACTTGTACAGCTGCAGGGGCAGGAGTGGGGCCAAATGAAGGTGGCCTTCATGTAATTGCGAGGGCAGCTTGAACTGCGGTGGATGGAAAGACGGCAACAGAACACATAAAGAGCTTGGCCACATCCGGTGTGAGCAACATGCTTTGCATGTGAGGCCTGGTGCCTTGCATTGCCGACATTTAACTTGCCAGGTAGGTGGCGGGTGTGTACAGGCCGTCTGCACGCTCCCGCAGGAACACCGCCCGCTCCTCAATGATGGTGGGCTGCAGAGGAAGGGGAGTGTAGGAGACAAGGTGAACTCATGCATGGGCTGCTATGTATGCTCAGTAGAAGCTGCATGTTGTTGTCAGCCCAGGGGCATGCGTGTTGGCACAGCCAGGCGCCCAGCTGGCTCCCGTGCCGAGCCGCCCTGCCTTGCGTACCATGAGCCCCATGCTGCCGTACGCGGCCGAGGTTGTCCACATGAATAGCACCTGCACTCAGGCGCAGGCCAACGAGGCAAAGTGAAGAGTGCAGGCCCACTTCAATGAAGCGGATAAAATGCAGGATTAGAACAAACACGCAGGCTTCCTTCCGGAACCGCAACCACTCTGCAAGCAGCATTGACCTATGCCGGCATGTGCATGTCAACTCAACCCAGACCCCACCACTTGCATGCCAAACACAATCTCCATGCTTTCCTGCCCCCGCCACTCACGCCGGCAATGGATGTCACGTGCGCCACGTCGATGTTGTTGCCCAGCCCCCAGTACACGGTGGCCAGCAGGAACACGGGGATGAGCGGCGACAGCGCACGCGGCAGCAGCCAGCTGGGCCGCGAGTAGCCGCGCACTGCATGACGGGCGTGGACGGCAAGGGTGAACGAGCATGTAAGCGGCAATGCCATGCAACTGCAACGCAGGTAGCACTCATGCTGTGCACTCATGCTTGCAACCGCCTGGTAAGCTGTGGGCACATCGGCCACCCAACCAGCCGCGCCGCTCACCGGATCGGAAGCGGAACAGGACCCAGAGCCCGTACCACCAAGGCGTGATCGTTCCCGGTGGCCCGCCCAACTGCAGCAGGCTGCGTGCGCGGCTGTGCTTGTGGCCGTTGCCATCCCGCTGAGGGGCGGCGGCCAGCAGAGCTTCCATCTCCGCCTCGTTGCTGCGGCAGAGCTCTGAGGCGGCATAGGCATCTGCAAACTCGGAGGCTGCCCGCTCGCCCAGCTGCTTGCTGGAGGTCACGTCGATGCTGCAGGGAATGGGGTCGGTTNGGGGGGCTTGAGCAGGCAAGCAGGCGGCAGCTGGAGGGAACGCAGCAAAGGGCAAACCTGCACCTGACCTACGATATCCTGCCTGCGATCTCTAGGTGCTGCACTGCCTGATGCAGGGTGCCATTCAGACCGGCTTGAACCCCCCAGCTGCTCTCACACGTAGTCAGCAATGCCCTCCCAGGGACGCATGGGGCGCAGGGCCGGGAACTGCTCCGCAAAGTAGCGACTGCATGCCTCGCCTGCAAGGTGGGGAGGGAGAAGTTGCAGCCACAATAGGGTGAGGCCTGGATGGGCAGCGGCATCAGGCACTTTGGATGGCATCAGGCGCATCCCAGCAAAGCAGCCCAAGAATGCAGTTCCTGCGGCAGCACACAACTCTGCTATTCTTCAACCCACCGTTGTCCCCAAAGTACACCGCCCGCCCGCGCTGCAGGATGAGCACGCGGTCGAACAGCGCAAATGTGTCGGGGGAGGGGGCGTGGATGGAGCTGGCCACCGCAATGCCGCCGCGTGCCAGGTCGCGCAGCGCTGCGGCGGGAAAGGCATGGGGCGGGTGCATGAGGCAGTGTGCAGTGTGTTGGAGTTGGGAACTGAGCTGGAGGTTGTGGTGCAGTCAGCACTGGGAAATTGGGCCCGAATGACCCTGGAGCGCATGTCAGATCATCCCACATACTCGGCGCCTGCACCGTCCTGCCCGCGTACCCTCCACCACTGCGTGCTGGTTCCAAGAATCCAATCCGCTAGTTGGCTCGTCACACAGCAGTACAGCGGGGCAGGTGATCATGGTCAGGCCGACTGAGACGCGCTTGGCCTCTGCAGAAGGTGGAGGGTGGGCGGGAACATGGGAGAAGCCCGGTTATGAAGGCAGGTGAGCAGCAGCGGTGCATGGGTGCCAAGCAATTGCGACAAAGCAATGACAAACTCCTGTCACCCTCACCGCCGCCGCTGATGCCACGGGCCAGGGAGGAGCCAATGGTTGTGTCGGCGCAGTCGCGCAGCCGCAGCCTGGAGGGCGGCAGCAGAGGGTAGCCATGGCTTGCCATCACTGGGGTGCGGTATCATGCGTGTCAAAAGCAGACTGCAGGGTGCACTAGCTCTGCACTTCAGCATCAGCTGTGTTATGCAAGTCATGGCCATGGCATGGCATCCCATGAGTGACGCTACCAGCCAAGCCGCACAGTCCAGCCCCACCAGACCCAGCCTAGCACTGCAGAAGGCAGGCCTCAAGGCCCCCTCCCTCACTTGTCCACCAGCGCCTCCACCACCTGCAGCTTGTCCTTGCGGGGCATGGTGTGTGGGTGCTTCAGTTCGCTGGTGTAGAGCAGCATCTGGTTGGGAGGGGCGGGCGGCAGCAAGGAATGAAGGGTGGGAGGATCCAGCAGCCATGGCACCGCAAGTCACCACTGGCTCCACGTCTGTAACGCGGTTGACAGCGTGTGAGTATGTTTCCACTGCCCCTACACAAGCCAGAACAACCCTACGACCCGAACACTGCTGCATGTCGCACCTCTGAGGGTGTGAACAAGGGCAGCAGGCTTTCCGTCTGCTCCACATAGCCAACTGCAGAACAAAAAGGGTGTCAGAGCCGCCGATGATTGAGCAGCCAACTGGCTAGTTCAAATGCAACCAATTCACTGGGCAGTGCGTTCTACCAACTCTGAACTACCGGTGCCCAGCTCCCTGCCGCAGTTGGTATACTCACAGTAGCAGCGAGGGTGGCTGTAGTTCAGCACTGCAGTGCTGAGCAGGACCAGCCACCTGGAACCCATCCCCGCACCTTCGCGGCGCAACATTGCGCTCGTGGGCCGCCGCCCGTTGAAGCGGATGGACGAGCCCTCGGCCAGGCGGCCCGCAGTCTTGCGCCCCGCCAGCAGGTCGAGCAGCGTGGACTTCCTGGCAAGGGTCAGGTGCGCAAAGGGGCAGCATGAGACACATGCCCATACAGCAGCAGATTCGCCTCACTTGGCTGTGCACGCCTCGTCCAGACCCACCCACACCCTGCACCAGCTTTGCCATTTCCAGGCCACGCCTCCACCCACACTCCCCTTACCCGCTGCCCGAGGGTCCCATGAGCGCCGTCAGCTCCTGCGGCGCCACGTACCCGCTCACATCGTGCAGCAGCGGCTGCCAGCGGCGCGCACGCCCCCGCCCCGCCCGCACTTCGTACGTGACCTGGCGGAAAACGACCGTCTGCTGCTGCCCGCCGCACCGCTGGCACACCGCGCCTGCACCAAGAGGGAGGCGGCTTGCGGCAGGGAGGGATGTGCCAAGCAGAGCAGTACGACAGCATGCAGCATTGCACGGCGCGCTGCTGGTGTGATGTTGGGCTTCAACGGCACCAGCATGCCTGCTTGCCGGCAGTGCACCACCGCCGCACCCGAGGACACGGAAGGCGAGCCACCACCGGCATCGCTGGACTCTTGTGCTTCAACGTCAAAGCTGTAGCCGCCTACGGTCTTTGGCGATGACGGGCTTTTGGGGGAGGCTGAGGAGTCCATCTGCATCTGCAAGCAATGGCTGCGAAGGGGCAGCCGTATCAGATGGGCCAGCTGCATGCGGCTTCTGCGCGGGGCGAGGTAACCGGGTTTTGGCAAAACAGGGGCAGGCCTGCATAGGGCAGCCTGCCGTGCGTGCAGGCACCAGGCGGCACGCCTCACTGGTGTGCACGTTTGCCGTGCCGCTGGCAGCACAAGTGCGGCGGCAGAGGTGACGGTGGCGGCGCAGGCGCCTGCGCCCACCTGCTGCTCCCTTCAGCTGCCCCTCGGTAGGCGCTTCAGAGCTGCAGCTCGTATCGCATGTCGAGACTAGGCCCTGGGCCAGGGGTGCCAGGCCAGCTGCGCCGGCAGCCTCTCACTTGGGGCCCTGCCGCCTTGGACTGCCGGAGGCCGTGCGGCGACTTGCTGGTTGTTCCGATCACTTTACCCTACAGGATGGCGCGCGTCTGTCGAGCTGAAGCTGCAAAAGGCCAGCAGCATGCACATGACATGAGCCGGCCGGCCGCGCTGTGCGCCGCCGCTGCAGCGGCAGCGCCATCAGCAACCTCACCAGCGTCAGGGCCATGCTGTAAGAACTGTGTACGGTTTGCAGGCTGCTAGAGGGCCTCCCTGCCCTTGACGCGAGCAACTAGGGCGCCGGGCGCACGCCGCGAAGCCCGAGGGAGCCTGAACCCCGGCTGCATCAGCGTGTGGCGAGGCGATCTTACCTTGAGGTGGGCGCCGGCGAGGTTGCAAGCGAGCCTGGGAGAGCTGGCGGGGTGCCCGGCCGCTGCCGCCGCTGCCTGCGGCCGCCGATTGGCAGTGCAGCGGTCGCTATGCCATTTAGCCTTTAGACGCTGCATCTTATCCACAAAAAGATGTTCTAAGACTCAGCCAGCGTTGCTGAGCCGGTGCAGGCAACAAATTAGTCAAACCACCGGCATCGTCCAACGTTGCGTCGCTGGTGCCACTCGGTGTCGCCGCACCGACTTGGCTGTCCACTTGCCGTGCAGGCACCGTCAGCAGTGGACACGCCATGTCTGGATACGGGCTGTCCGAGTATCCGCCAGACTACCAAANCAACCCCTACTGCATCGAGGTGAGCAGCCTGGAGAACGGCTTGCCATTGGAGCGCCCTGCGCGTCTCCTCTCCTGCTGCTCCCATCCACCCACTCCCTCGGCATGCCGCTCCCGCAGTATGCGCGCTCGGGCCGGGCGACATGCCAGGTACGACGGTCACAGGGCTTGTCTCAGCACGCTGAATGCATGCTAGGTCGTCCAGGGCTGCATGCTCGTCCTGATCCTCTACAACTGACCCTCCTGCTGCACCTGTTTCCTGGGCAGGGGTGCAAGGGCCTGATCGCCAAGGTGAGCAGTGCAGCCCACCTGGCTTGGTGGGTTGTGGACTTGTATGCTTTGAAATGGTCCATGACTTCAGGCTGCTCTGGCGGCCTAGTCGCTGCTCCCGTTTCTGCCCTGCACATGCGTTAGCGATGCAGCCCACTTCCAGGATCCTGCCTGCCCCCTTTGCCGCACAGGGCGACCTGCGCATGGGCTCGCCTGTGCAGTTCCAGGACCAGGGTCTGAGCTATAAGTGGCGTCACTTTCGCTGCCTGACCGGTGCGGTGCTGAACAACATGCGTGGCAAGATTGAGCGCCACGGCCGGGATGCGGCCATCACGGGGCTCGACAAGCTGAAGCCTCAGGCAAGGCAGCTGTGATGCTTGGCTGGGCCTGGCAGGGGCCCGGCTGGGTGGCCATGGCGTGGCTGCAGGCACATGACCTGCCTGCTGCTGGTGTGAGCGCAAGCCTGAGCGCGTCATTTGTGCACATGCATGACGCATCGCACACATCCTCCCTGCGCCCCTGGCAGGACTACCGCGTTGTGGAGCGTACGCTGGGCGCGCAGGGCCTGGTTGCCGCCCAGGAGGGGGCCAGCTCTGAGGAGGAGGAGGTGGCAACCAGCGACAGCAGCTCAGGCGATGAGGAGACGGACAAGAAGCAGCGGAAGCGGGAGAAACAGGGGGAGGGGGAGGCTGCGCACAAGCCGGGACCCGCAATCAAGGTGGGCTGAGTTGCAACTCTATGCTGTAGACCTGCATGCCAGCAACTGGCTTACAGCTGGCTGGCCCTGGCCTGGCAAGTTCTGCTGTGTACTCAGCGCCAACGCTGTCTTTCCGCTTGCACGCCAGTCGACTGTGCCAAGCTAACCACCAACTGCACTGTGACTTATTGCAGACGCCCAAGAAGCGCGCCCCCAACAAGCGTGCCCCAAGGGCGGCAGCCAAGCGGCGGGTGCAGGAGGACTCAGTGAGTGGATGGCGGGATTTGTGAGTGCTGAGCGGCAGGTACACATCAGCCAGCACGGAATGCCGGCATGCCACATAGGAAACCGTAGGGTTTCTGCTCTTCGCCAAGATGGGTGCCAGCCGGAGCAGGGAAATGCTGGAGTGCCTGTTCACCTTCTAGCCGTCAGTCTGATGGGCAACCTTGCCATGTAACCACTGCCTTCCCACTGCGCAGGACGAGGAGTACCAGCCGGGGAAATAAGCCCAGTGCAGGCGTGTGCAATCAATCAGCCCGCAGAACAGCTGACCTTGGAAGGGCTCAGCGGTGGGATGGAGCAGAGGGGCGGCAGGAGCTTATGGCCGAACACTTGGCTGGTACTTGGGCAGCTTGTTGAAGCCTTTGTGGGCATTCGAGATTGCATCTACTGTGCCATATGGATTGTTCCATCCCAGTTAGGCCGTTAATGTGATGAGATTACGCTGCGCGAGCTGGTTGGGCTTTGCAGCGGCAGGGTGCAGGAGGGAGGCGAGACAACAGCATGGCAAGCGCCAGTACAATGTTGTGCTACATCAGCAGCTCTCTCAGCAAATATGCTGCTTCGGCTTCCGATTGGGAGCAGCCGAGGTCATACAGGCCCTGGCTGCGCCGCCGCTGCAGGGCGTGCAGCGCTGGGTGGCACACTGGGTGCTGGGCAGTGCATCCGGCGCTGGGCGGTGCCCCTCATCCCTGCTTTGCACGAGCCATCAGACCAGACCGGGATGATGGGTGATCAGCAACGCTTGGGACAACGCGGCTGCTGGGGCTGCAGCATTGTGCCAGGGGTGCATGCGAGGCCAGTAGACGGCCGCGGCTGGCGGCGGCTATAGCGGCGGCTGACGGCGGCTGACGGCGGCTGACGGCGGCGGCGGCGGCCAGTTCCCCCGCCCCTCCTGGCCGCCACTGCTGCATGGCACGCTGTCCTCCAGTGATCCTACAGCGGAGAGAGGCCTCTTCGCCC
>JADXDR010000036.1:820445-835704 GCA_025026875.1 Chlorella ohadii
CTCTCTCGCTGCCTCCTCCCCCTCCTCCCCCTCCTCCTCTCCAGGCCTCCCCCAGCAGCCATGCCCCGCCTCCAGGCCCTGCTGCTGGCCCTCCTGCTCGCCTGCTCGGCCGCCAGCGCCAGGTGCGCCTGCCCCTGGCCCTCTGGGCGCCTGCCTGTGTGGGGTGCACCCTGCAGCCCTGGCCTGGCCCTGCCCGCCCCAGCGCTGCCCCGATTCAAGCGCCTGGCCTCCCTGCCGCCCACCCTGCACCCCCGCCGCCCCAYCCAAKGCGCAGGCAGCKGAGGGTGAGCGCCGACGCCTCGGGCACCGCCGCCGGCACCACCGCCGCCGTGAGCAGCCAGTCGGCGGCCGCCACCGACGGCACCACCGAGATTGGCACGGCCGTGGCCGAGGGCACCGCCACCGAGGGCGCTGTGCAGACGTCTGGCGCGGTGGAGGGTCGCACGGGCGCCGGCTCCACCCAGGGAGCCGCCGCCGGCGACACCGCCKCCTCCAACTCGGTGCGCTGTGCGTCGGTTGGTTGGCNGGGCGGGTGGGTGCTGGGCCTGGGTTGCATTTTTCAAACCTCCCTGGCTTCCCTCTCTCAGCCACCCCTCCCAACTGCCCCACTGCTCCGCCCTGCGCAGGCCATCACCGCGCTGCTGACCCCCACCACCACCACCCTGGGAGGCTTCACCAACGCTCGTGCCGCCGGCGAGGAGGGCGCCACCGCCTCCACCCTCACCCGCCTGGTCGCCGCCGCTGCCGGCCAGACCGCCAACGCCGCCATCGGGTCTGATGCCACGTCAACCCTGCCTGGCTCCGTGCTGAGTGACGCTGCAGGCCTGGTCCAGGCCGCTCCCGCCGGCGCACTGGTGGGTGCTGGGCGGGTGCATGGTTAGGGTTTCAGTTTTGGGCGCGCATGCTGCTCTCTTGCATATCGTGCCCCGCACCCTTTGCTACCTCTCTCAAGTCCTGCCGCGCCTCCTCCCCGCGCTTTTCCCCCGTCGCAGGCCACCGGCCACACCAAGAGCACCACCCCCGCCTCCAAGGCTGTGGGCGACGTGACGGCCACCGGCTCCGGCAGCCTGGCACAGGTGGGCCTTGTTTGCTGAAATGAAGTGGCGAGGCTGCCCACCTCCCTGCGGCTCAACCGCTTGCAAGCTGGTCCTTCAGCTGCCCACCCTCTCCCCCACCTAATGCAGGCCCTGGCCGCTCTGTACAGCAGCGCATCGGCCGCCCCTGGCGCCGCCTCAGCGTCTGCGCCCGTGAGCGGCTCTGCTGCAGGCTCTGACGGCGCTGCCGTGGTCACCGACACCCTTGCCAAGACCCGCGCCGCCATCGGGCGTGAGTTGGCAGGAGTGGTGGACGTGCAAGGGCTGGTGCAAGCAATGTGCCTGCTGGTATGGGTGCTCAGGAAGCCCCGCTCATGACTGCCTCCCATGCCGCCCTCCCTCCCGGCAGACCTGCGCCGCCTGGCCCAGCAGCAGAGCGCCACCGGCACCGCCTCCGGCGACGCTGCCGATGTGCACACCATCTCGGCCTGCGACAGCGCCTCTGGTGCGTGGGGCAGTCGGCAAAGGGTGTGGGTTGTCGGGGCTGGCTGCTTGCTACGAGCCAGCTGCTGTTGCACTCCTTGCGCCCACCCTGCTGACCCCCTGCCTCAACCTGCCGCAGGCATGTGCATCGGCACCGCGCTGTCGTCCGCCCAGAACGCCGACGGCACCGCCACCACCAGCGCAGCGCTGCMGGGCTCCAGCGGCGGCTCCTCCACCCGCGGCAGCACCGCCGGCAGCGGCAGCGGCAGCGGCGCCTCCTCCCTGTCCGCCCTCACCTCCATCACCGCGCCCAATGCCGCCGTGATTGGCGGCTTCTCCACCGGCCAGGTGGGTTGGGTTGGGTAGGTTGAGGAGGGGTATGGTTGGAGAGGATTCTGTGCTGGGTGCCGTCCCTGCCTTCATCCCCACTCCAACAGCGCTGTGCCCCCTCCCCTTCCCCTCCATAGGGCACCGCTGCCGACGGCACCCCCGCCCAGGGCACTTCGTCAACCCAGCTGCAGGCCGCCACCCCCGACCACACCGCCGAGGGCACCCTGCAGGCGCAGGCTGCCGGCCTTGAGGGCGGCGTGCTGGCCAACACCGCCGGCGTCGCCACCGCCACCCCCACCGGCTCCCAGGTGGGTGGTGTGGTGCAGTGTGGGTTGTGTCGTGACAGAGGCTGCACCGCAAGGCTGTCCTGCTGCTGCTGCACAAGCCAGCTAAGCCAAGCTTCCCAGGCCACTGACCAGACGCCCTGCCACCTCCCTGCCCGCAGATGAGCGGCAGCCTGCAGGCCAGCACCCTCACCGCCTCSCACGTCRCCGACCTGCTGGCGGCTGCGGGCGGCGACTGGAGCCAGGTGGTTGCGCTGCTCACCGGCCAGGCCAGCGACGGCGCGGCGGGCGGCAACGGCAAGGCCAGCGCAGCCGGCACTGATGGCGCTGCTGTGACGGTCAACGGCGCCAGCGACGCGCACCTCTGAGCACCGTACTTTTCCTTGCGGTCCGAGATCCCCCTGCACAGAGTATTTGTTATTCTTACCGCCGATTCACTATGCCCATGCTTGTGCTCTGACATGACTGCTCACACTGCTGTTTACCATGCCGCTCATCAACACCCTCACTGCCTACTGTTCTTGCGTTCCAGTCTGTGGTAACAAGTCCTGACAGCAGTGTGCAAGTGAAATCCTCGGCCCAGGCCGCAAAAGGAGCCGGAGGCCACAAAAGGCAGGACAAACGACAKGCCGGTGCTAGAATCAAAAGCGGAGGATTGGAGTTTGGTGAGGCAAAAGTGTCTGAAGGTGGGGCGGCGGCGCACAGGGCCAAGTATGCTTGCTTGGACAGAGAAAGCACAGGGTGCGGCTCATCAGCAGCAGGAGTGGGTGGATGCAAGTAACTCACTTGATACGTCCTCGACGCCAGGCTCGAATGGAATGGGCGGCAGCGCCGGACAATGGGCCCTTTACCATTTCGTGAGGTGGAGCATGTGTTACATTCTTCAATTTCTTCATCTAGTCATCTGGCAAGCGTGTGGCCCACATGCCTGGCCACACAAGCTAGCCTGCTCTAAAAAGAAAAGCCGGCACGCGGCCGCCGCGGCCATTCCCGCCCCAGCACACGCAGCGCACCGCCGGCGGTGGCAGCTGGGCCACCCTGAGGCCCGGCGTTCGCTTGTCCGTGCTCATCGGAGTCTTTGGAATCGCTGATCACTGCCCTCCGGTCCTCAGCTGCTGCGAGAACCTTCAAAGTTGCCGCTGCCCCCGATCGCGCGACCGCCGCTTTCTCACAACCGCAGCAGCATGGCGACGCTCGACTGCAGCAACCCCGCGCCGCGCGTGAACGCCCAGCAGCTGAGCCAGTTTGTGGGCAAGCGGGTCACGCTCGTGGGCCGGATAGAGGGCGTGGAGGGCAACACGCTGCAGCTGCGCACGCCAGACAACGGCGTGATCGCCGTGCAGCTGCAGAACATGGCGCCGCAGGTGCGGCGGCGGCGAGAGTCGGTGTTGCGATCACGCCCGAACTGTTGCCGACTTGCTGTTGGGGCTGCAGCTGCTGCAGTTTGGCAAGTTGATCACTGCTTCTCGGACAGCTGGACAAGCTGCATGCCGCTTCCTGCCCCACTGCTACAAAGCCCTCTGCCTCCTGCCCGGCCGCAGGTGAGCCTGCTGGAGGTGCAGGGCCTGGTGAACAGCCCCACCAGCGTGACCGAGGAGACCCTCACCCCGCTCTCTGACAACTTTGGTGAGTCGTGGCCCGGGGAACGGGGCAGCTGATTGCAGTCGTCATGCACATTGACGCATCCTGCCTGCGGTGGCACCGCGTTTGTGTGCCTCTGCTCCAGCGCACTGCTGTCGGTTGGCCAGGCGGTTGGACGTTTTGNCTGCGTCGCTCACGCCGTGGCTGCTGCTCCTGCGCTCCCCTGCCGACCATGCATATGTGACAGTCTGCATTTGCTACCCTGCCCTCTCCCCATGCAGACCTGGCCAACTATGGCGAGCTGTGCAAGCTGGCGCACAGCCCGCAGTTCCGCCACATGTTCCTGCCCTGACCAACGCACGCGACGCATCACTCAGTTTTCCAGCCGATGCTCTGGACCACTTGTCAACCTGCTGCCGCCACCAGAATGTGGGCATGCTGCTGCACATGTAACACTACTTGCTCTGTGCAAGTGTGAGCAGTGAAAAGAAAGCCAGCATTTGGCAGAATAGGTCACAGCCGCGCACGACGAGGAGAGCTGCAAACAGTCTGGTCATCAGCGTTCAAGATACAGCTTTGCATCACAGCTTGGTTGGGGCATTCTGCATCCCCTGCATTTGCTGCGTCCTGGCCAGCATTTTACAGGAATATAGTGCAAGGATGTGCATCCAACGACATGCCAGGTCCAGGGCTGGGCCGCAACGCTCATGTCGGCTGCCAATGTGCAGCCAATTCTGTGCCTGCTGCTTCCCACCTGCCGCTGCTACGCTGCATGCCGCAGCCCGGCTGCACGGCGATCAGCCAAGCGCTCAGTCCTCGCTGGCGGGCGCCTGCGCGGGGTACTGCGCCGCCACGTCCGCCCAGCTGAGCTCCATGTCAGTCAGCCGCCGCACCAGGCCCGGCAGGTCCGCCAGCGGCACGCGCACCTGTGAAAGGGAGGGGAGGCGGGAGCAGGCAGGCTGTGTTAATTGTGTGGATTGTCCAACTGCTTCTCGGCAAGTAAGGAGTCGCATGTGCGCACCCTGCCTGGCGCCTGCCGACTTTCAAGGGCTGCCTAACATTCCGCCACACCCCAGGCCCTCCCCCCGCACCTGCGCGGTGGAGTCGCGCTCGCGCAGCGTGGCGGTGCTGTCCTCCAGCGTCTGGTAGTCGATGGTGATGGCAAAGGGCACGCCAATCTCGTCCGTGCGCGCGTACCTGCCGGCGGCGGAGGGCCAGATAGTTGGGCAGCGCGGGTGGCAGGACAGGGCAGGCGGTAGGGGGCAGTGACCCTTTCAACGCAATCCACTTGGCAGCCATCGGAAGAAGCCTCCGCCGGACCCTGCAATTGGTGTGCAAGGGGCCACAGCTGCTCACCGCTTGCCGACGGTGGTGCCCGTCGTGTCAACGGTGTTGCTCAGCCGCTCGCGCGTCAGCGCCGCGCTCATCGCCTCCGCCTTTTCGTTCAGCTCGGCGCGCTGACGTGGGCAGAGGGAGAGCATGGAGGAGGCAATGGGTACACGTAGGGGATACCTCACTTGCTTTCGGCCAGCATCCCAGGACCGTGACAAAGCACACACAAAAGCTGACTGCTCGAAGGCGATGCAACCCTGCTGCAACCCCGCAGCCCACCTGCAGCAGCGGGAACACCGTGCACTTGACGGGCGCGGTGACGGGCGTGAAGCGGAACACGGTGCGCTGCGAGGGAGCAAGGGAGCACACGGGGATGGATTGGGCAGGTCGGATTGATGCTCAAGACCGGGGTGCAGCAGCCAGGCTGGGTGCAGGTGTACACCTGCAGCTTGTTGATGAGGAATGCCTATGCTCTCAAACCTGCCAGCATTCGTGCCCGCCCACCCACCTGGTCGTCGCCCTCCCGCGTGTAGAAGGCGTGCTCAAACAGGCAGTACAGGATGCGGCCAATGCCAAACGACGGCTCAATCACGCCGGGCGTGAAGTTCCTGCAGGCGGCAGGAGGGCGGTGCGGGGATGGCTGGGCAACACAGACGCAACGCATTGCTAGGCAGGCCAGGCAGTGCTGCACGCAGCCCACCACCCAGCCCCACTCCGCTAAGCTTTGCACCCCAACACGGCACCTCCCATGCATCACGCCCACCTGCCGCTCAGCTTCTTGCGCTCCTTCTTGATCTCCACAAACCCGGGCTGCATCTCAAAGGTGCGGCCGCCGGTCTTGAGCGGCGCCGCCTGCCCCGCCGCCAGCTTGCCCTGCATCTCCAGCGCATCGCCTGTGAGGGCGGCCAGGTGAAGGGGGCAGGTGTTCCAGTGAGACAGGCATGCGGCAGCAAATGCTATTCCAGTGCGTGTCGCTGCAGCGGCAGGTGTGCTTCAGCCATGCACCCGGCAACGCTTGCTCATTGCTGGGCCGAGAGTCGCTCAAGCGTCACCCTGGCTCACACTCGGACATGGCCTCCAGCGCCTCGGCGATGGTCTGCGCGTCCTTCTTGAACAGCTTGCCCAGCTCCTTCTTGTTGGGCACTGTGGGCGTGGAGGGCGGGGGCATGAGGGCATGGCAGTTGGGTGCAAAGAGGGAGGGTGAGGCGGCACACAGCCTGCTGGAGTGAGGACATGTTTGTGCATTGCACGCGCTGTTGCCCCTTGCCAGCTACACAGACCAACCTCAACCCCAAATGCACGCCCCCCTCAGCCCCAGGCACTCACGGATGGTCAGCACGTCCTCCTCCCGAGGCTCCGGGAAGCGCTCGTACGCGTTGAGCTCAACCTTGGACATGCCCGCGTGCGCCTGCGGCGGGGGTGGGCAGGGCGCGGCCACCGGTGAGTAATAATTGACGTATAACACCTGCAAAGGCCTCCAACCTCAGCAAAACACCTCAGACGCCGCTGCACATTGTAGTGGGGCAGGTGGCTTCCCCACCAGCACACCACCCCCACCAACTCCCCTCCCCCTCACCGTGAGGTCGTACGCGGAGCGGTCTGCCAGGCCCGCGCACTCCACCCAGCCGTAGCTGCACTCCACCTCAAAGTCCCAGCAGTCCTGCGGTTCGATGGGTGGGTGGGTGCGCGGGTTGGTGAGCAGATGGGTGGGCGGGTGGGTGGGCGGCTTGAGATGGCAGGAGAGCACGCTGGATACCGGCAGGCACTCGCTTTGTCCCAGCCTCTTAGCAGCACATTTGCAGTGCCTTGTGCCTGCTGCCCAAGTCGGCGCATCCCTGTTGCTGCCGGCCAGCCCTACCACTGCTGCTGCACCCCGCACCTCGGCATAGTGCGCCATCTCGTGCTGCAGGTGCTGCCGGAAGCGGATGCGCTCCGTGTTCAGGCCAATCTGCGGGGGGTGCACCNGGGGGAAGGCCGCAAGTCAGCAGTAGATGGTCGCTTAGAGGAGCCCATGACAGCACAAGCCCTTGCTGGCCAGTCAATGGGCCAGTTCAGAAGCGGCCATCTCACCTCCCTCCACTCCAGCCCCACCTCCCACCCCTCCTCCTGGGCGCACCTTCTCGCCGAAGAGGTAGGTGCGGCCGATGAAGTAGGCCAGCGTCTCGTTGGCGATGATGCCCTGGGACACGGCCTCGCCCAGCGGGATGCGCTTTGGCTTCTTCTCGTCGCCCATCTGCGGGGGTTGGGGTGGACGGGGATGCAAGGGGACGGCAAAGTGAGGCACATGTGTGCACAATGGGTTCCCAGGTGCCAAGACAAGACAACACCATACTTGCGCTATGCGTGCAATTCCACCACTGCATCAACAGGCCACCCTGCGCGCACCTGCAGCGCGCGGCTGTACAGCAGCGGTGCCACATCCGCAACAGACTTGAACTTGGGGTGGCTCTGCGCGGGGCAGGCATGGGAGAAATTAGGGTCGGCATGCCAGCAGCTCATTGCCCACCATGCTGAGTGGACGCAGCACCCGGCATTCCTCTACAAAGCTAAGAGCCCGCTGGGCATGACTGCAATGCACTGCCACCAGTTATTGCTACAAGCCTGCAACCCAGCTCCCCACCTGCACCCCCGCTCCCCACCTTGTCCGCGGGGTTGACAAAGTGCTCAATCTCCGCCTGCGTGAACTCGCGCACGCGCAGCAGGCCCGCGCGCGGCGAGATCTCGTTACGGTAGCTGCTGCCGATCTGCGGAAGGGCAAGGGATGGGGAGCAGGGAGCGGACATTGGAGCAAACAACCCAGCAAATGCAGTGCCCACAGCTGGGCCACGGACTGGCTGATTTGTTGCGCAAGATCAGCAACGTGCACAGCACTGCATCGGGTTCTTTCATGCCACTTTACCTGGGCCGCCGCGAAAGGCAGCTTGGAGCCGTTGTAGTACAGCAGGTCCTTGAAGTTCACAAAGATGCCCTGCGGTGGGTGGGGAGGGCAGGGGCGCAAGGGCACACAACAACACTGAGTATATAGCATGAGAGTTGCAGCAAGTCGGTTTGCAGCCACCAGCGTTGGCCACCTGGCGCTGTGCACGGATGGTGGCCTGCTGAACACAAGTGCCTCCCAGCATGCCCACCTGCGCGGTCTCGGGGCGCAGGTATCCCACCATGTCGCCGCGGGGGCCGATCGACGTCCTGCGGGCGGGCGGGCAATGGCAGGCGGCATGTTTTGAGACGAGATGCGAGGCGGGCGCCCCAGCCAGCTCATCCTTGCGTCTCTTGTCCCAGGGCTTCCTCTCGCCAGCTCCGTCGCCCCAACCCAGGCCCTGGCGGCAACCGCCACGCCTCCCAGCCATCCTGCCCACAGCTGTCACGCCTCCCAGGCCCCGCCCCCGCGCCACCACCCCCCGCCCTCACTTGAACATGAGGTTGAAGGGGAAGGGGTCGCTGATGTCGTTCTTGGTGTCGGGAGCCTTGACGCCATACTTGGTCAGCGCAGCGCCCAGCTCTGCGGCTCCCAGCTCGCCCACACGCGCCAGCAGGTCGCGCGCCTCCTGTTNNGGGGTAGCAGGAGGGGGGAGAGGGTGTGGTGGACTTCAGTTGGGGCATCAGGAGGGGCTTGCTGGGGAGGGCACGGGATGGTGAACTTGCAGCGCTTCAGCCAACGCACACACAGAGCCTCCACAGCAGCAGGACCCGGCAGCGTCGGCAGCAGTAGCCCCGGCAGGCAGCCCCCCGTCGCCCGCCTCCCCTGCCCGCCTCACGTATGCGGCCTCCTTGGACAGGGGTGCCTTGGTGTCCTCCAGCGCCGCCTCCAGAGTGCCCTCCAGCAGGTGGTCGGCGCGGTAGCAGTCGCCCGTCTTCACGTCCTTGACCTGCGAGGAGAGTNGGTGGGGGGGAGNCAAGGGAAAGTGGGAAGTTGATTTAATTTGACGATGCCACGAGATCCAGGAGGGCAGGCTGTGCAGGCGGTCACCACTCAACCCTGCCCAAAACGCATTGTAGCAAGTGGAGTTGCCGATTGCCATCATGGCACCCCCAGCCCCAACCGCCCCTCACCATGAAGTCGGTGAAGCGGTCCACGTGGCCCGAGGCCTTGAGCACAATCTCGGGGGTCACCGCGGGGCACTCCACCTGCGGCAGGCCACACCGGGCAGGCAGGATGGTGAAGGGAACATCTGGCGAGCGGGCAGCATGTACTGCAGGACCAACCGCCAAGCATCCTGGGGGTGCTGCAGGCAGCCCCAGCCCACAACTCATCTCATCGGGATGGGCAACTAAAGGGCACGGCGGTGGCTGCCCCATACACCCTGGCCCCCTGCCCGCCCACCTCCAGCATGTTCTCCTCCAGCACAAAGTGGTTGCGCCACGTCTGGGTCACGTTCTGCTTCATGGCGCAGCCAGGCGGGCCGTAGTCGTAGAAGCCTGCGCGTGGGGCATAAGAAAGGGAGGTGACAGTGGTTGGACGTGCTGCAGCAACTGCTGCTGCAACCCTTCCTGCAGCATTGGCTGCTCCTTAGCTATCCTGCGGCTTGCATGGCATTCACAGCTCGACAAGCCAACTGCTTCAACTTCCTCCCAGCTGACCTGCCACGGAGCCGTAGATCTTGAAGGAGGGGATGTAGAACAGCCGCCGCTCCAGCGCGTTGGTCTGCGGCATGAGCAAATGCAGGCCCGAGAGACAGCATCAGCACAGCAACCCTGGAACGACGTAACTTGCAGGCAGCCGGCAGCCGCTGTTGCTGAGCACAGCGCTACCCGGGTGCACCGGCAACACATGCACTGCCCCCCGGTGCGCACAAGCCCTGCGCACCATGGCGGCGCGGAACGCCTCCTTGTTGGCGCCCGCCGTCTTGCCGGTGGCATCCTCATAAGCCTGCGGACAGCAGCAAGTGCACGGCAGCGTGGCTGGAGAGCAGGGGCCGCAGCGGATGGTGGGCGAGTTCCACCAGCAGCATTGACAGCAGCAAGCAGCAGCAAAATGTACGCAGGGTGCACACACTTTCACATCATGCTGCGCTTTTGGTCCCCCTAGGCCCCTGCGCTGGCGACGTCCGCACCTTCTGCTTGCGCTCCATGTCAATCTTGACCTGCTTCAGCATCTCGATGGCCTCATCCACCGCAGACTGCACACGTGGCAGCAGAGCGGCAGCGTCTGTGGGTCTCAGAAGCACCAGTGCAACACAAGTGCAGACGGTGCAGCGAAGTTACAACAAATGCTGACGAAGCGCGAGGGAGGGAGCAGCAGCAGAGCAGCAGCAGCAGCAGAGCTTCCGAGACTACGGGCACACAACCCTCTGCCAACATGTCCAGCCTTGAACAAACAACAGCGCTGTGTGAAGTCACCCCGCAACGCAACCGCATACGGCACAGCATGCAAAACCAATCAGCACAGCCGGCGGCAACTAGACAGGGCAGACATCCAGCCGAATCACACCACCCACGGCTTCGCACCCGCTCCACGTGCCCCTCCTTGGCCTGCGCCTTGAGCGAGCGCACGACATCGCCCTGGCGCGCCACCGCCTCCTGGGCGGCGTGGAACTCGTCCTCCAGCACCTTGGGGTCTATCATGGCTGCCGGCGCTGGCGCGGCTGCAGCAAGGGCGGCAAGGGAAGAGGAGCAGCTCGGTGGGCGGAGCGGCGGCGGCGGCGGCGGCAGGGCCGGCGGCGCCTGGACGGGCAGCAACCCCGCAGCGGCGACCCCGCCGCCATCAGGCATGTGGCGCCGGCGTGAGCCACATCCGCTGGATGCTGGGCCCCGGCGGCTCAGGACTGCTGCAAGCCCGCCACCATCACATGCAGTCCGCCCAGAGGCCGGCAGCGGCCCACCTGTCGGTCCACAAAGACTGCTAGACTGTCCGGCAATCGACAGGGGAGGCAGATCGCGCCTGCGGGCGTGGCGCGGCCTGCATGGACGGCGCCTTAGCAACCAGCTCGCTTGGGCGCTCCACAGAGCTGCAATTTGCTTTGCAGTGGGTGCTCTGTCTCGTGCACTCGCCCCAGGCCCTTCTGGCGCCCCCAGCGCCGCTATCGCATCCCGATATGCTATTTTAGCCGGCTTCCACCCTCTCCTGCTGCCGAATAGCTACCCGGAAGCATGCAGGCAGCCACGGCCCTGCTTCCAGGGCTGCAGGGGCCCCTGCCCTCGCTCGACTCGTCGCTGCCGCTCTCCCCCACGGCCGCCGCGCCGCCCAACAAGATGGTCAGCCTCGAGCTGCTGCTCGGCACGCCAAGCACCCCGCTGGGCCCCGACCCGCTGCTGCCGGTGCGCCGCCGCTGCCTGCCGCCAGCAGCCGGCCGCCGTGCACGGCTCTGCTAGCCTATACTGCCTGCATTCATGAGAAAGATTGTGCAGTATTGTGGCTGCCTGTGCTCAACCTGTACTGCTGTCAAGAGCGGCTCACATGCCGCTGGTGTCCTATCCCGCTGCACTCACTCGCACGTGCCGAGGTGCACACTGCGAGCTCCCAGCGGCAAGCTGCCCATCCTCCACTGCACCGCTGCACCCATGCTGCAGGCCGTGGACCCCTCCGACCCGCTGGTGCAGCAGCTGGTGCAGGACAAGTCGTTCCTCACCGCCGTGCAGACCAGCCAGCTGCATGCGGCGGCCACGGCGGCGGTGCGCCTGCTGCGGGTGAGCTCACCACGGCAAATGCGAGGGCTGGGAACTTGCAGTATCTGAGTTGCCGCTGTCCGTGCCGCTTGGCACTGCAGCAGCGAGTATGCGCCAGTCCAAGCTGCAGGCAGGCCTGCCTGGCTGGCTTCCATGGGCCCATCCTCCCTTCCCTGCCCCCTGATAGGCGCACTTCACGACGGCAGCCAGCGGCGAGTTCAAGCGGCCACCTGACCGGCGGCGGGATGCGTACACTGATGACGTGCCCATGCGGCCGGCGGCAGCAGCACCGCGTGCCCAGGGCGGCAGCTTGCTGGTGCAGCGCCAGGTGGGTGCTTGGAAGAGTGGCTGCCTGGCTGTGCTGTGGCGTGATGTATTGCCGTCCACGTGTAGCCTCCCAGTGGTTGTGCTGCTCCGCTTTGTGCACTGACCCTCGCCGCTCTCCCTTGCCGCTCACCCCCGCTGCCCCTCCGCAGCTGGTGGAGCCGCGGCACCGCGAGGCGCTGCGCTGCATGCGGCTGGAGGTGCTGGCGCTGGAGGACGTGATCCCCTGGAACAGCGTGCGCCGCACCTGGAAGACAAAGGTGGGGGCGGGGGCAGGGGAGCGCAGCGGGTGCCCGCTGTTGTTTGGCTGCTGATTGGCATGACGCGCTGGAGTGTCGTGAATGACCTTGACGACTGAGGGCAGTTGGTCCCAAGTGTGCTGACTGCCGTGGCATCCGCTGGCTGCTGTGCAGCGCACCTCGTGGCGGCGCCAGGTGAAGCAGACGGAGGTCATCGCCGACTTTGCCACGCGGCTCAAGGTGGGTGGGCAGCCAACGCTGTACAGACCCGGTGTTGGGGCGGACGCAGGGCGCCATCTCCAGAACCAAGCCTGTAGCTTGCCGGCATCCAAGCTTCAATGTAATGCATCCCAAACTCCTGTTTACCGCTAACTTGCAGGAGCTCAAAGCGGCGCTGCTGACCGAGGAGCAGCCGCTGCCGGGCTGCGGATCTACTTGGCGCGCCCAGCTGGAGGTCTGCATACAGGTGGGCGCACGGGGCGGTGGCCTCGCTGCCTCGTTGGCCTCGCTGCCCCGGCTGGTTGAGTGGGTGCAGATGGAGCTTGAATGGGGAGCCAGCCTACCAGTCCTACCGATCGACTCAGCTTTGCCTTGCCCCTCCCTCCCTCCTGTCACAGGGCAAGGGCTCATACGGGCTGCTGAGTGCGGCGTGGGACGAGATGCGCAACACGGTTCGCTCCTGGCTGGAGGGCCGCTCCAAGCCGCCGGTGCAGAGCGCGACGCAGCTACAGGCCAGCGCAGCGCGCGCTGTGCGTGCCATGCACGCCGCGCTGGCGTCGCCCAGCGATGCCGCGGCGGACGCGGCCCTGGTGCAGGTGCCGCTGGAGAGCATTGTGGGCGGGGACAGCGGCGCAGCGCTGCAGGCGGTCCAGCAAGCGATAGAGGTGGAGCAGCGTGTTGTGGGGGCGCGCCTGGCGGCAGCGCAGGGCCAGGCGCCCAGCCCCAGCCAGGGGCAGCTGKCGGAGGGCGGCGACCCGCAGCAGCAGCAGCAGCAGCAGCAGCAGCAGCAGCAGACGGATGGCAGGTCGCCAGGCGATGGCCAGCCGCTGGTGGGCTACTTCTCCAGCGTGGCGGCCGGCTGGTGCGACAGCTTCGACTCAGGCGCGCCCAGCGACCCGGCGGGATCATCAGACACTGATCTGGACAGCGACTACGACTGACGCAATTTTCCTCCACCGCCCGATTTTGCGGCCCTTTTGGAACCTTTGGAACCTGACTCACCGTGCCGTGCTTTCGGCGGCGGGGCAAGGGCGCCCCGCACAGCCCTCCAAGCGGCGTGCTTTCCTCGGCTGATGCCCCACATGTTTGTTTGAACCACAACCCCATTTCACAATCCGGTCCAGCATGCTGCCATATTCACGGGTAGACCGCCATTCTTTCTCCATGTATCACCCCTGTTCTGGGCCACTCGGCGCACCGTCCGCTCCTGCTCCGCCACCCTGTTTGCCTGCCACTGTACATGCCACGCCTTCCCTCCTCAGTTTAATTATGTGACACATGTAACCACAACCACGGGCTTGTGCAAAGCTGGTCAATTTAGGGCTGCAGGGTCGGTGCTGGCGCTGCGATTGACATTGCCATTTGAATGCGGCGGGCGGTGCCGGGCTGCCAACAGCCGCTTCTCGCTCGCATTCCCACCATACTAGAAGCCTGCTCTCGTTGGGCATGAGCCAGGAGGATGAGGAGCGCGCCAGGCGGCGCGGTGCGCGGGCTCGACGCCCTGGTGAGCTGAGCGGTGACTCGGACACCATCTCCGGGAGAGGCAGGCACCAACAGCGTGGCTGGCGGGTGCTCCTCKCGCTCAGCTGCCTTGGCCGCCGCGCCCGCCGCCCGCCGCTCGCAGGCGGCGCCCAGGACGGTGCCGACGGCGGCGAGCCCGAGGACGATGTGGGCCTGACGCTCTTTTCTATTTTCCAGGTGAGCAGCCCCCTGTCACAGTAGCAGGTACATGTCTGCTGCTTGCCTGGCGCAGTCGAACATCTGCTGCTCACCTGTGCCCGCCGCTGCAGCCCGGAGGCCTGGAGGCGTCCGCATCGCAGCAGCGCGGCCGACGGCGGAGCTTGGCTTCTCAAGGCGCTGGGCACAGCATCAGCTTTGCCAACAGCCTGAGCCTGGCAGGTGGGCAAGATGTGCACGCTGCAGAATGCAAGCCAGCACTGCCGAGTTGCCACGGCGCCGTCGCCGCTGCGCCCGATGTCGCCCCGCCGCCCCAGTGGCGAGCTCGATCGGGGTGTCCGGTGCAAGTTCTGCTTTGGACACAGTCACATCTTCGATCGGAAAGAGTCGCCAGCGAGTTTCCGCCTTGCAAACGCATTTTGTGTTTGCGAGCCGCGCCGCCCGGCCTCCTGTCGACCGGCAAACACTGTGTCGACAGTCTGTGAATGATTTGAAGCGCATTTCTTTGCGAGGCGCTTGCCCGCCCTGCTAGCTGCTGCCCTTCCGCCGCCGCCACCCAGCTGCCGGCACCAGGCATGGCGCAGGGCGGCTTTGATTTGGCGCAGTTTCTAGCAGCAGTCGCCATTCCTGCCGATCAGGAGGAGATTCTAGACAGCTCGCAAGGTCGGGGGCCGGCCTGCTGTGCTGCTGCCTGTGTCTTTGCTGCCCTCGCCGCCACGTCCATTTGCATTGCGTTTCCGTTGCAAGTTGCTGGGCTGATGTGTTTGAGCTGCTACTGCACTGACACTCGTCCGATTTGCCAACCGTTTGTCTGTTGCAGCATGGCGCCCAGCAGATGCCGGAGATGAGCTGCAGTCGCTGGCGCGGCCGCCCGAGCAGGCGCCGCCGGCTGGCCCGCTGCCGCCGCCCATTCGCAAGGCTGCGCTGGCGCCCGGCACCCAGCTGTTTGAGGGTGAGCGGGGGTTGCAAAGCGTGGATACGGGTGCTGTTAAGGCAGTGCATTAAGTATACTGTGGTTGTGTGTCGAAACAGGCATGAAAGACCTTCCTTGCTGCAGGGCTGGACCCGGCTGCACACTTTGGACCGCGCGGCCCGGCTGAGCAGCAGCAGCCACCCCCGCTGCCGCCGCAGCTGCAGCCTTGGCGCCCGCCTG
>JADXDR010000036.1:852721-897054 GCA_025026875.1 Chlorella ohadii
GCGCTGTGAGATGGCGGTCGTGTCAGCGCGCATGAGGGCAGGGCCGCTGGGCGCGGGCCCCAGGGGCTCCCCAGGCGGCAGCTCAGCGGTGGCCTCGCCCTCGCCGCCCTCGGCGCCGTGGTCGGCGTTGTGCTCGCGCAGCAGGCGGGCAAACACGTCGTTGGAGCAGCACTCGTCGTACGTGCCCTGTTGGTGAGGGGCGGAGGATAGAGGGGCAGGGGCCAATGTGGTCAGATGCTGGAAAAGCAGGCCGAGTGGGCAGCGCAATATCGAACAGCAACGCAACACAGCCAAGCCAGCTTCCCCACCCAACAGCAACGCCAGTAATTCGGACCACCTCCCTGCCTGTCCTAAGCCGCACCTGTGTCACGATGCGGCCGTCGTCAATGACCACCACACGGTCGGCATAGGGCGTGTACTGCAGCTGGTTGGTCACCAGCAGGCGGGTGCGGCCGGCCGCCGCGCCTGCAGAAGGAAGGTAGGTGGGGCGGGGTGGTGGCGATGGAGACATGGATGCTTGTGTTTGATGAGTTGAGCCGTCCATGCTGATGCGCCAGCCTGCTTGCAAGGCGGCAGCCTCAGCCCCCAGCTCCATGCACGCACCGGTGATGAACTTGTCAAAGATGTGGCGGCCCACGTGCACGTCCACCGCCGACAGCGGGTCGTCCAGGATGTACACGTCCGCGTCCTGCAACGGGGGCAGTGGGAGCAGGTTCAGGCTCTGGGGAGTGGTAAGAGGGGCATCGCAGCAGATTAAGGCACTTTCGCCTGCCCCTGCTCGCCCGCCCTCCTGCTGCGCCCACGCTGCCCGCCCCAGCATGCAAACCTCCCTGCCCCCAGGCCACAGCGTGCGCAGCGCACCTGGTAGAGCGCGCGTGCCAGTGAGATGCGCTGCTTCTGCCCGCCCGACAGGTTGATGCCCTTCTCGCCAATCTCGGTGTCCGCGCCTGCAGTATTAAATATTAGTGGCGACATGGCGGCAGGTGAGATACAGGCGGTGGCTTGATGGGTGCAGGCAGAGCGCTGGGAAACCGCAGCAGCCACTAGCGACATGTTTTGCACCCACGCCTGCCCTGGCTCAGGCAATGTTCAGTACCTGTGGCCTACCCAGCTGCACAGGCAAGTGGCAGCAGCAGTTGCACTCACCCGCGGGCAGCACCTCCAGGTCTGTGGCCAGGCAGCAGGCATCCACGCACTGCTGCCACCGCTCCTCGTCGAATGCCCGGCCAAACGTGACATTGCCCTTGACTGCACAGGAAAGAGCGACAGAGGGCAGGACGGGCAAGGTGAGCATGCTGTGTGCCCTGAGCACACATCACCGCAGCTGCATGTACGCCGCCAGATGTGAGACATTGGGACTGGAACACCGGCCAGGTCCTGACATGTGCATCCTGCTGCACACACACCGTTTACCCTCAATCTCCAGCCACGCTCACCGGTGGCGTTGATGATCCAGGCCTGCTGCGCGGCGTACGCGAGACGGCCGCCAACAGCCACGTGCCCGCTGTCGCGCTCCATCTCACCCAGCAGCGCCTGGTGCAGGGGGGACAGGGGGAGTTGAGTGGGGTGGTGAGTTGCAGTGGCAGAGCATGTGGACGTGCGCAGACAACTGGCAGCCAACAGCGCTGGATGAGCAGCCTGCATTTGAACACGCCAAACAAGACCGCACTGCCGCAGGACAGGGCTTGCCAGCAGTGCTGCCACCCACCTGCACGAGGGACGACTTGCCGCTGCCCACGCGGCCCACCACGCACACCAGCTCGCCCTCGTTCACCTGCACAGGGAGTGGGGCAGAAAATGCAGCTGTTAGACGAGGTACAGTGAAGGATCAGTTGCAGCAGCCTGCCGGCACAAACTCCCGCTTTTGGCATGCAGCCCGCGCTCTGCAGACACCCGCCAGCCCTGCAGCAGCAGCCCGCCGCCACGCACCCGCAGGTTGACGCCGCGCAGCCACCAGGCGCCCTCCTTGCCTCCCTTGGCCCTCTCAGGGGGAGGGGAGGGGGTGCCTGAGGAGCCGGGACCCTCCCGGGCGCTGTCCGACAGGTCATCACCCACAGGCTTCTCAGGCGAAGCAGGTGCGGCAGCGCCGTTGGCGGCGCCGTTGGGGCTGCCGTTGGCAGCGCCCTCGCCATGCTCCTCCTTCATGCCCGCCAGCTCAACTGCCACTGCCGCCTCGCCGTTGGCGGCCTTGCCGTCGGTGGCCTTGCCGCCCTCGGCAGCGCCGCCCTCCAGGGCCTGCTTGGATTTGGAGCGCTTGAAGAAGCTGCCGCGGCGGCTGGGCGCCTTGGAGGCGGGCTGGGAGCCGGGCGGGCCGCCCTTCTTGCCGGGCTCCACCTTCTTGGGGGGAGGCTCCGCCCAGTAGAAGTTGCCGTCCACAATCTCCAGGCCTGGGCAGAAGGGAAGGGGGGTGGAGCGGGGTGGTGAGGGAGGTGCTGGGAGGACGCAGTCGGGGGAGAGGAGCAGGCAGGCTGTGCGAAAGAACGGAAGCTGCACAGTACAGCAGAAAGCGCGGTGGTGGCTCACCCTCAGCTCAGTCAAAAGTAAGCAGCGGCAACTCAAGAGGCGGCTCTGGCAGGCAGCAGCCGGCATCTTCACCCTGTCGCCTTCTGCTCTCACCCGGGCGGTCCAGCAGCTCCACCTGCTCGCTGCGCTCCTCCAGGCAGAAGTAGGCGGACAGGCGGCGCATGGAGACGAGGGCATTGGACAGCTGGATGAGTGCGAAGGGCAGGAAGACGAGCGGGAAGCGCATGAGGCCGAACAGCGCGATGGAGGTGAAGATGGAGGCGGGGGTGAAGGAGTCGGGGGACACTGCAGGGGTCAGGTGGGAGAGGGAGGGACACATTGTGGGCATCTGTTAGGTTGCACCGCACACCCTCCCGCGTTACCCATGCAAACAGACAAAGCAACAGGCGAGCAGACCACAGTTAGTCCTGCTTGGGTGCTCACCACTGCCGTAGATGGCGAAGCAGGCCACCATGGCCAGCGTGGGCGCCGCAAACAGCATGGACTGCGGGGCAGCAGGGGAGGAGGGGAGTGGAAGCTGGGATTCATGCAGCAGCTGGACATGCTGCACGTAGAGGTCTTGCAAACACGCATGATTGGGCAGGCATGGTTCCACTGCCGCGCGCAGCTCCTGACCAGCACACCCGCTCCCGGCACCGCACCTGCATGCCCACGCGCAGCGGGATGGCGTTGCGCAGCTCGCCCAGCTCATTCTTGCGCACCGCCAGCACCGAGGCCTCCTGGGCGGCCTCCCAGGCGTACATCTTGAGCACGCGGATGCCCACCAGCAGCTGGTTCATCAGCTTCACGCGCTGCAGGTGGGCGCAGGTGAGGGGGGGCGGGAGGTTGTGTGGATGAAGGTATTAGAGCGTGCCACCTGTCCAACGCCCTGCAACGGAGTGCGTTTCGGAATTCCTGGCCCCAAACCACTCGCCTGCCCTCCCCCTGCCACCCGCCTTCCTGCCTCCCGCCCCCCGCTGCCCACCTGGTCGGTGTACTTGAGCATTTCGCGGCGGTAGCCCACGATCTTCTTCATAAAGATGCTGGTGATGGGGGTGGTGACCAGCAGGATGCCCAGGCCCACAAACGTGGCCCACCTGCGGGTGGCAGTACGAGGGGCGCGGTGCCAGGATGCGTCAGGGGCAGGCTGGGGTGGAGGAATGCAACGCCACCAAGGCATAGCAGGCACGACGCATCTGCCCACTGGCAGGCTGCTGTGCAACCTCCAACCGCCGCGCCCCCGCCCCGCCCCCGCGCACTTGATCTGGAACCACAGCAGCGTGATGGATGCGATGAGCATGGCTGGGCCCGTGACCAGCTGGGCGGCAAATGGGTAGAAGAAGGTCATCAGCTGGTTCACGTCCGCGCTCATGTGGTTCACGATGCGACCCGTCTCGGTCTGCTGCTTGGCGCGCGTGCTGCGACGGGAGGGAGGCAGGAGAGGAGATGGTTGGTCAGCTTGACATGGAGCATCGGCGCATGCTGGCTTGTGAGTAGCTGGCAAGCCTGCACCACACGCACACAAGCTGGGCCAGGGCCCCTCACCTGAGGCGCAGCGCCTTGCGGTAGATGGAGGCGGTCAGCTCCGCACGCACCATGATCTGCGCACGGGTTGGGCAGCGGCCAGAGCAACTGAGCAGCCACACGCATGCGCATGTGGCACCACCCGACCCCTCGGCAGCAGTGCAGCTGCACACACGGGGCAGACCCATTGTGTGCACACACACACACACACACACANGCCCCCCCTNCCACTTGAGCGCCCCGCCCACCTGCGTGCCGATGCTGAGCCTGTTGGACTGCCCAGCCGCGATGGTGCCGATCACCGGCCCCACAAACATCATGGCCGCAAAGATGTACGACTTGGTGAGGCCGTAGTCCNTGGGGGAGGGACGGGAGGGTAGAAGGAGCAGAAGGCAAGTGTGAGGCGTATGCAGAGTGGGGCAGGAGTGCAGCAGACCAGCAAGGCCCCCGTCGCCACGGCGTGTGGGTCCACAGCAGGCAAGTGCACAGGCTGCGCCCACACCTCAATCGCCCCATGCCACTGCGTACACAGCTGCTCCACCCCCTCACCGTCTGCAGCGCCGGCGGGTTGGTGATGAACTTGACGATTTGGTTGAGGAAGAGCGGCCCCGCAAACTGCAGGCCCGAGTAGAAGAGCTGGAGGCAGAGCGCGGCCAGCAGGCGCGGCCAGTGGCAGAAGAAGATGCTGCGCAGCACCAGCCGGCTGGTCTGACCCTCCTCAGCCGCCTTGACCACGGCGGCGCCCTGGGGGTGGAGGATTGAGGTGGGGGGAGGGGCTTGTGGGTTGCAGGTGGGGCAGAGGCGCTCGCTGGCTTCTCCGCATCAGCAACGGCGGGAAACAGCAGCAGCGGCGGCACTAGCNAGCAGTGGCAGCACAGAANCAGCGCCAACGGTAACGCGCCATAAGCAGGCGCACCNTTGCCGTCAGGCAGCGCCGCCGCCAGCGCCTTTTGGCGCTTGAACTCGGCTGCGAAGCGCGGCTCAACATGGCCGGTCTTCAGGGCCGCCGGCACATCCCACACATCCTCGTACTGCAGCGTGCGCCGGAAGCCCAGGCGCAGCAGGCTCGAGTACCAGAGGTAGAGCACGTAGCTGCAGGGGGAGCAGGGCAGACGCATGCGGCGCGGCAGTGAGGAGCACATGCAGGCGTGGGAGCATGCGGCGCAGGTCGCAGCTGAGCGGGGGCCCACGGGCTTGTGCGGGCGGCTGTGTGGCGGGGCATGGCCGGTGCCCTTGCAAGCCACAGTAGCCGTTTGCGCACTTACAGGCGCAATGCTACCAGTCGCAGCCACACAGCATGGCCAGAGGCCTTGGGCCAGTGCGCTCTGTGCGTCAGCTCGCGTTGGCGGCGAGCGGCGGCAGCGGCAGTGGCGGCAGCACCAGGAGCGGCGCCAGACCACTGAATCAATTTGAAACGCACCTGAATGGATTTTGCCAGAACAGCGGGGGAGGCGGACGGCTGTGGGGCTGTTCTGGCGGCGTCAGTCCCTCCTCCACTGCCGCCTCGACGCCCTGTTTCTCCTCGACGCCCATTGTGTTGCCGCCCTCGCGGGGGGCACACGCAATGGGTTTCCGCTGGCAAAGAGAGGCTCTGCCTTCGCGACTGCCACTCGTGGAGCGCCCTGTAGAGAGGGCACGAGCAGCGGGCTTGCAGACCGGTCGCTGTAAATTGGACTGGCGATCAATTGCAGGCGATGGGCTGGAGGCTTCATGCCACTGGTGTGGCGGCCCGCTCAGCGCCGGTGGGCAGCGCCGTCGGTGATTCGCAGTGTTGGGTGCGCAACATGTTGGTTCAGTGTGTCAATTGCTTTATGCATGGAATCTTTTGCACCGCCACGTGGTTTGCAAGTGATGGGCAAAAGAGGCATACCGCACTGCAGGTTGGGAAGGAGAGGTCTGAAGGAGGGAGGCGAAACATATGTGTGAAAGAATGATTCAGCAAACGGCTGGCTTATTAAGAAGCTTCATAGCAGCGAACAAAGCACGAGTGGGCATATGTGCAACAGCGTCAGGGACGAGCATTGGAGAAGTGGAATCATTTCAGGGCATTCGCATTCACGTCCGTGGGGCTGCGGGATGCACGGCCGCAGCCTACTGGCGGCGGCTGCGCCGCCTGCTGCGGTTGGCGCGCACAAAGGCGGCCCGGCTGTGCGCCTCAAAGTACCAGGAGCAGGCGAGGGGCAGCAGCACGGTGTGCACCAGCTGGCGGGGGGACACGGCATGCAGCAACTGCGCGCTCGCCAGCAGTGTGAGGGGCAGCAGGCGGAAGAAGCGCATGGGCAGCGCCAGGCCCAGCACACCCAGCCAGCCCAGCAGCTGGCGCGGCGCCAGCTGCACACGGCTGTAGGCCGCGGTATATAACCAGGTGGCCAGCAACAAATGATCGCGGTGCGCCGAGAACCTGCGCAGGTGTGAGGTGAGGAGCGCTCGTGAAGCGTCTCACCACCAGGGACACGGCAGAACTTTCTATGAGCCATCCGCTTTGACAACTGCCCGAACAACTGTCTTTGCAGTGCTGGCCCACTCACCAGGCGTGGGTGCGTGGGTGGAGCAGCAGCAGCCCCGGCAGCAGGCCGGGCAGCAGGGCCAGCAGGGACGCTGGGCTGAGCAGCTGCTCCTGGGGATTCCCTGCCCAGGCGCCCAGCTTGAGAGGCAGCACCACCTCGAATCTGCGGCATGGGGCCCACATCCAAACAAGGAATCAAGTGTAGCCATACAATCCACTCAAACATCCAGATGCATGGGCCTGTTCAGGCGCACACCAGGGAGGTGCGAAGCAACAAAGGCCCTGGCACAAGAAGAGGCACTTGGGCTCACCCAAACAGCAGGAGGACAAACAGGTAGGCCAGGGCGTCCACTCGCTGCAGGCAGCGGGCTTGGTGCTGCGCAAACTGGGCCTCCACTCCCGCCTCCTGGAACCGAAGGGTCAGCGGGTGCTGCGCAAAGCCGCCGACAGGCGAGCCACCGCTGGCACCGCCGCGCCGCCTGCGGCGGCGCGGCTCTGCCTCGCTGTCGCTGCTGTCTGGCGCGGCGTGGCTGGTGCCTGAGCTGCTCCAGCCCCAGTCCCTCTCAAATAACTCCTCGCTGTCGTTGCCACTGTCGGAGAGAGCCGCCTCTGATGGCCCAGCCGTGCTGCTGTGCAGCCGCTGCGGCAGCAGCATGTCTGCCACAAGGCCAGCAAAGCTGTGCAGCTCCCCACGCTGTTCCTGCGCTAGCGCCTGCGCCACCAGCAGGGCGCACCGCAGCGCTGTGGCAGTGGGAGCGCTGGCATACCCCANGGTCAAGGCGCCGAGTGCGGTGCGAGGCGCGCCGCTGTGGCTGTGGGCAGGCCACAGCAGCGGCAGGCACACCAGAGTCTGGACTGCGCTGCACTCGCTCAGAATGGCTGCTACATCCTGCATCGCATGACTCCTGCAGCAGTGGACGCAATTGGTAGCAGGATATGAGGCAGACTGCACATCTGCAGCCCACATGCTGCATGCATTTTGAGCAGCCCATATTCTCTGCACATTNGGGTCCTGGTACCAGCATCGCCACCTCATACCTGGGCAGCCTGCCATGCAGCAGCTTGGGTCGGCGCTGCAATATTGTGCTGCCTGCCAGGGAGCTTGCGCCGCAGTGAAGGCTTGACGCCTGCAGCGAGGGGAGCAGGGGCATTTGAACCAAGGTGCACAGCGGCACACAAACGTTCACAGCCGCCCATCCGCCCAGCTGCAAGCCCACCTCATGCGTGCGCAACAAGTTGCCACTGCTGCAAATGGCACCGCCTGCGCTGCCGCCATCGAGGACGACCGCTATGCTGCAGTGCAAAACCTCAGGGTCGGCTCCAAATGCCGCAGCTGCTACCTCCGCCGCGCCGCCTGCCGACGGCGGCTGCTGCAGCGCTGCCACCAGCGCAGCAGCCGCTCTGCTGGCTGCAGCTCCCAGGCTGCTGGGTTCGGCGTCAACCATGCCCTTGCTCCTGCTAAAAATGCCAGCAGAAATTGTAAGGCAGGGTGCAGCAGACCGGCGCGAGCGGCGCGGCGGCACAGTGGCGGGAGCAGTCACACAGCCCCTGTCCACCAACACCGTCTGGGCGCTTGCCAGCCGACTTTGCGGTTCATCCGTGTGTTGAGTGGCAGCACGGCATGGCATTTTCGAGCGAGCGTCTCACCAGCCGGCCTTTCGTCGCGGCCGCCGCGATGGGAGCCGCTCGTGGGCTCACGTTCTCCAAACGCGTCTATGGGGTTTCCAACCCTTACGATCAGGCGTGGTGCGACTCGAGGGCGGGGCGGCTGGCACCGCCGTTTCTGGGAGGCCCTATGGGAGCCCCCCTAGCCTGCTCAGGTTGCTGTGAGCAGGAACTGCAAGCCTCTGGAGCGATACGGCGCGCAATAAGCTCTCCGCTGGTACTGCTGTGCCGCAGTCCCGCCGCTGCCGCTGCTTTGCTAGCTGCGTGTGCATTTGCACAGGGTGTGGGGAAAAAGAAACAGGTAGGAGCTGAGGAATCAGGTCAGGAAGAGCAGTGCGGTCAACGTCAAATAATCACTCTCTAAACGGACAAGGGAAGCGTCACGAGGGAATCAGCAGTGCAAGGGCGTTGCTAGGCGACCGTCGCGCCGCAGAGGCGCCGCCCTTTAAGCCGCTCAAAGAGCCAGCCGCCAAAGCCGTCTGCCAGCCAGGACACTCCCAGGTTGATGAACAGCAGCAGGCACAGCTTGGAGCGGAACTCCATGGGCAGCGACACCAGGCCTGCAGGCAGCAAGCAGGGGGCAAAACTCAGGCTGGGTTGGCATGGCAGACGTGCAGCTGGGCCGAGCAGCTGCTGGACGTCCGAGTTCATAGCCGCCGAAGCAGCATGGTTCATGGTAACGCAGTGCAGCACAGTAGGGTGAATGCAGGCTGCATCACAGCAGGCAGACGCGCACCCGCAAAGTCGTGGGTGACGGGGGTGGAGGGCGCGAGGATGAGGAAGCCCAGCAGGGCGGTCTGGAAGCTCATGGCTGCACAGGAGGGACGGGGGCATTGGGGATTAAACGACCTGGCGGTCCAACCTGGTGGCCGAAATACGCGATGCACGCACTGGCAGTGACACACGAGCTGCGCAGAGCTGACGGGCCGCCCAGCCCGCCGCAGCCCCTCCCACTGCCCCTGCCGCTGGCCAACTCACCCAGCAGCAGCCAGAGGTTGGTGTAGATGGGCCGGCGGAAGGGAGGCCCCTTGTTGAACACAAATGCAGCGATGAGGAACTGCCCCAGCGAGACCAGGAAGATGGTGGTGTTTTCATACGACTGGCTGCACACCGCGCTGTTGGCCTGCGTGCGATCAAAGCAGTTGGTGCCCTCCGGGTGCGGGTCAAACCGCTTGTACCAMGGCTGCCGCGTCAGCACCAGCAGCGCTGCAAGCTGCGGGGCACGGCAGGTTGGGGCAGGGCGGAGAACTGATGGTCAGCGCCCAGATGCATCTGACTGCAGTCCGCTGCCAGGTATCAGAATTAACCGACTGGAAGGCGTCACTGGCCGTGCGGGAAATTCTCCTGGCGTCCTGCACGCAGACAAGCCGCACCAGCAGCCCTCCCTAAGTTGCGCCCCTGCCCTGCCGACCTGGAAGAGCGCGCAGGTGGTGAACTGCAGCATGACGGGCAGCCAGATGCCCAGGCTCATGAGGCGCGCGGGCGGGCGCGTCTTGGACAGCCGCTTGGCGGGGTGGGTGAAGCCCATCACACTGGCCAGCACCGTGGTGTACAGCAGGTCTTGCAGCAGGTACTGCGAGTCGGAGAGCAAGGAAGCAGAGTGGGGGGTGAGAAGTGGCATGCAGGAGTGGGGCGGGCGAGAGAGCTAGTTCAGCTGCAAACTAGATTGGGTTCAAGTACGGTTTGTGAAGCGCGGCGCACCTGCCAGTTGCCCACTGAGCCGCCGTAGCTGTACATGATCGCCACGCCAAACGTCTGCGAGGCAGAGGGGAGAGGTGGGAGGGTGAGCGTGTGCATGAAGATCCGCCGTGTGTCAAGGCGGTCAGCACGCTGACCCGCTGCCCTGTGATGAACTTGTTTGCTGCACGTATGCCTGCACCATGCCTCCGATTCCCCAACCTGTATCGAACAACCCGCACCTGGATGAAGGCGTAGACGATGATGAACTTGAAGATGATGTAGGAGGTGATGAGGGAGCAGCGCCCCTCGGCGATGACCGTCACCATGCACGCAATGGTCTGGCGCTTGGAGGTGAGGGGGGCGGCCACCGAGGCCTCGGCCTCGCACAGGCTCACGCCCACGTGCGCCGCCTTGAGCGCGCCCACGTCGTTGGCGCCGTCGCCGCAGAAGCCGACGTGGTGGCCCTGCAGGGCAGGTGCGTGTAAGCAGGGACTCGTTCAAGCCCCCACGAGCGGCGAGAAACCAGCATCCATGCTGGGGTGCAGCCTTGGCCTCCCAAGCTGGCTGCAGTGCGCATCCTGCTGCCCTCCCTGCCAACTCAGCGCCCACCGGGCCAGCCTCCCTCGCCGTCCGCCCACCTGGCCCGCCACCTCGGCGCCGTCCTCTCCCAGGCTGCCATCCCCCAGCAGCTCCATCAGCGTGCGCTTGTCGTCGGGGGACATGCGCGCCCACACGCCCGCCCGCGACAGGAACGGCTCCAGCTTGCTGTCGCCCAGCTGCTGGAGCTGCGGTGCGGAGGCGGGTGGAGCGGGAAGACACGGTGGTGAGATGAACTGCAAGCTGGGTTGCCACACGCGCTAGTGCAAGCTGAGTATGCATGAGCAGGAACTCCAGCACAGCAGCAAAAGGGTGGCAGACTTCCCGCCTGAACTGCACACCCGCCACGCCGCCCGCACCTTTTCAAAGCCGCGCCCGGTGACTGCTGCCGCCAGGGAGCCAGCTGCCACGCCGCCCAGCAGCTGGTCCTCGCTGCTCAGCGCCAGCTCGCTGCCATCAGGGCTGGCGGCCGTCAGCGCCAAGTCGCTGTCCTCCACCCGCCCCTCTGCTACTGCCGTGTCGGCAAATGCCACCTGCAGCGGATGATGGGTACAGGCAACGGGTCAGCCGGCAGGACGTATGCCATGCGCTCACACAGTCCCGGCAGACGGTGGGTGTCCTGCGCCATCAGCAGCTGCTCCCATTACCGTTCCACGCCCTGCCTCCGCCCTGGCGCCTCACCGGCTGGTTCTGGCACAGCATGCCGCACTTGTGTGCCACGCTGACCGCAGTGCGCGCGTGGTCGCCCGTCACCATCACCGTGCGGATGTCGGCGTCCTGCGGGTGGTGCCAACAGCGGACAACATCAGCAATTGCACTGATGCATGTATCACGCTCTGCCCATGCAGCTGCAGCTTCCAGGGTTGAGTCAGCAGGTGTGCAGCTGTGCCCCAGCAGCAGCAGCTGCCCCACAGGTCAAGAGGGCCGCCCTGCACACCTGCAGCTGCGCAATGATGGCTGTGGTGTCGCCGCGCAGCGGGTTGACCATCACCGCCAGGCCGCAGAACAGCAGGCCCGCCTCCAGCTCGTCCTGCGGGGTGGGCAGGGCGGCAGGCAGTAGGGTGTGAGAACCGAGTGGGCTGCCTGCGCACACCAGGTTTTGCTCCCCACACACCCTCAACCTAAGGTTGCCCACGCAGCAAATCAACTACCCCTCCGCCCACCTCCCTGCGCCGCCCGCACCTGCGACATGCCCTGCACCTCGCCCTCGCTGAGCCCCGCCAGCAGGCGCGTCGCCAGGCCCAGCACGCGCAGCCCCTCCCGCGTGTACTGCCCCAGCTCCGCGTCAAAGTCGGCGGGCACGCTGCCCGCGGCTGCACCAGGGGGTTGGGGGTGCAGGAAGGGGGGCAGGCGGGTTTGAACGACGTGGTTTGCACCAAGCACGGTTGCAGGCTGTCGGCCTGCATGCCCAAAGCAAACCCAGACAGGGTGCAGGGCCCCTCCTGTCTGCAGCAGCACACCCACACCCCAGCAGCCCGCTGAAAGCAGCGCAGCGCGCACCCGCCAGCTTGCGCATCATCTCGGGCGAGCCCTTGGCCATGACGTGCAGGCTGCCGTCGGGCTTGCGCACCACCACCACGTTGCGCTGCTTCTCCGCCGAGAACTCAAAGCGCCGCACAATGGTGTACGTGCCTGACAGGCCCATGGTCGAGGCGCCCGGCGGCGGCTGCACCCTGCATGGCGCAAATGGCGGCAGACGCAGTGGATGCTCGGTGGGCAGGTGGTTTCTCTTTAATGGGCCTGAGCCCATTAAAGCCTCCTGGCTCCATGCGAACTTTAGTGCCCCTCTTTCTCTCCCTCCCCTTTCCGTCCCTCCCCAGCGAGCACCCACCTGGTCCGCACGTGTGCCGTGGCCAACACACCGGGCGTCCCGGGGCCGCCGCGTGGCGAGGCGCCTGGGGAGACGCCCCCTGCAAACTCGCCGTCCTCTGACACGGTCACCACCTCCACAGCCTGACCGCCGCCGTCGTCCAGCATGCGCCAGCCTGCAAGAGGTAGCAGGGGACATTGAGCAGGAGCGCCAATGGATATTCAGGTTGCAGGTGGGGCCTGCCATGCCATGATGCTGCTGCTGATGCCATGGCTGCCAACCACATGCATGCAACCACCCGCACTGCGACACCAGCCACATGCAGGCGCCCAGCGAAGTTCACGCACCCGTGGCCTCAAACAGGCGCTGGTCCAGCGGGTCGCCCACCAGCTCGCGGCCCAGCTGCGCCAGGCCGTGGCACGTGGCCAGCAGCTCCTGGTACGCCACCGGCAGCTCCGCGCCGCCGCACATGGCGCCAAAGCCGCCGCCGCCCGGCAGCACCGGCACCACGCCCTGCAACGGGTGGGACGGTATGGAGCGCGAGAACAATGAGGAAGGTGCCTCCCTGCTGCACGGTGTGCTGCCCCAGCCTGCTGCCCAGCCAGTCTGCAGGCACAGCGACGACTCAAGAGCTCCTCCAGCACTGCCTCCCCCATGAAAACAGCTGCCCGCACCTGCAGGTCCAGCCCCGGCTCCGTCAGCGTGCCCGTCTTGTCAAAGCACAGCACGTTGAGGTGGCCCGCCAGCGCCACGGCCGAGGGGTTGGACACAAAGATGTCGTGCGTCTGCGGGCGCGAACAGGGGGAATGGTGGCAGGGGGAGGAAAACATGACATGTGTCAGCAACATTACTACAGTGAACCTTCACCCACACGCATAGCCCAGCCTGCTGTGCCCGCCCCCATGCCAAACCTGCAGGCGCGCCACCGCGATGGCCGTGGCCACGGTGAGACAGGCGGGCAGGGCGGGCGGCACAGCGATGGTGATCAGGTCCATGTACTTCAGGATAATGAAGCTGTGAAGATGCAAAGGGGTGGGAGGGGTGGGTGGTCACAGTGGGGAGAGCGCCGAGAGATATTTTGTCCCAGTCGTGCAAAACGCCACACCCTCGGCACTTGCAGCCAGTGCAACACAATGCCATGCGCAGCAGCTCCTGCCGCCCCGACCCGCCCCCTCACCCCGCCTTGGCGCCGTAGGAGGCCAGGGCCACCACGTCCCAGATGTAGAAGGCAAAGCCCAGCAGCAGCATGACGGCGATGAAGCGCAGCGCGTCGCCCACAAACGTCTGGCGGTGCTGGCGCGGGAACAGGATGCTCTTCATCAGCTGGCCCTTGGCCGTCCAAAAGGCAGTGCGGCACACCACGCCCAGCGCCTGCCGCTCGCTGCCGCCGGGGCGGACCTACATTGGGAGCAGGTAAGAGTGAAAGGGTGGTCAAATGGGCTGGAGGTGCATCAACTGCCTGCCAATCAATCAACTCCAGTGGACCCAATCTCCACGACCCTATCTCACAAGCACCTCCACCCGCACCTGCGCGACGCAGGTGCCGCCGTAGAGCGTGCAGCCCTTGTGCACATCTGGGTCGTAGGCCAGGCCGTCCACGGCTGGGGAGTAGGACACCTTGCGCACCGGCACGGCCTCTCCAGTCAGCATGTTCTCGTCCACGATCGCCTCACCCCTGCGCAAGCAGGTTGGATGTATGTGGTTGTGAGGTCAGCAGGCAGCATGCGGCAGCAGTAGCTGTCGCCTGGCTGGGCTTCAAAGTGTTGCAGGCAAGCAGGCATCATTGTTGCCAATCAACCACAATACAGCTACTGCGCCACCGCTGCCCAGTGACTCGCACCTGACGAGCGTGATGTCGCAGGGCAGGACGCCGGGGTGCAGCACCACCACGTCGCCCGGCAGCAGCTCGGTCGAGTTGACGGTCGTGATGCGCCCATTTTGCAGCACCTGTGGCCAGGCATTTGCAACAAGCAGCAACTTTCAGCCGCCAAGAGCAGTACTGCTCAATCCAGTGAAGTGCACGATGTGCACCTGCTTCAGCCGGATTAATGCGCCTTGCAGCTGCCCGGTCGCGCACCCTGCTCTCGCCCCACCTCCCATCCTCATGTAAGTGCATCTCACCTGCACCTCGCACGTGTAGTGCGCCAGCGCGGCCAGGCGGCGGCGGTAGCGGTAGGCTGAGGCCACGTTGGTGATGATGGAGAACAGCGTCATGCCCATGATGATCAGGCTGTAGCTGTAGTAGGCCTGCAGGCACCTGCGGCACATGGATATGTGGGGCGCCGGGCTGCCAAGATGAGCGAGAGTTAGGCAAGCGAGAGCTGGGCAGCAGCAGATTTGCGACAGCAGGCGGCTGCACTGTACGTGCAATATGCCCACCGCAATCCCTGCACAGGCACTACTGGCGCCCTGCCGGCCTTCCGCCTAATCAACCCTGGCCCAGCACCCGGCTGCTGCCCCCACACGCCCCCTGGGGCCGCCGCGCCGCACCAGATGGTGACGGAGGCGTACTGGAAGATGAAGAAGGGGTGGATCATCTCCTCCCCCATCAGCGCCAGCGGCGACTTGACGGGGATGACCAGCTCGTTGGCGCCGTACAGCACGCGCCGCTCCCCCCGGTCAAATTCGTCCATCAGCTGGCCTGCGGGGCGAGGGGCGGCAGGTGCGCCAGCGACTGTGCTCAGCCCGCGGTGAGCCTGGCTTCTGCAACAGCCTGTGCAAGCAGCCGCCTGCAAGAGGCCTCCACAACCAGCAATCTCCGCAGCAGGCAGCAGGCAAGAGCCATGCTCACAGCGTCACACAGCGCGCACCCTTGATGTTGCGGCTGCCCGCCACGGCCGCCAGCCCAGTGGGGAAGTCGGCCGGCAGCGGCGGCACCGGCAGGAAGGTGCCCTGCCCGTGGTGGAACAGGTACCGCCCGCAGCGGTACTCCAGCAGTCGGTCGTATCCATCGCCGCCCTTGAGGGGGGCGGTGTCGGGCAGGGCGGCCGCCAGCGGCGAGTCGTCCTCGCACAGCACGTGCGAGTGCACGCTGGCGCTGGCCTGGATGTTGATGGAGTTGAACGAGGCGCTGCGCTGCACGCGCACCAGGTCCTGCTGCTTGTCCGCCAGCTGTGGGGCAGGCAAGTGGCAAGCAAGCAGGCTCAAAGCGTGCCCTGCCTGCAGGCAGCCGTGGGATGCCACGGCAGGGGCACTGCTTCCATGCCTGCTGCACCCACCGCCGTGCAGTCATGCATGCTTCATGCAAGTACGACCACACCACACCACCCTTGCTGTTGCAGCAACGCACCGTCACCACCACCCAGTCGGCCTGGGCGAGCGGGCAGGGCGCCAGCGTGAGGGCGACGCGCAGGCGCAGGAACCAGCGTGACGCGACAAACAGCGCGCCGCACGTGACCACGCACAGCAGCGCAAACAGCAGCTGGCGGGGCAGGGATCCGCGGTAGCCCTGGAACCCCGCGATGTCCTGCACGGCAGCACAGCGGGTGCAGAACGCATCGAGCCGCAAGGCGCGGCAAGCAGGGGGGCACCAGCGGCGGCAGCGGCGGTGCAGCGGCGGCCGCCCCCGGGGCCCTGGGGCCGAGGCGCCTGTGCGCTCCCCTCATCACGGCCCACCTTGTCATGCTGCAGGCCCTCCGGCTCGCAGCTGCGCGGCGCTGCCGACTTGGGCAGCAGGCTGGAGCTCTCTCGCTCCAGCTCCAGGGGCTGGAAGCCTGCTGGCATGGTGGCCGATCCACGAGCGTCACTGCATGCTGCCTAGGCGCCCGCACGGCGCGGGGTGGTTGAACGGGGTGGTTGCAGCGCGTCAGCGGCGCTTGGGAGCCCCCGCCAATGCCCAACAATGTGCAGGCGCCGCTCCAAGTTGCATGCGGTTTGAAAGGGGCCCGCTAGGCTGCCTGCAGGGCCACAGGCCACATCAGCCCCCCATGCCCGGGCAGGCGTTCACCAAACAACCCCAGCGGCTCTGTGTGTGCTGCTGATCACATGTACATTTGATCGTGCAGTAGCCAGGAAGCGCTAGAGGCCGGCGTCCCGAGAGCCAACTCCGGCCGCTCGCTATGGCAGCTGGTGGGTCCCTGGGGCAGTCTGTTTGTGACCTGGAGCATCACCTGAAAGCACCTGGTTGTCCCCATGGGACAGATCGCACACTGGGTTGGCTGCTGCCGGCGGCAGCGGCAGCTGCGGCGGGAGTGCGGCCGGGAGGCGGCCTTGCTCGCTGTTCCTGTTCGCCTGTGGGCCAAGCATACCACCCGCTCCTCATCTGCACAGAGGGGGCGGCGGGAGTGGCGGCCGGCGCAGTACGCGGCGCCGGCCAGGCGGCACAGCTAGCTGCAGGCGGCGACGGCATGTCGGAGCAGACCGTCGGGCTGGCGCTGGCCCTCTCGTCCTCACTGTTCATCGGCTCCAGCTTTGTGATCAAGAAGCGCGGGCTGCGACGAGCGGGCGCCTCTGGCCTGCGCGCAGGTGCGGTGAAGCGGAATGCGACGGCGGTTGGAAGGGCGGTTCAGTCGCCTCCCCTCCTGCACTACCTTGCTTCCGGCTCAGCAGTTGCGCTGATCGTCAGCTCCTGCGGCCGCCAACCCTGCGCAGGCAGCGGCGGCTACTCCTACCTGCTGGAGCCGCTGTGGTGGCTGGGGCTGGGCACCATGGCGGCGGGGGAGGTGGCCAACTTTGCGGCCTACGCGTTTGCGCCCGCCATCCTGGTCACCCCGCTGGGTGCCCTGTCCATCATTGTTAGGTGCGTGTGGCGCTTTTGCTGTGCTGCTGCTTGGCAAGGGTCGGTAGGAAGTGTGCTTCTGCAGCTGCGGAGGGGCGGTGACAGCAGCAGGAGGGTGCGTGGCAGCCGTGCCTGCTTCGCTCGCAGCCACATGTGCCAGCCGGCCACCTCACTGCCTTGTCTGAGAATGTCCTGCCCTCCCCTGCTTGCCGCAGCGCGGTGCTGGCGCACCACCTGCTGGCCGAGAAGCTCAACGCGTTTGGCGTGGTGGGCTGCCTGCTGTGCATCGCGGGCTCACTGGCCATCGTGCTGCACGCGCCCGAGGAGCGCCCCATCACCTCGGTGCTCCAAGTCTGGGCGCTGGCGATGCAGCCATGTGAGAGGGGCGCAGGGGAGGACGCATAGCAGCGCAGCGCAGAGACCTGCTTCCAGCTGTGCTTGCAGGCGTTGATCTGTGTGCCCTGTTGACACCAGCTGCCCCTCCCCTGCTGCCGCCTTAGGGTTCCTGCTGTACGTGGCCGCCGCGCTGGCCAGCACGCTGTACCTCATCTTCCGGGTGCCGCCCGAGGTGCAGACCTCCAACATCCTGGTCTACGTGGCCATCTGCTCCATCGTGGGCTCGCTGTCGGGTGCGCGGCAGGGGTGGATTGGTGGCGGATAGCCTGGAGGCGCAATGTGGTGGGCGTGCGGGCAGTTGGAGAACAGGCTTTAGGCCGGCAGGTGCGGCTGTGTGGCCTCCTTGTAGGTGTGCCTGCCAAATCGAGGCTCATGGTTTGCTACCCCTCCCTGCCACCTGTCCTCTGCAGTCATGAGCTGCAAGGCGCTGGGCATCGCGCTGAAGCTGACGTTTGAGGGCAACAACCAGTTCATCTTCCCGCAGACCTACCTGTTTGTGCTCGTGGTCGCCTCTGCGGTGGTCACGCAGGTGCGCTGTGCCGCGGCTCTGCCGCCCGGTTGGAGTGCAGGCATGGGCTGTGCTCTGCCTGCTGGCTTGCTCGCTTCTGCTACTTGCAGCAGCAATGCTGAACACATCTCCCTTGCGGCAATGTCCCCTCATCTTGCACCCTCCCGCCCGCCTGCCCTCGCGCCCGCCCCCCGCAGATGAACTACCTGAACAAGGCGCTGGACCTGTTCAACACCGCGGTGGTCACCCCCATCTATTACGTCATGTTCACCACCGCCACCATCGCCGCCTCCATGATCATGATGCGCGAGCAGCAGACCCTGGCGCAGGTGCGGCTNGGCGGGCANGGGGCCGGTAGCAGGATGGGGCTGGGGAGTGTTGGCATGGGCTGGAGGATGTGGAAGGACAAGTGCGCGCACGGGCGCTGAGCTACAGCACTTTCCAGTGCAGGGGGCACTTCGATGGCAGCAAAGCATCCTGCCCACGCTGCTGCCCATGCCGCTCAGTCCGCCCCACCCCCATCCTCCCACTCCTTGGCCTGCAGCTGCTGACCGAGGTGTCTGGGTTTGTGACCATCATCTGCGGCACCTTCCTGCTGAGCACCACCAAGGATGTGGACCTGCCGCTCGAGGCCTTCTGGCAGCTGCTCATACGCGGCAGCAGCGGCGGCGGCGGCGCAGCCAACGGCCTGGGAGGCCTCAGCTCCGCGGGCAGCAGGACGGGGCTGGTGGCGCTAGCAACGGACGAGGAGGCGGGCGAAGGTGGGGTGGAGCTGGCTAGCGCAGCAGGCACGGCAGTGGGCGCCAAGGCGGTGCCCTCGAGACGCGGCGTGACGCCACGGTAGCGCCAGGCGCGTTTTGCACTCGTGCCCCATGTACTTGCCCTCTGCACTTGGAGCGATTTATCCGTATCCTGTCGTGTCCTGAGAGCGGTCAGCCGGCTGTAATGCCCTGTGTGGTTGCTCAGAATGCCCATGGTGCGGCACCTGTGCACATTTGGGATGGTGGATATTTAAAAGCAGAAGGTCGCAGGTCATGATGTAGTGGCGGGATGGGCCCGAGCTAAAGGCTTTGTTGCTTTGTGTTCAAGCTGGGCATTGGCTAAGTAGTGCCCGGCAGTAAATCATACGTGAGCAGTGCTTCAGCTGCTGCAGCGCGAGTGCAGGACGCTGTGCAGTTGGGGCTCTTGATGTAGTGGGGCGCTGCAGATTGTGATGGCAGCTGGGCGAGAGCTAAGATATACAAGAAGAGCAAATGGCAATGCGTTATCAGTACTCGAACGAGTTCCCTGAGTTGGGAAAGGGACGCTGGCGCATGGCCGCCACGGCAGCGTCTGCCCTATCCCTACTTCAGCTTGTACGGCTTGCCGTTGGGTTTCATGGGCATTGAGCCCGGCACGCCGAAAATGGGGCACTGGTCGACTGGCGGGCTTGCTGCAGCGCCACAGGCTGCTTGGCTGCTACCGCTGATCTTGAGCAAAGCCAGATGGTGAGATTTACAAAGGCAAACAAAGCGTGGTGGAAGTAGTGGGCAGTCTGCTGCCAGCCAACCCAACAGTGGTTGCACAGGTAGCACAGGGGTGGGAGCAACAGCAGAGGAAGTTCAACATTGGTGAAATCTTGTCATCTTAAGGACAAGGCTACGTAGCCTGTGCAGGGGTGAACGGTGTGAGTTCGGAGCGGGCCCACTGCAGAGTCAGCACGGTCTTGGCACAAATGAGAACAATAACAGAAACCTGCTTGTCTGGGATTTGTCCAGCATTGAAATACGTCTTTCCGTGCGCAGCCGAAAGTGGGCAGACGAAAACGCGTGTTCCAGCATGGGCCACACTAGGCTTTCGCTGGGAAGCCATCCGCAGGCGGCGGGTAACCCACCGGCGGTGGCGTGGGTGGTGCAGAGGCTGGCGCCATCGGACCGCTGCCCTGCTGGGGCATGGCATAGCCGTTCATCGGCATGGCGTAGGGGGCCATGGGCATGGCGCCACCAAACGGCGCTGCTGGTGGGCCGCCCTGCCCCGCCGCCTGCTGCTGCTGCTGCTGCATCATGGCCAGCATGGCCTGCTGCATCATCAGCTGCTGCTGCTGGGCGGCCATGAAGGCGGCGGCGTAGTCGCCACTGGGCATGCCAGGCATCATGTACCCACTGCTGCCGGCAGAAGCGGGCATGCCTGCCANTGCCGCCGCTGCCTGCCGCGGGCAGCAGGCCGCTGCCAGCCGCCATCATGCCGCTGCTGCCCATGGGGGCCATCATCATCATGCCCTGGGCAGCCGGCATCATCATGAAGCTGGCGGGCGGCATGGCCGCTGGCATGGCGGGCGGCGCGGCAACGCTGCTCCCGGCTGCCTTGATGGAGCTCGTGTCTGTGGATCCATGGAGAGGCAAGTTTGGCGATGCGCTCAACGGGGGATGTGCAAACCAGCCCGCCAGGCAGCATTTGCAGGGGTGCGCCACCCTACCCTTGCTTGGGCAGCTCGGCCGCCCATGCCATCGGCTCAGCCACCCTGGCCCACCTGCGCCCACGGTCGGCTGCACGGCTCCCTCCCCCGTCTGCGCGTTGCTGCTCACGATACTCGGGTTGACGGTGGTGGTGGGGCCGCTGATGTTGGTGGTTGGGCCCGAGATGCTGCATGGACGAGGGCAGATGGCAGGAAGGCTGAGGTGCCCAAGGTGAGCGCCCGCCCACCTGCACGCCTGACCCAGCTGCTGCCTCCCCCACAAAATTTGGTTGCGCCTCTTGATGTCTGAGCCCACGCTCTGTGGTTAAATGCTGCCAAGCAGGCACAGGCCACGCCCACTCACTTTGGGTTCACGTTGATGTTGGGGTTGCACTGCTGGGACAGGGCCACGTTCACGTTGGCGCGGGAGGCCTCCTGCAACGACCATGCATGTGAGAGCAGGGGTAAGCATGTGGCGCACAAATAGGCTGACAATCTGCTCCGGGCCACGGCACTCAAACATCTCCCTGATATCGTGGGTGATGTGCTCTCTGCCTTGAAAGGCGGCAGCCCACTCACCGCCAGGCGCAGCGCCACCGTCTCCCTGGCCTCCATCTTGATGAGCCCCAGCTTCACTGCATGCGGGGCAGTGCGCTCAGCGGCTTGAAACAGTGGCACTGACCCGCTTTGCGGCAACCAGAGTGGCAACCGAGCGCAAAAATGATGCTTCCCTGCCTTTTCAAGCCACAGCATGCTGTCCACCCCTCTGCCCTTGCGGCAGCACTCACTCAGCGCGGTCTCAATGTCGCCGGTGCCCTTGCACATCTCCAGCCAGCCCTTCCACTCCCAGGGCGCCAGCTGGGAGGGCGCAGCAGGGTCCAGCGGGATGTACACGCTGCCGCAGCACGACTGCTGCGACCTGCGGCAGGGTATCAAATGGGGAAGGTGGCACATGGCAGGGTTCAGTAAGGGAAGGTGGCGCATGAGGGCTGCGCCCCATGGCCTCTGAGAGCACGAGTCTCACCGCAGGCAGAGAATTGAGGAAGCACAGCACTACAGGTAGGGCTGGGCATGCCAGTGTAAACTCGCTGTCCCAGCAGCGCTCACTTGTGCACCGCCAGGCGCTGCAGGCCGGCGCGGTGGGTGCAGATGCGGCGGCAGCTCTGCGCCATGTTGAGCATCTCGTCCTTCCTCCGGCGGGCAACCTCCTTGAAGACATGAACAGCCATGTAACGCAGGTGCAGGCCGTAGCTGCACAACGGACGACAGGGCGGTGGTGTGCGATGGCAAGTTTGAGCTGCTAACTCCCCGCAGTAGGCGTCAGCAACAAGTTGCAGCGCGCGTAGTGGGCAGGTGCACCCCAACTGTCTTAGCGCTGTCCGGACGCCTGCCCCTGCCCTGCCCAGGTGCTTACTAGACGATAGCCTGCTTACGGCTGCCATGCTTCTCCTCATCCCCCGCCACCTCCAGCACAACTGCATGGTGGGCAGCCAAGCTGGAGGCATTGGCTCAGCAACGTGCCACAGAGTAGCCTGCATTAGTAGTCGCAGCACTTGCTGGCGGGGAGGCACATTACGGGCCGGTGGCAGCCAAAGTCCCCTGCACATATTCCTCCTGCTCACGCCGGGCTTTCGTGCCGTAGTCCCTAGCCACATAGACCTGCTTCATCTTGGGGTGCTCCGGAGTGGAGCAGCAGCCCCCCTGAAAGGAGCAGAGGTGGGGTGCATGAGAGCAGGGGTGGGCGATCGCATTTCCGGGACTGGCGATGGCGCGCAGCCGTGTTGGGACTCGGCGCCGCTGCCGCCCCCGCCGGGCCCGCCTCGTGGCGTCCTCCAGCTGTGCACCGGCGCAGCTCGCCACCCTTCAGCTCGCTGAGCGTCATGGCAGCCCTGGGGAGTCCGCGCCGAGCCCTCCAGCCCTGGCCACCCCGTGAAGCCTCACCATCGCGCTGTCCGGAGCTTGTTCGCGCTTTGAGCTGCTTGTTCAGTGAGGTCGGTATGCAATTTCAACCACAACGTCAGCAAATGCCTCCGGGTGGCCAGCGGTGAGGGCAAGGCGGCTGTGTGTAACATGAGCAGCACGCATCCTCTAATGGCATGGGTGGCGGCTTCGCCTTTACTCTGAAGCCAATTCACACACAAACTTCTGCACCAGGCACAGGACGGGTGTAAGTCCAGTGCTCGCGCCCCGCGGTCCCCCTAGCTAGTGGCGCGGCCTGTGAACACTCTTTCCTGTGAAACAATTTCATGCAGGGAGCGAACATCCGGCGCGAACGTCTAGGACAGCGGTGGCAGTGGCCGAGCATGGCGGCGGCACGAGCGTTCGCCTGCCTCGCCATCCTCGCCTCCCTGGCTGCTCTGGCCAGAGCTAGTGAAGCTCAGCAGGGCTTTGACCACCTGCCCAGGTGAGGAGGTCGCGTTCGTGATTCCATGTATAAGCTGCAACTCGCCGGAGCGTCTTGCACCACTTTGGTTGCCTGGGCGGCATGTGGGGCCATGGAACGGCATCCTGTGCCCTTCCGACACGCGGCACTCGCACCTCCATCACCAACTGACAGTCGTGCCTCTATCCCCTCGTGGCTGTAGGCCTGCAAGCAACTCCCCGCACAGACGCCTGCAGCAGAGCACTGCGACAGTAGAGCTTCAGCTGCTAGGCGATGCATGCAATGGCAAGGATACGGCGTTGTGCTTTGTCTACGACCCTTCGATAGGCGCTCCAAGTGGTTGCCAGCTGGGGAAAACGTTCGATGCAGGCCCCGCATGCTGCTTTTACAACTTTCAGCCCCCAGTATACCCAGTTCCAGCGGGCGTCACCTACATCTACATTGCTGTCGGAGCTCCAGGCGATCTGGCGGAGCCTACAACCTCCAACAACGTGAAGGAGGCAGACCCCTCTGGGGGCCCAGCAGAGTGGTACTTGTTCGTAAGTGAAAGCTGCGTGCTGGCTGTAACTTCAGTGCAGTGCAGTGTGCGTGGCTGGCACTATCAGTTCCCAGCGGTACCTGGCTGCTTGTGGTTAAAGAATGTTTCCCCTCCTCCCTCCGCTTCATGCAGGGGCTTCCCGAGGTCTTCGCAGCGAATTCTTTCTACTCAATCCCTGTGACTTGCGGCAGCGGTGCCGTCCAGTCTCCTTCCCCCGACTCTGCCTTCGACTCCCCGTCCCCGTTTTTGGAGCCGGATCCCTCCCCCTCGCCTCCCGCCTCCTCGCCATCTATGCCCGTCCCCGACTCGAGCGGCAGCCCTCCTGCCCCTCTATCTCCTCCGTCCTCTGCTTCTCCTTCCCCAAATCCCAACTCACCCTCTTTCACCCCTCCCAGCACCAGCAGCAGCAGTGGCGGCAGCCTTGCCGTCAGCATCATCGTCGTCATTGCAATCTGTGCTGCTGCAGTGCTCGTTGTTGCCGGGGTGATTGTCGTGATTGTGCGGCGGCGCCGCGCCAAGAAAAGGAAGCTGGCTGAGATTGGGCGGTTGTGTGACCCCGATCTTGGCGACGGCAACACCGCACCCAAGTCGCAGGCCACAGGTGAGAGCCCTCTGGCTGCCTGCATGACTGCAGTGCTGGACAGCCAAGCCACCAGAGAGCGTTTTGAATGAAGCGGTAGAGGGGCATTTAACGGCCCATATGTGCCTGCCAGCTCATCTCACTGGACTGCTCGCTTCCCTCCTCCAGACCCAGATGATGCCAAGCTGGACAGCTGTACTGCTAACGCCACGGTAGTGGTGAAGGTTACAGAGGCACCAGCTCAGGCGGCAGGTGGGACCGCAGCAGCAGCCGTGGGAGGGGGCGGCACCACCGCCACAGCTGCCACAGCTGCCGCTGGCGATACCACAGCCGTGGCATTCCAGGAGGGTTAAATGTAGATGCTAGAGGACAGCACCGCCCTCCTTGCAACCGCACCTGCCTGCTGACCACTTTTTGAGCCAGAACCCATTCCTCCACAACACCTTTCCTTGTTTTCTTGCCCGACCAACTTTGCCATAAAGCCGAAGCCCACTTCCCGTTGTCCTAACTGCTCTTACAGACGCTGCCTCCGTTTGCCTTCCCCTTCCAACACCGAGCAGTTTCAATGCCTTCAATGTGCACACACTCCCAGAAAGAAAGGAAGAAAGGAAGGAAGACTACGCCCTTGGGCGTGGGTTGAGGGAGCTGGCCGGGTGTTAAGGCCTTAAGGGCACCGGCCGGCTACCATGCACACACTCCCAAAAGAACCGCAGGCGCACCAAGCCTGACTTCCGGCCACAATTGCAGCACTGCTGCTGTAGCGCATATGTGATGGCATTTGAGAGTGATTTACACAAGGCAGCAAGCAAGTGGTAAATGAAATGGCGCCCCAGATGATATGAAATATACAGGTTGGGAAATGATACAGAGCTGCAAATAACCCGCAGCGCACAGCACAGCTGCAGCTGCAAACTGGGATGCCTTGCAAATACAGGATGCACCGCTGCACTCAGCCAGGGCAACTCGCTGCCTGCTACAGCAGNCCCGCCCCCCCGCTGCGCCAGCGCTTCACTCCAGGGAGGGGTCCCGAATGACCTGTGGCTTGAAGTCGTGCTGTACGTAGCGCGCCAGCTGCCCAGCGTACATGTCGTATCGCGCGGTCATGCGGAAGCCCCACTTGTCCTTCAGCTGCGGGAAGGAGAAGGGAGTGGGAGGCGGGCTTGTTGAAGGTAGGTGTGGCAGCAGGGTCAATGCCTCGACGGAAGATGGCCAGTGCTTTCCAAGGCAGGGTGCACTGCTGCCAATCTCAGTCCAGGCGTTTCTGCGCACTCGCACTCCACACACACTACCATGGAGCTGCCGCAGCAGGCCTCATCGGCAGCATGACCCCCTCACAGCCCCGCCTTGCCTGCTGGCACAGGTTCAGGTCGCAGTCAGCCACCATCAGGCCATCCAGGGTGCGGGCCAGGGCGGGGGTGCGCGACGCATCGGGCGCCGCCACGTAGCTGCTGCCGTAAAAGTGGCCAAAGTCCTGCAGATGGTGTATTGGTGAGAGCAGGGTGACAAGCAGGGCACCTCTTATAGCGGCAGCAAATGGCTACTGCAGTTCCCCACAGTCAGCCGTCACATAAAGCGCCCAGAGCCCCTCGTCCCCCCACAGCGCACCTTGTGCGCCGGCTTGCCGTCCCCGCTGGTGAACGCATTGGGGAAGACCTCGGTGCCCACGCGGTTGATTGCGCCCACGTAGTAGCTGCGGAAGGAGGGGGAGGGGGAAAGGAGGTACTGCTAGGGATGTTATAGGATGGCCAGGGCCAGCTGCAGGTGTCGGCTTGCGCCCCGTCAGCAGAATGGCCCGCTTCTCTCGCTGAACCATAGTGCAGGCATGCACTGCCTCGCTTACCAGGCATTTGGCAAACACTGGCAAGCACCGTGCTGACCCAGCAGGCCCACCTGTTGGCAATGGCCGCATTGCGCGCCTCGATGGGCCACATCGGCTCGCTGAGCGCGCCCACCGTGGCCGACGGGTTGAACACAATCTCGGCGCCGTTGAGGCCAAAGCCCTGCCAGTTCATGGGGTGGTGCCTGCAGGGCGCAGCGTGGAGAACGCTGGGCAGCGGGGCCATGCCTGGGTGCAGAAGGCTGGCGATTGAGCCGGCTGCTGTGCAGGCCACATGCTGTCATGGACACTGACCTGCCGTAGCAGATGTTGACTGCGATCTTGCCAAACGCGGTCTCGAAGACTGGGTGCCCGGTGTTGCCCTCCTGCGAGCCACACATTGCAAGGGAGGCAGGTGACGCACGCCCCCACCCAGCCTGAGCCCCATCCAGCTGCTGCACAATACATCGTTTGAGCGACACTGCACAGCGGCGCTGCATGGGCTGTGCAAGCACACTCCGTTGGCAGCACACTCCCGCAAAACCCAATGCCCCTGCTTGCCATGTAGTAGGTGGACTCGTTGAAGTCCCCAACGCGCGGGATGTGGTTCTTGCGGTGCTTGCCAATCACGTTGCCGTTGTTGCCAATCACCTGCCGGACGGGCGGGGTGGGAGCAGCGGGGGCTGTTGAGGTGAGCGGTGGGAGCAGCCAGGTTGATGAGGCATGCAAAACTCGCAGGGTCAGTGGGCACAGGCAGCCGCGTGGCCCCCGGCAGCTAAACACTCGCACCCCACAAGATTTCAGCGGCCCTCCAGCTCACCACCGCCGTGTTCCAGATGGTCTGCCCGTGCGCCTCGTCCCGCTCCAGGATGGGGTTCACAATGACCTGCGGGGGCGGCAGGTGCTACACCTTGATGTCCTGCATGTGTGCGCTCCGCAGGCGATCAAGCGTGCATGGCTGGGGAGGCCCCAGCTGATGCAACCACTGCCATGGCAACCGGCCCAGCCTCTGCTTCCATGCCATGGCTATGCTGCAGAGGCTTCCTCGCCCCGCCCACCATGTTGTGCTTGCGGGCCAGCTCCTGGCACAGCCGGGTGCTGGGCCCCTCGACCGACTCTGCAAACTCCGTCCACGCCTTCTCCCGCGTGCAGAAGGCAAAGGGCATGTGCCAGGCCTCCTGCAGGCACAGCACCTGCGGCGGCAGGAGCGGGAGCAGGGGAGCAGGCAGTGTTGCTCAGCGCCAGCAAGCAAGCAGAATGAGGCAAGGCCTGGAGTTGCAGGAGAAACCAGGCACGTGTGCTGCATGTGCAAGAGCAGCCTCGCAGGAAGTGTTCATGTGCTGCACAGCTTAGATTCCAGCCAACAGCATAGGCCCCTGCACGGCCGCCGCACCTGCACGCCCGCTGCGCCCGCCGCATCAATCAGCTCCCGCACTCTCTGGTGGATGGCCTGCACAGGTGGCACCAGCGCATGCTACCACTGATGGCCGCAGCAGCTGCCGCAGCCGGCAAACACACACTCGACAGCGCAGAAGCTTCCGCAGCACATAGCCCCTGCAGCGCAGCCCTGCGTGCCAAATCTCAGCAATGCTCCCTTCCCTCCTCCCCGCACCTCCCGCTGCTCCGCGTACGGCGCTGTGGTGGGCGCCTTGATGCCGTTCTGCACCAGGCCAATGCGCACGATGCGCGGCGGCCGCAGCTGCTCTGGCGCCGCATCAAAGCGGTAGGCCTGTGGCATGAGGGAACGAGATGCTGGTGGGCTTAGCAGCATTGTGCTGCAGCCTGCGCTTTAGATAGCTAATCAGCACCTGAGGACAGCAGCATCGCTGAAGGGAACAGCGGCTGCATTATTCACCAGCAGCTTTGATTCAGCTGCCGCCCAACCCCTCCCCACACACCTGCAGGTCGTAGCCGCTGGCGGCCGCTGCCGAGGTCAGCTCTGCCGGCAGCGGCACAGCCGCCACCGGCTTGCCGCAGTTCAGGCCGTACAACACGCCTTTGACCTGTGCTAGCTTGTCTGCTGGCACGTGCTCCTGAGGACAGGGGAACACGAGACAGGGCCGATCGTTGATGGGGGAAGATGGAGGTGGTCAGCCCAACAGCAAGCGAGCACAGTAGGGTGATCCAGGTCAAGCACACAAGTGGCATGGCTGCACTAATCTGACCTCCAGGATGCTCTCCACGCTGAGGAACTCCGCCTTAGGGCTGGCGGGCACGGCATCGCCATTGGTCTGGAGAAGGGTTGCACAGGGGAGTTGACAGCTGGCGGCACCGGCGGCGGCGGCGGTGGAGGGGGCGGAGATCGGTGGCTGTCGGGCTTGCTGCTACGAGCCACCACTCACCTGCGCCATGCTGCTAGGGGCAAGCGAGCGCTGCAGGGGGGTCGCCTGGAAGAGTTTGGTCGGGGTGTACCCTAGCTACCGTGGCGGGCTGGGGACACTGCCGGTGACTCTGTAGTGCTCACAGATTACAGGGATCTCTGCCAGCCGCCCGCTTTGCGTGTCTCCGCCTGCATGAGGCGCCATGTCGCGCACATAGCTTGCAGGCCTCCGATCGCAGCAATTTCAGCTTGGAAGGGATCTCGACATGCTGTCGAAAGCTCGTTGTCCCCTGCCGTCACGCTTGTAGCTCACGGGCGTCCAGTGCTATGAATTCTGTGCGCCTCCTGGCCCGTGGGACAGCCACGCATGGAGCGATCATCGCCATCTTGCTGCTGGCACTGGCGGTCAGCCCCGGGTGAGGCCCAAAGCCCCACTGACGCCGCCGCCGCCGCCAGCGCTCGTGCCGGCCGTCCGCCTCCCTGCGCTGCTGCCGTGCCAGCCATCTGCTGATGATCATGCTCGCTTCCTACCAGGTGCCATGCGGAGGGCGAGGCGGAGTGGCGTACTCTGGTGCACGAGCCGGGGCGGTGCGCCACATACGGCATCTGCGGGCACCGCACAGACGGCGACCCGCTGAGCTGCGCCAACAACACGGCAGCACAGCCGCTGCAGGGCCCAGCCCTGGCCAAGCTGCAGGCGGTGTGCCCGCAGCTGGCAGCTGACGTGGGCGCTGCCGGCGGCTCCTCCTACTGCTGCACCGAGCAACAGCTGGACCAGCTGCAGCAGCAGGTGGGTTGTGCTGCCGTTCATGCGCTGCATGCTGCCCAGCACTGCCCGACTGCCCATGTCGCCCACTCCAACGGGCTGCCATCTATATATACAGCTGCGTTCTGCACATCCCAATCCTCCCTTGCAGATCCAGGTGGCCTCGATCTTCCTGGTGGGCTGCCCCGCCTGCAACCACAACTTCAAGCACTTCTTCTGCCTCCTCACCTGCTCCCCCGACCAAGCCGCGTTCGCCAACGTCACGGCGGCGCAGACCGCCAGCGACACGGGGGCCAGCAATGCGGTGGCGGAGATGGAGTACTTTGTCGCAGGTGGGCAGGCCTGGAGGGCTGGGGGGTTAGCTGCAGGCCTCGCGCGCTGTGCTTGCCTGCATATGTTGAACTCTAGCGCGGGTATAGTCACGCCACACATCGGCGCCCTCTCCTACCCCTTTCACACTGTGCAGCGCCGTTTGGGCAGCGCTTCTACAACTCCTGCAAGGACGTGGTGTACCCGGTGATGAACCAAAAGGCCATGGCCTTTGTGGGCGGGTGAGCAGACGCCCGGGCTGGGTGTCAGCAATGCTGCACTATGCTTCAAGCCAGCTGCCCAGCTGTCCTCGAGAGATGCATGCCCTTGCCTGCCCTGCCGCAGCGGCGCCAAGAACTACCAGGAGTGGTTTGACTTCATTGGGCTGGTCAAGGACAAGCGCTTCCCGCCCGTGGGCAGCCCCTTCCAAATGAACTTCCCGCCCGGGCCGCCGCCAGGCACGCTGCCAGGGCAGGAGCTGCATGTTGGAAGGGCCTGTGATTTTGGTGGGACGCAATATGACATGCCAGGGTGCCAGCTGCCTGCTGGTGGTGCGGCATCACTATTGCACAGCCACCGACGCAGGCGCCCTAGCCATGTCACATTACCCAACCTGCCACTCCCTTTCACCCTTACAGAGGGCATCTCGCCGCTCAACAGCAGCATACCGTCATGCAGCGAGGGCGCACTGGCCTGCTCCTGCGGCGACTGCCCCACCGCACCCGGCTGCGAGCCGCCGCCGCCGCCACCGCCGCCGCCGCCGGCCGGCTGCCCCGCAGTTGGCACCGCCAGCCTGTCTTGCACCGACCTGTCCCTGGCAGCTCTGTATGTAGGGCTGCTGGCCTGCCTGCCGCTGGTGGTACGCCAGTCGCGGCAGCAGTTGGCGGAGAGCGAGGCTCGGCGGTCGGAGCAGCAGATGGAGGGAGAGCCAGTGGCTGAGCTGGAGGTGGGGAGCAGCCTGCCACGCCGGCGCAGCAGCGGCGGCGGCGGCGGCCGGCCCGAGGGCCGCCTGGTGTGGGCGGCCAGCGATGCGATATCCACAGCGGCCACAGCAGGCAGCAGGAGCAAAGCGGACGAGGGGGAGGCTGGTGAAGAGGACAACGGCGATGATGAAGAGGAGGAGGAGCTCGTGGAGTGGCCCGCCACCGAGCAGCTGTTGCGCCAGTGGTTCTTCCACCAGGTAATGCGCCTGTTTTGCACCGTGCTGGGGAATGCATTGCAAGGCGCGAGTGCAAGCATGCCCAGGTGCCCACGCAGGTTGCGCACTGGTTGCCAAGCGTGCATGAGCCAACGTGCCTGCCCGTCGCCACTGCTGCCACAGGGCCTGTGGTGCGCGCGGCGGCCGCGCCTGGTGCTGGCGCTCAGCCTGCTGGTGGTGGGGGCCTGCGCCCTGGGCCTCACCCGCTTCAGGTGGGGCGGGCTGCGGCACGGGGCGGGCCGTGCTGAGCGTGGCAGCTGGCGCCGCTGAGACTTTCATTGATTGTTGCAGCCACCTGGTCTCTCTGTGGCGTTGCCAGGCCATTGCCTCTGTGGCCTGCTCGCTGCACATGAACATCCAGACCATGACGGCACTTACTGGCCTTCTGCCTTGCCAACCCATGCTGCTTCCACCCTCTGTCTGCCATCCATGCGCAGCGTGATGACCGACCCCCAGGAGCTGTGGGTGGGGCCTGGCTCGCAGGCGGCCCGTGAGAAGGCCCAGTACGAGGTGGGTGGTGGCGAAGGGGGTTGGGGAGTGAGGAGCGATGGCGGAAGGAGAGGGCAGAGGGTCGTGTCGGGGGTTTGAAGCGGTGAAACAGGCGTGCCTGCCTGCCTCAACATCCCACGCAGGTCAAGCTGCTATTCACCCTTTCAAACCGTCTGCTGTGCCTGCAACCTTGCAGGCCGCCTTTGGCCCTTTCTACCGCATCACCCAGCTCATCCTGACCACCACCCCAGCCGCCAACTCCTCGCAAACCACGCCCTCCGGCCTGCCCGCCATCGTGACAGGCGAGGAAGGCGCTAGCATGAGGCTGCTGGGATTCATTGCCAGCCTGCACCGCAGCAGGAAACGCTGATCTGGCCAGGCGCCTGCCGCCACCAGCTGGCCCGAAGCAGTTTTCATGCACGGCATGTCTCATGAGATTCGCCTCCGCATCGAACTCCTGCAGACGAGCACATCCGGCTGCTGTTTGACGTGCAAGACGCCATCGATGCACTGGTGGCCAACCCTGGAGGCAGTGAGCCCGATGGCACCAACGCAGCGGGCGGCAGCCAGGCCAATGGCGGCAGCAAGGGCAGCACTGTTGGCGGTGGCGGCGGCGGTGGCGGCGGCAGCTGGAATGTGACGCTGGCGGATGTCTGCCTCAAGCCCATGGGCGCCGACTGCGCCACCCAGAGCGTGCTGCAGTATTGGGGCATGAGCCGGGAGGCCTTTGAGCACGGTGGGTGGGTGGGTGGGTGGGTGGGTGCACCGCGTTCCCTTGCCCTGCCACACCTGGGAGGGTTGGCAAGGACAGCCCTGCTTAGCAGCCTTGCATGAGGCAGCCATGCAAGCATGAAGCAGCCATGCAACCAGCCTGCTACGGTTTCCGCTGCTCTTGCACATTTTTGGGGCCCGCACTTGATCGTTCACACCTGCTGCCATGCAGGCCCCCCAGGCGTCGGTGTTCGCGTCACACCCGAGTTCTGCTTCACGCACTGGTCCACCCAGGTTGGCAGCGGGGGCCACCGGCTAGTAGCCCGGGCTCGTAGCACAGCCTGGCTTTCCTCTGGGCTGCTTGACGGTGGCAGCGCGGTGTGGTATACCTGCTCTGTTTGGCTAGATTGCTCCAGGCAAATTAAGTGCGAATGACACCCCAGCGCCCTCTCACCCACCTGCAGTGCCGCGCCGCCTTTGGCGGGCCCATCGACCCGCACCTGGTGCTGGGAGGGTTCCCCACCGACTCATCCGCCTTCCGCAACTTTTCGGCCGATGCCACCGCCTTTGTGGTCACCTACCCCATCGACTCACACCCCGAGAACAGGTGTGGTGGCACCGCTTGGGCTTGGGGGGTGATGGCTGCTTAGGTTACTGTTTGTCCAGGACTGTGCCAGGGCTGTTTGCGGCGCTAACAACCATTTGCTGCCACGCCTCACACGCTGCTTGCCATCGCTCCGCAGGGAGGCGGCAATGGCCTGGGAGGCCGCGTTTGTGCAGCTGGCCTCCACGCGGCTGGCGGCCATGGCTGAGGGCGCGGGCCTGCGCCTCTCCTTTTCAACCGAGCGCTCGGTGCAGGACGAGCTGGCGCGGGAGAGCACCTCGGGTGAGGGTGATGCAAGACCCATGGCAGTATCATTCACTTCCAGCTAGGGTGCAGCGTCGCTGGTGGGCCTACGACTCTGCCAGCTTGCAAGTATCATGCTGGGCCTGCCCAGTTCTGACCGTGCAGTACCCTCCACTCCCGCCCTTCCTGCCTGCCTCCCCCAGACGCCCCCACCGTGCTGCTGTCCTACGTGGTGATGCTGCTGTACATCGCCGTGGCGCTGGGACGCTTCCCCCGCAACTCCGACTGGCGGGACCTGCTGGTGCACAGCAGGTGAGTAGTTCAAGAGTCATTGCATGTGGTTTAGCACGCAGTTTCAGCTGGCCCACCAAAATTGTTGGAGTCAGCCTGCACGCATGCTTGCTTCCACCCACCCCCTCCCTTGCTCCCCAACCACTCACCGCCCTGTCTTCCCGCCCCGTCCCACAGGGCGGCCCTGGGCCTGGGCGGCGTGCTGATTGTGGCTGCCGCCGTGCTGGGCGCGCTGGGGCTGTGCAGCTGGGCGGGCATGCGCAGCACACTCATCATTGCGGAGGTCATCCCCTTCCTGGCACTGGCGGGTGGGTGTGTTTGGGTTGCCTGTGTGCTGGTTGCAGGGGCTAGCANTGGGGGAGAATCTGTCAGACCAGGCCGGCCTTCCATCCCCTGTTGGTGTGCCTCCACCCAGCCTGCTTCTGCCTGGCCAAATGCGGATGGCTCTGGTCTACTGGCGGTTTATCCATAATACTCGTGCCATCCTGCCGCACCNAACCCCCACGCAACTGCAGTGGGCGTGGACAACATGATGATCCTGGCGGCGGCCCTGGAGCAGCAGCCGGCCAGCCACCCACTGCCGCACCGCGTGGGGCTGGCGCTGGCGGCTGTGGGGCCCTCCATCACCCTGGCTGGTGAGCTGACTTGGCGGGGTCGGGTTGACATGGCTGGCAAGGGCAATGGACGTTGCAAAGCAAGTCTTGCGCTCGCATGCAAGTGGCAGGCAGAAAGGCACAGCGCCGCATGTGCTGTAGCCCCCTGCATTCCCGACCCTCCCCTCCAGCCCGCCCACTCCCCCACAGCCTCGTGCGAGGTGGTGGCCTTTGCCCTGGGCGGCATGACCTCGATGCCCGCCCTGCGCAACTTCTCTGTCTGCGCCGCGCTGGCCGTGCTGCTCGACTTTTTGCTGCAAGTCACCGCGTTTGTGGCGCTGCTGGCGCTGGACACGCGGCGCCTGGAGCAGGGGCGCTTCGACTGCTGGCCCTGGCGCAGGTGCGGGGCTGTTGCAGGGTGGCAGGTCGGTGCAGCAGTGTGCACAGGCCCAAGGCATCGTTGTGCTGTTTTGCAAAGGGCGCCACAGGCTGCTTGGTGTTGCCTCCACACTGTTCGTGCTGCATGCCCAGCGTCCCTTTGGCCACCCTCCTACTCTGCTGCCGTGCTCCTTCATCTGCAGAGCGCGCGGCGCCCCGCTGTACGACAGCGACTTTGAGGAGATGTACGGCGCCAGTGCGGGTGCGCCGCTGCTGGGGCGCGGCGAGGCAGACGGTGTGGACGAGGCGCGGGAGGAGGTGGAGGCCACCTTTGGCCACGCCTTCCATGCCGACCAACCAGGTGTGTATGGGCATGGGGATGGGTGCCAGCTGTTCTGCCGTGCAGGACAGCAGCTTTCAGACACCCTTGCACCGCCAGACTGGCGGTTGCCGAAGTTCACTGCTGCCCCTCGTGAGCCTGCTTTCCATTTGACTCACCCTGTGGCAGATGATGCTCGCTACATMGGCGTGTCCCAGGCGCTGCGGTCCTACATGCGGCGCGTCCATGCACCGCTGCTGCGCCGCCCAGCGGTCAAGGCGGCGGTGCTGGCTGTGTTCGGAGGCATCTTCCTGCTCAGCTGCGCCGCGCTGCCGCGCTTGGAGAGGTGAGGGGCAGGAGGGCAGGAGGGACAGGAGAGGGCGGGGTGAGGCTGTGTTGGCTTGGTGACACTCAGCCAGCTTGCTGGCCCCTTGCTACGCATGGCAGCCTGCATGTATCCTTTTCCTGTGTCAATGTTTCAAATCTTCCGCTCCGCCTGCTCTGCATACCACAGGGGCCTGGAGCAGAGCGTGGCGCTGCCGCGCGACTCGTACCTGCAGCACTACTATGATGACGTGTTTACGTCCCTGCGGTGAGCCCACCCTGGCGGTGCTTGGAAAGTAATGGATCTGACAGAAGCACACCATTGGCAGCTTTCAGCCAGGTTCTGCTGCCAGTCAAATGGGCTCACAGGGCTGCATTGCAGACTACATGCATTCGCATGCCTCTTTAAACCCCACAGTGTGCATGCCATACCTACACTTGCCCACTTCAAANCCCGCCCCCTGTGCAGTGTGGGACCGCCAGTCATGTTTGTGGTGCAGGACCTGAATGTCAGCGAGGCGGCGCCCGATGTGGGCCGCGTATGCTCCGTGGCTGGCTGCGACCCCGACTCACTGCTTAACCAGGTGCGGCGGGCGGTGGGAGGGCGGTTGCCTGTGTATCCACTCCGTTTCCCGTCTGCGATGTTCGTCGCCCATGCGTGGTGCTGTTAGCACTGCATGTGTCATAGTGACGAGTCAAATGCCACACGAGTCAAATTCCACACGCCTCTCTCCCGTCTCTCCCGTCTCTCCCCTCTCCCCCTTGTCTGCCCCAGATCGCCGCTGCTTCTCGCGCGCCCTGGTCCTCCCGCCTGGCCTCCCCCGCCGCCTCGTGGCTGGACGATTTCATGACCTGGGCCTCGCCCGAGATTCCGCAGGTGGGACTGCAAGGCAGGGGTGGGCAGTGCACAGCAGTGCATGCATGTGGGCTCACAGTAGTGCATGGTTGCAAAGAGGTGGGTGGAGTTGCGGTGATGGACAGCAAGTTGGCCTGTGCAGACGCTCTCGCTGCTCGGTGGGCAGCTGCTGAACATGCCGCTTCCGTGTTCACACCCCTATCCCTGCCGCAGTGCTGCCGTCAATTTGCCAACGGCACGCGCTGCCCGCCTCCCGACCAGCCGCCCTGCTCCGCCGACCTAGACGCCTGTCAGGAGTGCACCACCTGCTTCGCGCCGGGGCAGCTGCCGAGCGGCCGGCCGGGGCTGCACGAGTTCCAGGTGGGCCGGCTGGGTTATTAATTATCGCCGTTTGCATTTCCAGAGGACCGCACGCTGCTGCTCGCCATGCGGCAAAGCTGGGGCTTGTGTATGCACAGCAGGCCCTGGCTGCTGAGCACAGCCAGCAGCCCAACATGCTCCATTCCCTGCATCCCTTGCCCCTCCCTTGCAGGACAAGCTGCCCTGGTTCCTGGCCTCCCAACCGTCAGCCGCCTGTGCCAAGGGCGGCGCAGGCGCCTACAGCGATGCGATCCAGCGTGATGCATCAGACCCCACAGGGGTGGCGGGCCTGGGCAGCCGAGGGGTGGTGGCTGCCTCCTCCTTCCGCGCCTCATACGTGGTACTGTCCCGCCAGTCCGACTTCATCGGCGCGCTGCAGGTGGGGGGCTGGGGCGGGGCGGGCCTGGGCAGGGGGCGCTGTTCTTGCTGAATGCTGCGGCAGGCATGTAGGCTGGTTAAACAAATGCACTGTGCTGCATCACCACCACTCCCATGCCCCCACATTGCCCACCTGCTGTCCTCTCCTGACTCCATCCATCACTCCTTCTCACACCCGCAGGCATCCCGCGACTTTGCGGCGGCCGCCTCGGAGCGCCTGGGCCTGCGGGTGTTCCCCTACTCCATCTTCCACATCTTCTTCGAGCAGTACCTCACCATTGGCGGCGAGGCGCTCACGCTGCTGGGCTCGGGTGAGCTGCCTGTTGAGCCAGATCACCAGGGTTTGAACGAGGGTGCGGTGGGAGAGCGATAGCTGAATGAGAGGCAGTTGGTGCTTGACACTTGAGGCGCAGACGGCAAGGACTGATGGTTCATGGCAAGGGCGGACACCAGATGGTCATGCACTGCCTGGTTGTGTGCATGCGCTTCATAACCATGCCCGCGGCAGCTCAAACCCACCCCTGCGCCACCATGCCCCACCCTCCCTTGCCCCCGCAGCCTGCGTGGCCATCTTCCTGATCTGCCTGGCGGCCACGGGCTCCCCCTGGTCCGCCACCCTCATCATCCTCACGCTGTGCATGCTGCTGGTGGACATCATGGGAGCCATGGCGCTGCTGGGCATACAGCTGAACGCGGGTGAGGGCACGCCGGGGGGNCGGCGGGTTCGGTGGTTCCATGGTGGTGCTTTCTGCTTTGCAAAAAGAAACGGCGTGGTAGCCCATGCCCATGCCCATGCCCCCACCTGCTGTCTGCCTGTTGCCCACCCTCAGCATCTCCCCATCTCCCCATCTTCCCTCGCCTGCCCCATTCACCAGTCTCGTTGGTCAACCTGGTCATGTCCCTGGGCATTGGCGTGGAGTTTTGCGCCCACCTGGTGCATGCCTTTGTGGAGGAGCGGGGGTCCAGCGAGGACCGAGCGGCGGCGGCGCTGGGGGACGTGGGCGCCGCCGTGCTGTCGGGCATCACCCTCACCAAGATTGCGGGTGAGAAAATTGAGAAGGGCGGGCGGAAGGGTGGGTATGGGTTGCTGGGCGTGCTTGGTGGTCTCTGCCTGGCATGGCATGATGAATAGCGTACACCCACAGACAGGTTGGGAGGCTGGGAGACGACCTCAATCAATGCAACACCTGCCCCTCCCTGCCCCTCCCTGCTTCCCAGGCGTGGCGGTGCTGGCCTTCTCCCGCACCCGCATCTTCGAGGTCTACTACTTCCGCATGGTGAGTCCATGGCAGCCAGCTGGGAGGCACGAGCTGTTGGGTTCTTTCGGCATACTCATGCGTGGCGCTGTGCGTCAGCTGCGTTCCCGCCCTTTGCCATGAGAGCTCCCAACCCTGGCCTGCCCACGTGTCCACATGCAGTACGCTGCCCTGGTGCTGCTGGGTGCGGCGCACGGCCTCATACTGCTGCCCGTGCTGCTGGCGGCGTTCGGGCCAGAGGAGCTGGAGGTGGGTGGGCGGTGGAGAGGTTTGCAGTCCTTCCGTGCAGCACATTCACAGGCGAAATGCTGCTTCTGAGAAGGGCTGGTGGGGTCAGCAGGCAGCACATTGCCTTGATGCACAAGCGTGTGCACCCGGCGCCCCTCCCCTGCTGCAGCACTGGCGCTGGAAGCTGCAGCGCCGCCTGCACCGAGGGCAGTCGCACCGCAACGGCCCGCAGCAGCGGGCAGTGTCCCTGCCACAGCAGCAGCAGCAGCAACTTGGCGGCACTGCAGCAGATGAGGAAGGACTGTCGGAAGTGCAGCAGCAGCTGCTGCAGGCACAGTGGGCGCAGCAGCAGCAGGAGCAGCATGGGGCACAGCTGCAGCCGCCAGTGCAGGTGGAGCTGGAGCAGGGCCGGCCATCTGGGAGCGGTGCCACAGCTGGTGTGTAGCAGAATGCGTGCAACTGGCCTTTGATTGATGCGTTTTGCACCACATGACTGCAACCTGTGTGTGTTACACATTCTCAACTGACAGACAGAGCGAGCTTGGCAGTTGAGCCGCCAAAGAGATGGAGCGGCCAACAGAAAAGTCCAGCAGGCACGTTGCTTGACAGGGAAGGATGCAACGATACAAACAACTTGCTAGCACGTATTGCTTTGAGCGGCGTGCAGCACATGTCTCCTCAGACAATGGCCGGGAATTTGGAGCCGGAGGCTGCTTCCTTGCCAGGCAGAGGCGGTGCCGAGGGCACATCCTGCGTTGCGGTGGAGCAGTCACTGCTGGCAGACAGCCCCGCCTGCAGGGGGCTCGCGGGAGGCGGGGCTGTGGCAGGCGGTCCGCCGGTGGCCCAGCCGACTGGGGGTGGGTAGGCAGTGGCTGAGGGCGGGTAGGATGGCGGGTAGGAGGGGGCAGCAGGGTAGGAGGGACCTGCGCCCTGCCACCCAGCGGCAGCGGCATACCCACCAGGCGCCATGGGTGGCTGTGGGTACGAGCCTCCGGCAGCCACGGGCCCGTATGGGCTGGCAGGGGGTGGCGCATAGCCCCAGCCGCCGGGCTGTGGCCCTGCCGGCGGGCCGGGTGCCATGGAGCGCAGGCTGACGAGCGCCTCGAAGCCGTCGGTCATGCTGGGCAGCAGGGCCTGTGGGGAGGAGGGTGGGAGGAAAGCGGGGTGTGCGCTCAAGCTTGATGGAACCCAACGGTAACAGGCTGCAATCATGAGATGCCAGAGGCCCTGCAAGAATACCACAACCTCATGCACCCAACTGACCTGTGTAGCGATGCGCACTGCCTGCATGAGGCCCAGGGGGCCCAGCATCTCAAGGATGGCGCCCTGCGGCATGACTGCAAAGAGCGCCAGGAGGCAGCAGCACCGTGGGACCCAGGTGAGAACATGGCGACCTCCAACCAGCCATCCTAAAGCAAAATGCGCCAAAAATACTGCCCACGATCTTGCCTGCGCTCGCCATGACCATCGGCGCATTGGCCACAGCTTGCGCCAGGCGGGCGGCAGCCGCCGGGGAGCCGCAGGCGCGTCCAGCGTCAGCCTGCACCCCCTGCCCCAGCATAGCCCAAAAGGCGCCCGCCTGGTCGGCGGCTGCAGGAGGCACGGTGGGGCGCAGTGGGACAGAATGTGTTCCAAGTGCTCCCTCCCACCGGCTCAGTGCAAGCCTACACCCTTCTTTGAAGACCAACAGCACAGCGCCGCCGAGGCTCACCTCCTGAGGAGTAGAATTGCGCATACAGCTGGGCTGCAGCGCTGGCCGTTTCCTGCGAACAAGACAGGCGGAGGGAGAGGCAGGTCGCCCCAACGTGCAGAAAGATGCGCGGAGAAAGCCTTGGGGCAGCCTGCTGCAGGTGCTTACGAGGGCATTTAAAAAGTGCGGGACAACCCTATGGGTCGCCCCCTCACCTGCGCAGCGGCTCGGGCGTCCCCGCTGGCCAGCGCTTTGGCCACGGCAGTCTGCATGAACATAACCGCGCCCTGGTAGGAGGCAAACGCCGAGGCGCCTGCAGCAAGGCGGGGCCAGCAAGTGCAGGTACGATCACATTGGCTTATTTGATGCAGCCGTTTGTTGCACGTGCTAGTCTGCCGGCCTGTAGCTGTGCTGCTAGTTCTGCTGGAAAGCAGCGGCATGAGCTGCTGCAGCAGCACAGATCTCTTTGGCGAGCGCACCTCCGCCGCCGCCACCCCCGCCGCCGCCGCCACCACCGATGTTGTCGGGCAGTGCGCAGTCTGAGGGCATGCTGGCCATGGCATCCACCGCCACTCCCTCTGTGGTCAGCTGGCTGTTCATCGTCCAGCCTGGGCGGAACGTGCGGTGCTGCTGGCCGCCGCCGCCACCTGGGCATGGGGTAACAGAAAGGAGAGGCGTTGGGTGGCTGCAGCCAGGAGCCAGCGGAAGCAGGCGGCGGCGAGCGGCAGTGGCGGCGGTAGGGTTGTGGATCGCAGCGCCCTGAATCTATCCATCAGAACCTCCTCACGGCGCATGTCTCCCTGTGCATACGCCCCAGCAACCGCGTTCCAAGGTCACCTGACGGAAAGCCCCACATGGCTGGGGCGTCCAAGGGCGCTGCGCTTGACCAGGACGTGTGCCGACGTCGTAGGGATTGAGTGCCACCGAAAACAGACCGACCGAAAGGAAGGGAGGCGCCTTTGATACAGAGTCGGCCGGCGAAGGCTCGCCGGAACGCAAGGCTGCCACCGCGGCGAACCTTCACCCTCCCATCATGCTGCTTCTCCCTGCCATACGCTTCCCCTCTTCCCGCTATTGGGTGCTATTGCAGGCTGGAAGAGGCGGGGGCTATGTGGCAGACGTTGGTGGTGGCACGGGTGGGCAAAAGCAGTGCATATCGTGGGGGTGGCAAAGGCACGGCATGAAACAGCGGCCAAATGAACCAAGCATGAAAGAATTGAAATGGAATTGCGGCGCTATTGGTTGAGGGGATTTTTATGGCGTTGCGGGGCGCGTCGGCATGCACATGCCCCCGGTGGATGTGGGCCCTTCATTGATGGGTTTTCTGCAGCGAGCTTCGGCGCGCCGCCGCCGGCACAGCGCATGTGTGCAGCAGGCGGCGCGCCGCCTGCAAGCTGGCTCGGTTCTTCAGTTCTCAATTCATCTCGCGGCTGCCCCGCTGTGCGTCGTGGCACTGCCGCTGCCGGGCGTGTTGGGTTGGACAGGGGTCTCGCATGAAGCGGCCCTGGCGGTGGCGGGCGTTTGTGGAAGGAGCTGGAGGCTGTTGGGCCGCCTACCCACAGGCGGGCAGCTGCTTCGGCGGCATGCTGCGCTTAGGCGCTGACCTTGCGCAGGATGTCGGTCAGGGTGATCTGCACGCATGGGTAGGGGGCGGCAAAGGGTCACCTCGTATCCAGAGGGCGCAGCACGACGATGCCATTGCCTGACGCCCATCGGCTGCCTGAGAAGCAATGCGCTCCAGCTGCAAGCGCACTCCAAAACAAGGCGCCCAACTTCCGCTGCCGCTGCTTCAGCTGCCCCAGGCTCACGATGGAGGTGGGCTTGCCCTCGCCATCCACCACGTAGGCGCGGTGGTACTTGTGGGCAACCTGGCAGGGCAAAACAGATGGGGTGCCGCAGGGTGAGGTGGGGCGAGCAGGCGGATAACCCGTGCGGGGCACGGGCGGCTAGTCTGCTGTAGGGTGAGCACACGGTGGTCCATGTACCTGAGCAAAGTGCTCCATGCAACATGCGGCCTACCAGTGACCCCCTCCCTGCCTGCTTCCTCACCAGCATGTCCAGCAGCGCGCCAAAGGTGGTGGCGGGGGTCACGGTGGCCACAGAGGGGACAGCCACGCCAGCCTGCGGGCAGAGGGGGACCAGGTGCGGATGATAGAACGTTCACAGAGTGGTCATGGGGCGAGGGCGAGCACGTGCGATGCTCCAGGCATGCCCTGCCGGCGCCCTGCTCCCCACTTCCCATCCCCACCTGGGCGGCCTGGTACTCCAGGGCGGGCTTGAGCAGGGCGGCAAAGTCCTCGGGGGTGGTCAGGCCGCGCAGGTCGGAGGCAGACAGGTTGCCCACCTGGGCAGGGAGGAGGGAGGGAGGGTGGGTGGGTGGTAGGGTGGGTGCAGTAGGTTGGGTGGACAAGGTGAAGCGTAGGAACGCAACAGTATGACGGGAGAGCAGGCAAGACCAGCATTGGTCACCAGCGACCGCTCACCAGCTTGCCGGCGGCGTCGGTCAGGCCCAGGCTGCTCTTCTGGTCGATGGCCATGCGGCCGAATGCCTCCAGCGCGGGGGTGGCGGCGGGCACACAGAACACGGCGCCCTCGTCCAGGCCCAGCGCCTCCAGGCTCGCCTCCGCCATGCCGCCCTGTAAAGAGAGATCAAGGTGAGGGTGCTGGGTGGTTGAGGAGCCAAAGATGGGGCGTGTGACTGGTGGGCGGCGGGTGTTGGTAGGTGTTACGATGCCCAACAGCAAGCAGCGGAACAACAGCTGAACTTCATGCTGCCCCCCACAGCAGCCGCAGCGCGCACCAGCTTGTCCTTGTGTGCGGCCAGCAGGCGGATGACGTCCAGGTGGGACACCACGTGCGTCACAGTCAGCTTGCCGCTGGACTGCGAAGGGCAGAGCAGGAGAGGCGGCAGGTGAGGGGGGAGTGGCGGGTAAGCTCAGGTAGGTTTGAGGGCATGCCGGCAGGCATCCACACCTGCCACTCACTCAGCACAGCTGTCATTCCGGCCACCATGCCTGCACATGTACACCAGACCCACAGCTGCTCGGCCCGGCCGCACCTGGGAGGCGGTGGCGTTGACCACGGTGGTGGAGCCGCCGCTCACGATGTGCGCGCTGCCCGCAGGCATGCACACGTACACGCTGCAGGGCACAAGGCGGGCATAGGCGCGCAGTCAGTGCGAGCAGGGAGGCCAGAATGGGCTGCGGTGCAAGCCGCCGCCGTGCCACACGGTTGGATCCTGGTCAGTATAGTACACCAGCCAATCCAGCTGGCAGCAGCCGGGGCCCCCTCTCACCGGTGGTGCACGTGGTGGTTGTCCTTGATGTCGAAGCAGTTGTTCACAAAGTCCAGCATGGACGTGTTGCTCTGCGCGTTCAGCAGGAACAGGCTGCCGGCTGCGGGGCAGGCAGGGGAGGCGGCAGAGCGTAGAGCCGTCAGCAGCTGGTGCACACCATGCCGCTGCAGTCAACTAAGTGATAAGCCTACAGCAGGGCCTTGTGACGGTGTGCAGCAAGCGCAACATCGCTGCTGCAGCGTGCTGCCACAAGCAACCACGATGGCAGCTGCAGCGCCTCACCATGCTCCAGCTCGCCCACGCTCTTGCCACACAGCGCCTTGCCGGCAGCCACCAGGTCATCGGCGGTGAAGGCGCTCGCGCCCTGCTCCAGCCACTGCAACCGGCCGGCCAGTGAAGAGTGTTGTGCTGTTTGGTTTGGTCACGAAAATCTCCAGCTGCCGCTCTGGCATCCTCGACTTGATGCGCTCGCTGCAGCAGCTTCTCTGCATCCATTGCCGCCAGCTGTTCCCAGCCTGCAGCTGCCTGCAATCAACCCCCGCCTGCCCCTCTGCAGCCCGCCTCACGTGCGGCTTCTTGGCGGACAGCTCGGCCATCAGGTTCTTCAGCACATCGTTCACCGAGATGCAGCCGTGGTACTGCGGGCGGGGTGAAATGGCATGGTAGCAGCAGGGTGGGCGCGGCAGGCAGGGGCAGCGGCATGCTTGTAAGGACAGCTGCGAACAAGCAGCGAGCGCATGCACCGATCGTGCCAACCGCTGCAGGTGGAGCACATGTGTTGCAGCCCGCCCGCAGCCGCGGGCAAGTCCGCCCCTCGCATACCTCGCCCTTGGCCATCACGGGGCAGGACAGGATGCGGTGGTCGTGCAGGGTCTTGATGGCAGCCTCCATGCGGCAGCCGGTGGTGACTGCGGTTCAGGCGGCGGCGGGCAGTGGGCCTTGAGCGGCGGCGGCGGCGGCGGCTGGAGCGGCAGCGAATCACCGGCGCCCATCGGTGTTATGCGCTCCTTAGTTGATGCTGGGCGCGTTGCGGGGCGAATCGGAGCTCACAGGGGGGCCAGGCGCTCAGCGACCAATGCATCGGCGCAGCGCTTGGCGCACAGCGGCGCCCATCGGGCTGGCTGACCGGTATGCCGATAGCTGCTCTCACCAGACACCAGAGAGTGAGTCGGCAGCACCTCGGCCAGGCTGGTGGCCGCGAGCAGCTCCTTTGCACTCATTTTGGCGAGCTGTGTTGGATGCTGGACAAGGTGGTCAACTGAAGAGCTGAAAAGAGGGAGGTCAGGCCGGGCGCCGCCGTCAAATCATGCGACCGCTGCTGATGCGCCTTGAGCTAATGAGGACCGAATTCCTCCACGCTGTTCGCGCTCTCCTGACTGATGCAGGCCTTCTCAGGAGTGGTTGGGCCGCCGCCGCTCCCGCCGCGGCCTGCTTTCACAGGAGCGGTCCCAGCTGCAATTTGGCCATGCATATGATTGGCAGCAGAGACTGGATTACCCTGCAGAGAGCTGAACTGTCAGCCGGGTTGTGCAGCAGCCGCAGTGCGCAATGCCTGAGAGCGCAGGATTGGATTGGTGCTCATCGGCGCGTCCCTTCGCAGTTCCCACCTGGATCATGCATTGATGGCCAGTTTTACAGTTTTGAGTGGCCAGCATGCTACCAGCCGGCTTGCGGCTGCTGCGGGTGAAGCGGATGCCGGATTTGCGGCTGCACCCCAGGTTGCTGATTGGCAACGCTCCCGCCACGGCCGCTGCTTGGGCAGCTGCCCGCCTGCCCCTGCTGCCACTGGTGCGGCTTTGGGCCCCAGCCCTGCTGCCTCTGCTGCTCTGGAGGGGCCGGATTCTGGCCCCATTGGCCGCCGTGCTGCTGCGCCTGCTGGTGGTGCTGCTGCCGCTGCCCCCATTGGCCGCCCTGCAGCTGCGCCTGCTGGTGCTGCTGCTGGTGCTGCTGCCCCCACGGTTGCTGCTGCTGCTGCTGGCGGTGCTCCTGACCCCACTGGCCGCCGTGCTGCTGGTACTGTTGCTGTTGCCCCCACTGGCTGCCCTGCTGCTGCTGCTGCTGCTGGTACT
>JADXDR010000036.1:897462-926719 GCA_025026875.1 Chlorella ohadii
TGCGTCGCCGGCCGCGGCTGCTGCCTGCGCCGCTGCGCTGGGCGCGCCTTGGTAGCGGGCAGGTTCGGAGCTGCCGCCGGCGGTGCAGCGGGACAGGAAGAGGCGGGTGTTGACGCAGTTTGACCAGGCCAGGCCTAGGGCAGGCACCACCTCGCGTCCTAGCGACACCAGGCGCAGGCCGCCGGTGTGCCCCGTATTCTTGGCCGCGGGGCGGGGGTGGGCTGGCAGGGCCAGCGCGCTGCGCCTGCTGTCCGTCACGCTGTCCACGATCTGGTTGACCAGCAGCACGGCAAGGCCATACTCGTCCGCATAGCGCCTGAGTGGCACGGAAAACAAGTGCAAGGAGAGGAGAGCGGGGGTCAGTCGCTAGCGCAGGCCTATCTCTGCAACCGCCGGTCGCCACCTTCAGGACTGTTGGTAAGAAGTGCCTTGCACTGGCAGCAACTTGATATCAATGACAGCAGATCAGAGCTGCAGTGACATCTGCATCCACATCAGGAAGGCCCGCACCCACACCCAGCCTCACCGCAGCAGCGCCGAGATCTTGAAGAGCAGCTCGGTTCGCCCGGCCAGCTCGCTGGCACCCACGCTGTCTCCCATGTCTCGCAGCACATGCGCAATCGAGTCCACCACCAGTAACCGCACCGGCCGTGTGCAGCCGCCAGGCGCCGCTGCCGGCCCGCTGCCGTGCCCTGCTGTGCTGCCGCTGCCTGTCGTGCGAGCAGCGGCGGCCGCCGCACGGCGCTGCTGGTCTAGCAGGCCGCGCAGGCGCTGCAGGCGGTGCAGCAGGTCGGCGCCGGTGTCGATGCCCTTCTCCACAAAGATGTTGGCCGTGGGGTCTGGCAGGGCAGCCAGAGCCTCTGGCGGGTATCTGCGCAGGCAAGACGGCAGATGTGCATCTGTCGCCAGCTGCAGTGGTCTGTCGAGGCAGGGCATGCGACTTAGGGGGCGCTGCGAGCTGCCAACCGCTCCGGCAAACACTGCCACGAGTCTGTGATGTTGTACAGGTACTAAGCCAGCATGTGTAACCGGTGACAAACCAGCCCTGCACCCACCGCAGGTGCAGCCAGCGCGCCAGCTGGTGCAGGCGCCGCATGGCCGGCTCGCCCTCGGTGTACACGTACACAGCGGCGCCGTCCAGGCCCCCAAACTGCTGTGGAAGCTGCGCCGAGAGCAGCAGCTGCAGGGACAGCTGCGTCTTGGATGCAGCTGCCTCGCCTGCAGGGCAACACGGGGCGTGACGGGCGAGAGTTGGCGGCAGGCGGGCAGCCGGCAGCGATGGCGGCAGTGCAGCAGCAGCAGCAGCTGTGCCTCTGGCCATTGCCTGCCGCACCTGCCACTTCTGTGAGGCTGCCCACGGGCAGGCCGCCGCCCAGCACGGCGTCTAGCTGGGGGCAGCCCGTGCTCAGCTTGGCGGTGGGGAGCGAGGCCAGGGGCCGCGGCTGCAGCTGACGCGCCGCCATACCAGGCAGGCGTGATCGCAATGCAGCGGGCGAGGCTGGAGCCCGCACGGAATTAGAACGCCCATGCAGCGCGCTGCAAACAAGCATCGGGCAATCAAGCATGCGGATCGCCATATCACAGTGTGTCCTGTTTGTGATTGCGGTCTTAGAGCCGTGCAGGCCCGTGAAAGTGCCCGCTCCGTACCCCGCGGCCCGCTGCACCCCTAGCTAGGGCTGCAATGGTGGTCACAAGATCACGAGCTGCTGCCGACGCAACCACAAGTCCCGGCGGTGCAGCCGGCGCAACTCCACCACCGTCGCCTCCGCCGCCCGTCGACACCGCCTGCCTGGAGGGCGTGCGAGCTGTGGCCAGCATCGGCGTCAGCATGCTCCATGCCTACATGTCGTGGCAATACTGGCTCGACTATGACACAAAATTTCAGCTGACGCGGCGCAGCTGGCTGATCAAGTGAGCCTCGGAAGTGTTTTGTGCGCTTCACAGCAGCACTGTCCCACGCGATGCCCGCATCCAGCCCTGCACAAGGGTGCATCATTTGAGAGCCCTGTCCCGCCTGTCGCCCAGCTGACATGCCCCATTGCCTTCTCTTCGGCAGGGCCGCCTCGGCAGGCATGGCATGGGTGGACGTCCTGTTCGTGCTCAGCACCCTGCTGGCCGCCATGCAGCTGCTGCCGACGCTGGAGGACCGGCGGACACGCGCACCCAGCTGCCGCGCTGTGGTGCTGCGGTACTGGCGTCGGCGAGCCGCCCGCATTCTGCCTGCCCACCTGGTCACAACCCTGCTGGCTGTTGTGGCGCTGGGGCCAGCAGAGCCACAAAAGGAGGCAGTTGTGCAGCGCTGGATGCACCTGAGCGCCTGCCCCTCGTCCGCCTGGGCCAACCTGCTGTTCATTCAAAACTGGCTGCCCGCGGCCTGCCCCATCCACTTGTGGACCGTGGCCATCCAGGCACGTGGGGCAGTGGGGCTTGGGCTTCAGTATGTGCTGGCGGAGTATTGGTCAGCTGTGTCATGTCGCCGGCTGCTCTGTGAAGCCGTAATGGCCTGGCATACAAGGCAATTAGTTTGCCAACCAACTATGCTGCTGTCATCCCCACCGCAGGTCCAATTTTTCGTGGCCCTTCCGCTGTTTCTATGCGCGCTGCGGCCACGGAGCCCCGGCTTCCGCACCCGCCTGGCTGCTGGCCTGGCAGCTTGCATCCTGGGCGGCACAGCGTGGCGGCTGGCGGCTGCCTGGCGGGCCCCAGAGCCTCTCGAGTTCCCAATTGCCGACTTTGCAACCGACAGTGTGGCGCAGCGCAGCTGGGCAGCCATGCTGCACTCCACATATCTGCCGACGGGTGCACGCATGGCTGAGCTGGCCATTGGCGTGGCGCTGGGCGCACTGCTCACCTCACCGGCAGCCCTCAAGGCCGTGCAGCACAGGTGGGCGCAGCATTGGATGAGGGGTCGCATAATACATTCAGCTTTCAGATGTGGTGGCCATGGCACAGCTGTTGCAGATGTATGTATGGGTACTCACTCAACCTCCATTCCCCTTGCACACACTCTCACAGGCGTGCCTTTGTGTCGGCAGTGGCGCTGGTCCTACAGGCTGCCTACGTTCACCAACTGGTGGCACGGCCGCTGCTCTTCCGCCAGCCCGACTCCCAGCCCTGGCCAGCCAGCAGCACGCGGCTTCAGGCGGCGCTGCTGTGGCACGGCTCACCTTTTATGGCGGCGCTCGTGGCTGCCACCTTGGCGGCGCTGCTGCTGGGCGCAGATCCCCTGCACGCAGCAGCCGCGCGGCTGCTGAGCACCGCTGTTTTCAAGCCGTTGGCCCGCCTGTCGTTTGCACAGTATCTGATCAGCGAGCACGCCCGCCTCTGGGCACTGCTGCTGCTGCCCACCGGGCTGCTGCCCGGCTTGATTCGCAGCGCGCCACTGGCCGGTTTTGCTGCGGTGTGGCTGGGCGGCCTGGCGGCCGCGTATGCATGCGCTGTGCCTCTCCATGTGCTGGTTGAGCGGCGGTGGGCGCCCAAGGCAGTTTGATGCTGCGAAGCCATTTTCTGTTGTTTTCTGTGTAAAGATAACTGCAGCACGATGCGCTGGAGCAGCTGAAGTAAAAGTGGCGGGACCAACTGCAGGGAGCAGTCAGCATCATAGCTACGAGCTTGCAGGTCTTGTTGCTCCCAGGTTTCGAAGCAGTCCCCTGTCGGCCTGATCGCCAGTCAAAAAGCATCGGCCCAGACACGCCACAATGATTGCAGTCTGAAATGATTGCAGGGTGGACGTGCCTCCCTGCCTTCTTCCTGATTACCCTGCAAACCGCCCCCTACTGCCTTCCCACTCTGCAGGTTGCCCCATTGCACACGCCGGCAAGCAGCGTCTCAATGTGACACCACACCAGCTGGAGCACGCTGCCCATGGAGTCTTGCAGGCGGGCAGCAGGGCAGCGGTAGCTGCGGCGTGATGATTCAGCTGACAATGCCGCCGCAATGGGATTGAAGTTGCCATGTGCTCGTGCATTGAGCCATGACAGAATGCAGATAATTCGAGCCGCTGGGGCTTCCGCGCCGCATCACGAGTCTGCCGACGCTGCTGGGCACGACGGGCGGCTCGGCGAGGAGGCAGATGCTGCATGGGCGGGCCTGCCTCAATACCATTCATTTCCTGCATCCCACGTGCATCGTTTGAGCATGAAAAAGCAGCAGCAGCGGAGCATCCGCGCCTTCCTGGGGGCCCGCAGGGCCCGGCGCCTGCGGGCAGCAACCCGAGCAGCAGCACGATATCGCCGATCGACAGCCTCAGCGATGACTGCCTCCTCCTGGTATTTTCAAGGCTCACGCAGGGACAGCGGTGCGTGAAAGGCAGGTCGAGAGCCCCGCGGCTCGCCTGATCGCTGCGGGGTCATGATGAGAGGTGCATCGTGAGCGGACAGTGCAAGCGCCTGCGGCCTTGATCTGAAAGATGGCCGCCCTGGCTGCCGCCCGCTGCCGCCGCCGCCAGGTTTGANTAATCAAATGTCCTTGCCGTCCTCCCCCNRRSAGGCTGACCACCGCTGNCGCNTGGTGTGCAAGCGCTGGCGGCGCCTGGTCACCTGCCCCGATGTGCTGCGGCTGGGGCTGGCAGCCGTCGTCCGGGCCCCGCCCCACCTGGAGCGCATGCAGAGCCTGCGCCGCTGGCGCACCCGCCACGCAGGTGGCCTGCACAGCCTTGAGATTGCACTGGGGGCGCCGGTCAAGGCGCTGGCAGAGGCCAAGGCCGCGCAGGCGGAACTGGGGCGCTGCCTGGCGGTGGCCTGTAGCGCAGGAGCGGTGCGCCGCCTCACTGTGCGCTGGCTGGGCAAGACCAAGCTGAAGCTGGGGCCGGAGCTGGCAGCCTGCGGCGCCGCCGCCAGCGTGCGCAGCCTTGTCATTGATGGTGGACCCGGGTGCGCCTCCTAGGCTTGCTGTTTGTGATGCACACATGTGGCGCAGCATGGCACGGCGCAGCANTNGGNCANTGGCATGGCATGGCACGGCACGGCATGTGCATGGCNAGGCCCCTTGCCCCTCACCCCCATTCGCCGNCCGCCTGTCCGGTGCGCCGCAGGTATGTACATGTGGCGTGCCCGCTGGGCCGCCTCACAGCACTGCAGCACTGCGAGCTGGCCCTCTGCACCAAGTGGGATGGCGCGGCGTGCCTGCCCCCCAGCCTGACCAGCATGGTGCTGCGCAACGTTTGCAACCCCGTCAGCGTGTTTGGGTGGCGCTGGGAGCTGCCACACCAGGCGCGATGTGGGGGCGACTGGGCTTGCGGCACGCTGCGTTAGGCCCGCTTGGCAAGCCGCTTGCAGCCCCCGGTGCTAAGGGCTCCAGAACTGTTCAGATGGGCAGCCATTTGGCATTAAGCACCATGCGCCTGCGACCGCCCTCCCCCTCCCCTGTCTGCAGCTGTCTGTCCTGAGCAGCCTGCGGCAGTTCACTCTCAGTGTCTCCCCTTCCGTGCCGCACGATGGCTTCAAAGCGCTGTCTGTGCTGACCAGCCTGACGAGCCTCGCGCTACACGACGCGTCAGCTTGGCCCACGGCGCTGCAGCAGCTGACTGGCCTCAAATACCTGGTGAGAGGGCAGGGAAGACAGCGCTTACATGTCTGGCTAGGGCGAAAAGGAGCAGCGAGCAGCTGTTGGGTTTGCGTGCTCAAGGTTGGTTCACTGTGCAGCCATGCCAGCCACCATCCAGCCGCATGCAATGACTGTCTGCCTACCTGCCCTCTGCCCTGGCAGGAGGTGTCCCGCATGAGCGGCCAGTGGTGGCTGGCTGGCCTGCCGCATGAAGCGGCCTTGAGTGCGAGTGCGCAGCAGGTGCTGGCGGCGCTCAACACTCTCACCGCCCTGCACTTTCATGGCAAGGTCACGCCGCCAACGAACCCAGCCGCAGCCCTGGCGGGTGCCGCCCAGCTGCAGCTGCTGTGCGACAAGACGCACCCAGCCGTCTTTGGCCCAGATGCCTGGCCGGACGGCCTGCGCTGTGCATGCATCTACTGGGTGCAGCTGGCCGACGGCCGCTGGTCAGCTGGGTTTGGCGAGCAGCTGCGCTACCTGCGCATTGATTCATGGATGGAAGACTGGAGCGCCATGCAGCGCCATCCTGCCTGGTCAGCCTTCTGGGCCTGGGCCACACAAGCTGCAGACCTGAGGCTGGTGGAGGTGAGGGCTTGGCCTGGCGTGCTTGGCGGGCAGGCAGGCTGCTCGACACGCATTTGTTTTTGGCCTTCGATTATGCAGTTGCCACCTTGCTGCTTGTCAAGCAACGACTGCCGATCCGAGCAAACCCACCCCATCGTCCATCTCTATCCGAAAATGTCCGCAGATCACTGGCTACCATCACTTCTGGGAGCTGCCCATGGCGCTGTCCCAGGCGCTGATGACTCTGAGGCAGCGCCGCCCGCAGCTGACCGTGACCACACGTGTGCAGGACTTGCGCTTCCAGGGCTTCCTGGCCACCGCAGCTGCCTTCTGCACTTGAGGCGGCTGCGAGCCCAGCTGGTGGCAGGGCAGCTGCCGTAGCGCAGGGTTGGTGGCAGGGCAGCTGCCGTAGCGCAGGGTTGGTTGCGGTAGCCGACTGCAGATTGATGCATGTGTTGGCTGACTGCAGTTGTGCATGCATGCAGCCTTTCACATGGTAGATGTGCAGATGTCTCTGACTGTGAAATGTAATTGCGCCAAAGTCAAATTTAGGGAGGCCTGGGATGTAACACAAGCTAACAAGCATCTCGTCCATACAAAAGGGGTCTTTGGGCCGGTGGCTCACAGCGTTCGGCAGCTGACTGCCAGGTGGCCAGCTCCCTGTCACACACAGACCACAGGCCCTCAGCCCGACTGCTCCAAACATGTCAATTTGCTTGTTCTTAGCAAGCCATCGATCACGTGCTTGCCATTGCTCTATCCGTCCCCTCGCTGCGATCGATAGCAAGCCATGCAGCGCCCCTCGGCCGCCGCGGCTGTAGCACAGCTCATCTCTGACAGCTTCAGCGGCCCATCCAGCGACCGGCGCACGCCCTATCCGGCTCCAGCGCCACCAGCCGCCGCCGCCGCTGCTCCCCGCCACCCACGCCTGGTCGACCTCCGCCCCCTGAACGGCCTGCGCGCGCTTGCCAGCATTGTGGTAGTCATCTACCACTCTTGGCTGCTGTGGATCTTCCTGTTGCCATTCGACACGGCTGCGCAGCTCACGCGGCGCAACGTGTGGGTGGCAGCTGCATCGCTGGGCCCCCTGTCCGTCGACTGCTTCCTGGTGCTCTCCGGCCTGCTAGCAGCCTACCAGCTGGTGCCAGCCCTGGACGGCAGCTCTGACAGCTGGCGCACAGTGAGGCAGTATTGGCAGCGCCGGGCGCTGCGCCTGCTGCCAGCCTACCTTGCCATCAACCTGGTGCTGCTTGCGGCGCTGCCGCGCAGCAAGCCCGCACCCGAGGCAGCCCTGGCGCATGCCATATTCATGGGCAACTGCCCAGCAGGGCTCTGGCGCAACCTCTTGTTCCTGGTCAACTTTGATCACACCCAGGCTTGCGGTGAGTTTGGGCGGTGGTCATGCCGAGGGTGATTGNTGGGTCATACTGTGCGACATGTGTGGGCATGCTGCCTGGACAGCATGATGCGTCGGAGATGCATGTGCTGGGCTGCAATGACCGCGTCGCATGGATCAATCACATGCCACAAGCTGGTTGTCCTTCCGCTTCCAGCAGCACCATTGTGCATATGCAGCTGCCAATGCCGCAGGAGCACAACCACACACGCTTTGAGCCTCCCCTCATTCCTTGCTCCCACCCCTTCCACCTCCAGGCGGCCACCTGTGGACCCTCAGCCTGCAAGTCCAGTTCTACGCCGCCTTCCCGCTGCTCCTGCTGGCGCTGCGCCCCCGCCTGCCCGGCTTCCGTGCCCGCGCCGCCTGGGCGCTGGCCGCCGCAGCCGCCGCCGGCACCCTGTGGCGCCTGGCGCTGGCTTGGTCCCAGCCCGCGCACGTGCTGCGCCTGCCACTGGGCGACCTGCGGCAGCCGGCCGGGCTGGCAATCTTCACCGCGGTGCTGCGTGCCACCTACTTCACCCCGGCTGTGCGCCTGAGCCAGCTGGCAGTCGGTGCTGCGCTCGGCCTGCTGCTGCGCAGCCACACTGCCGTGTCCTGGCTGGCCCGCCGGCGAGCCTGCCTAGCGGTCGCAGCGGCTGCACTGCAGGCAGCCTACTTGTACCTTTACATTGCCTGGAGCCCCAACGGCCTGCCAGGAGAGGCTCCCTGGAGCCCCACCGCCACCCGTGCCTATGCTGCTCTGGCCTACTATGGGTCACCGTTCCTGTCAATCCTGCTTGCTGCCACCATGCTGGCCCTCACGCTGGGCTGCGACCCGCTGCACCGCCGCATCGCCTCTGCCCTGTCCGCCCCAGCCCTTCTGCCCCTTGCCAACCTGTCTTTCAGCCTGTACTTGATCCATGAACCTGCTCGCCTATGGGCCCTCAGTCTGCTGCCCGGTGCCCTCCCTGCCGCCATTGCCACCTCCCCGCTCTGGGGCCTTGCGTTCCTGTCCACGCTCACACTGACTGCGGGCTACGCTGCTGCCCTGCCGCTGTACTGGCTTGTTGAGAAGCGCTTCTGATCATCTGACCGCCTGTGCACAGCTTACTGTAAAGCTAGCTATACGCTGCATTCAAGCAAGTCAACGTGGGGATGCAAGGGATAAACAAGTAGGGGCATACAGGGGGACTAGAGCAGAATGAATCATGACGATATCTTGGCAGTGTTAGGTGGTCACGATTGGGCCCAAATGGCAGGCCTCAACAAGCAAAGATGCAACAGCATGTCGGAGGGTCATGCTCATGCAGTGGGTCTTGACAAAGCAGGTAACTGAACAGTCACGGCAGTCAGGGGCTTGGTTTCAGCGTCGATGTCATCCAGGTCGTCAGTCGAAGCAACAGGAGGAGGTCTCGCATCTGCTCGACGGCGCAGGGTGCAGTAAACCGCTGCCGCGGCCGCCAGCAGCGCAATGGCGCTGAGGGCGGCCACGCCAGGCGGGCCATATCGAAATGCCTTGCCATTCCACAAGCTTGCCGGTGCTGCCTCCGCCGGCACGTGTGCTGCAGCTGTTGCAGCAGCAGCTGGCTGAGCTGGGGTGGAGCCCAGCAGCGCGGCCTCGTCGGCCAACTCGCCGCCTTGCGTTGGTGGCCCGCCAGGGGTAGCAGGCTGCTGCTGCTGTTGCTGAGCTGCTGGGGGTTGTTGCTGCTGCTGCTGCTGCTGGGAGGCTGGCTGCTGCTGCTGCTGCTGTGGCGCTGCTGCCGGTGGCACTGCCGGCTCAGAGGAGCGCTGGGCGGCAGGGGCAGCAGGGGCGGCAGCTGCAGGTGCACCCGTTGTGCCGCCTTCTGCCATCGGCATGTCTTCCAGCGGCAGCTCGGCGTCCGAACTAGCACCGATCTTGGTTTCTATGCTGCTAGCCGGTGCGCCAGCCGCACCGCTGCCTGCCGGCGCTCCGGCTGGGGCCTGCGCTACCGCCGGCAGTTGAGGCTGCCCGCTGCCTCCGGATTTGCGGGCGGCATCCACGGCCGCCTGGCTGCAGGGGCCTGTGGGCGGCCGCCGGTTGGGTATGCAGCGGATGTGGAGCCGGCCGTCCTCCTGCAGCTCACTGTAGTGCAGCTGCTGGGCCTGCTGCGCGATGTACCGCTCCCGGGACCGCCCCACAGCAGCGATGCGCAGCAGCTTTTCCTTCAGAGCGTCCATGGGCAGTACGACGTGCCGGTCGCGCAGCAGGCGAGGGTCCATCGTGCGGTTGACCACGCCGCGCGCCACCTCAGCCGCCCCAGGCTTCCAGCTCTTGGAGTTCTGTGGGGTGGTCAGAGGGGAGGTGTTGGATGGAAAACTGTCGCCGCTGTCTGGGGGTGTGTTGGTTGGGCAGGCCAGTGCATGATGGCGGCCGGCGAGCACCGAAACCAGCAGAGACGCATGTGACAGTGCTGTTGCTCAGGACCAAGAAACCAAAAGGAAGCAGCAGACCTGCCACACCACCACCTGAACTGGCTGCCCCCACCCACCTCGATGTTCAGGGCGTAGAAGAAGCGGGTCAGGTTGCTGCTGACGCTGGTGGAGGGGAAGTAGCCGTCCGCCCAGCCGTGAGAGCCAAACAGGTAGGGCCTGCGGGCAGTGCGGGTGCAGGAAAGCAGGAGCTGAGCTGCCACAGCAGGTGGGAAACGCAGGCAGCCGCTGGCTGACGGACGGTGCATATGCCTGAACAAGCAGCGGGGTAGCTGCGGCGGGTACTAGCCTCTGCCCTGTGTCGACAGGGCCTGCCGACACGCACCTGATTTCTAGCAGGGCGGAGCCCGGCGCCATGAAGAGCCAGTTGGTGCAGCCCGCGCCGTGCACAGCCACCAACACGTCTGCGCTGGCGGTCGCCAGCATGTCCTGCATTGGGTCGCCTCCAAAGCTGATGAACCTGCGGGGGCAAGCCGAGGGTGTGGCATTCAATAATACGGTGCTTTCAGCTTCATATTCACACCGCACCAGTATGCACTGGGCATGCAGCTCAGATTGTCTTGCATGCCCACTTCCCTCCATGCTGACTGCCGCACAACCCATCGCCATCCCAGCCCACCGGCACTGGATGCGCTTGATAGGCGAGGCGGGGTCCAGCGGCCAAGAGGCCGACAGCCGGTTGCAGTCATCGACAAGCTCCTGTGCGTTCAAGATGTTGCGCACCGGGCCCTGCCGGCTCTCAATCAGCACCTGCAGGGGCAGCGGCACGCAGTGGGATGGCAGTTGGGCTGGCAGTTGGGGGCAGTACACGACGTTCTGGGCACGCCACCGGGGGCAAGCGCAAGGCAGAGGATGCATCTGCCTGAGCCATGCACCCTATGGGAGGCACCAACTGAATCCCTCACAGCACATCCTGCCTGCATCACCCCGCACCTTGAGCACTTCTGGCCCGCTGTCAAATTCAAGCGGGTTGGCGGGCAGCCCTTGGGAGCGGTAGTGCCGCAGGATGGCTTCTGCAGCTCCCCAGGTGCCTGCGTTATAGCCCACTTGCCAGGCGCACAGGTAGGCTCGCTCAAAGCAGCGCTGGCCCGCCCCTTCCGCCGTGGTGCGGGGCGCATCAGGCGGGGCGTTGCGCTGAGAAAACTGCATGGGTCAGGAAGGGTAAGCAGCTGAGGGCGAGGAGCTGCCGCTTTCCAGCAGCAAGCTATCACCGCTGCACCTGTGCTAGCGCAGGCTCGATGCAATGAATGGCAAGACCAGCCAGCGCAGTTCCCGCGCCTCCATGGCAGCACTCGCCTCTGCAAACGACACCGCCTCGTAAGGCGTGAGAGGCTTGAGGAGCATGGGCGCAAACTGCGGCAGCCGCTCGCCTGCAAGATGGGGAGGGGTGTTGCGCCACTGAGCAGCACTGCTTCACAACATCACAGGCCTGCGGTCAAGGTATGGTGACGGGCCTGAAGCTGCCCCTGACTGGGCGTCGTGCAGCAGTGCCTGCCTCACTCACCCGAGGGTGAGCCGACCACCAGCGTGGTGCGGTTGCTCAGCGCGCCCGCCTGCTGCAGCGCCCACACCCTGGCCGGCATACGGACAAAGAACTCGAACAGATTGTGCGCGCTCCAGAGGCCCCTGTGTGGAGGCGGGAGGGTGCAGCATGGGCCGGGAGGCAGTCGACAATTGGGCAGCAGGCAGGCAGCGTGCAGGATGCAGGTGCATCACGTCTCCCTGACTGGGCTGTCCTCCCATCTGGCATGCACACGTTTCGGCCTCATCACCACGCCCCCTGCTCACCACACGACCAGACCTTAACCTGATTAGCCACTGAAACTCACCACATGACCAACGGACAAGAACCTACACAACGACTAGAGCTCACCACATGACCAGCGGCACGCTGCAGCTGGAGAAGTGCGGCTGCCGCAGGTCGGGGCTGGCCTCAAAGGCAGAGGCGGGGCGGTAGGCCAGCGGCGAAAACAGCTGCGATGCGTAGTTGCTAACGTCGCCTGATGGGAGTGGATCAACATGGCGGTGCAGGGGTGGACAACTAGGGACAAACCAGGTACAAATCACACGAGCGCACAGCAGCGGCAGCGGATGGTGAGACGTCGTGCACTGCACACAGCCTGCAAAAACCCAGGCAGACCCTCACCATTGACGCCCTGCTGCCCGCTCCACACGTATGTCAAGGCGGCAATATTGAGCTGAGGGATGGGCGTGGCGCTCAGGTTGCCTGGGCTGTGTGCTGCAGGAGCAATGGTGGTAGCAGCAGACAAGGTGGGTGCATGTGCAGCCGGCCTGTCGAGTGCAAGGCATGGACACAGTGGACCTGCGGCAGCTTTGCATCGGGTCGGCAGCCTGCCGGCCCAGCCCATCCAGCCTCACCTGGATCAAATGACACAACTGTCTGCTGGTCAAAACAGACCTTGCGGTACTCGATGCACTTCTGCAGGGCGCAGAGCACAGCCGGGAAGGGGCGTGCTGTGAACGGGGTGCCAACACCGGTGAACGGCGGCAGCTGGGGCCGGGCGCTTGCAGGGCGGTTCTGGCAGGCGTTACCACACTCACCGCGCCCCATGCTGTGCGAAGCTTCGGGTCCCGGCCACCCCAGGACACGACGGCGGGGTGGCCGAGTGCCAAGCCCCTCTCCGCACACTGCAGCGGCGCCTCAGCGCAGCAGTAACAGACTGCTGCCAGCAGGATCAACCAGCCGAACGGGCCAGGGTGCTTCCCCCGGCACAGTGGTGCCATTGCCAGCCCCAACGGGGCTTTGCGCGCCCCCGCTGCGTGGGGACGCTACAGATCTGACATGCAAGCTGTTTGCTTAGGTGCACAGGCGCGCCGGAGCATGTAAGAGAGCCGCCCGCCAGCGGAGCAATCGGTACCCGCGGCTGATTTCCCGCTGCTGTGATCTGGCGGCGGCACCCAGCCCCTTCTGAGGCAGCGGCCAGCTCATGTAGACAGTTGCATGTTACGGAATGGTTGATAACACAAGGAATAACAGAACCGATACATCGTTGCCCCTTGGCCGGCGAACAGCCCCACAGCACAAGCGGCGCTTCTCAGATCCTCAGCAGCTGGCCATGCACGCCTGGCTTACGCCGCCGCCTCGAACACAATGGCTGCCGCCCGCGGTCCGCTGCCCACGTCCTCGCGCCACGGCACGTTGAACCACAGCGCGCAGCGCCTCTCCTCCCACTCCAGCCCCTCCGCCGGTGCCCCATCCAGCAGCACCGCGGTGGGCCGGCGGGAGGCATAGGCCAGGAAGCGGCCGGTGCCGCGCAGTGTCAGGTGCAGCGTGGCGCGGCGGGTGCTGTTGGTGCCCTCATCTGCAGGTGGGAGGAGTGCAAGGTGGGTGGAGCGCTGCTGTTGAGTGAGAGGGCTCCAAGGGAGAGACCGCACCACAGCAGAGGGGGAGGATGAAGGTTTGTGCGTACAGTTGGGCGCTTCTTGCCCATGCCTCCACTTCTGCCGCCCCCCTGCCAGCCCATCCTTGCACCCACCCGCCAGCTCAGCAGCCAGCACCGCCCCGCCCGCATTCAGCATGTTGTGCAGGCCGATGGGTGCGGCCTCCATGCCGCAGGCCTGGCTCTCCAGCACCTGAGCGGAAGGGAAGAGGCCCATGCGAGGGTATATAGCAGAGATGCTCGCACAGGTTCCGTCATCACTCGAGCAACAACCTGGTCTGAGCAGCAATGCCACCACACACCGGGCTGATGGTCAGCAGGTCGTGGCCGCCGCCGCCCCGCACGCTGAGGTGCCAGCCCTCGCCCTCGGCACTCAGCACCCGCAGCTCCTGCCATGGAGTGATGGCGCTGAGTATTGGTCAAGTGCAGGGGCATGCTGCGGACACGTGTCGCTCACAGCCAGCAAGTTAACTCAACCCCAACAGTGAAGCGGCATGCGGCTGCCTTCAACAACCCAGCCAGGCAACTGCACCTGCTGCTGGTCGCTCCACATGGCGTAGCACGCAGCGGGGCGCAGGTATGGCACGTCTGCCGACCGCACTTCGGCCGCCAGCGTGGGCGGGTGCGCGTCGTGGGTGTGGTAGTTGCGGCGGCGCACCGCCCAGGTGGAGCCCTGCGGGGGTGGGCAGGGCTAGCTGTGACTGCTGTGTTCAACCATCCTTGCATCATTGCACCTGTCTTGCAACCATGTTATTGTGCATGTGCAAATCCAGGTGAAGATGCAGAGGGTGCAACTGAGGCATGCCAGCAGTTGGGTGCCACCTCAGCTAACAACTCGAGGTCAGCATGGAAGCAGGTCAGATCATACGTGCGTGTAATGGCATCATTGGTGGTGGCTGGCATGTCAGTGCAGTGCACAGGGAGCGGCATCTCAGACTCGCGGTGTGGGCAGCACAGGTCTGCTCAGATCCGTGTGAACATCAGGCATCGCTGATGCCGCACTGGGGCAGCGTGCAGATGAAATGCAAGCTGAACCGGTGAAGGCATCTCAGCGGCAAAGAGTGTCTTCCTGGCGTTTCAGCTCTATCAACTTTCGCTTCTGTTGCAACATCACTGATGCTGTGCAGACGCCCTTGTGCGATGCAGTGCATGCATGCTAGCATTACGCATACACCAAGCAAACGGCTTCTCAGGTTTGTAGGTTTGACATCAGGTGACAGTGGCATTCGTATGGTTTGAGGCATCATGGAAACCGCCAATCGTGGCACCTCAGCATGCACGTTCGGCTAGCAAGCCAGCCCATCCCATATGCTTGAAAGGCCAGATGTGCAAGTGCAGGGCAAATGTGCTTTGTGCAGTGTGCAGCTGGGCATCTCAGAGTAGAGTGCGTGTGTCAGCAGAGTGTGGCGGCTGTGAGCCAGCCTGCTGTTCAGGACTGCTTTATATTAATCCCTGATGCGCAGTGTGCATGCGTGCAATGTGCAGGACAGATGCGGTAGGCAGTATGGATGCAGTGTGAGCTGCGACTGTGGTCCCTGAGCAGCAGCAGTAGTCAGCAACCGAGCAGCAGCACTGGCCTGCAGGTTGAAGAGGCCCAGCACTCCCGTCACGCTGTTGTGGTTCCAGATCTGCAGACGAGAAGGATTGGCAGGGTCATTATGCCCTGGGTGGCACCGCATGCCGCCCGCTTTGCTGCATAAAGCCAGCCCTGTAGACACTACAAGCAGACACCCAGTTACACGAGCAGGTTTGCCTTCAGCACGGTGCTGCCGTCACGGCTGACATCTCGGAACAGGCAGTCAGCCGTGGGCCGCCCCGGCAAGCGGCAGCGCAGCACTGCAAGGGGGGGTGCGGACAGCACAGCGGGTGTGGATTGCACTCAGACCTGCTGCTGATTGTCCACTGGCTGCCTGTCGCCTGTCACTCCCTTCAATAAACGTGCCATCAAGCAGCCAGATTATAGTCGCTCACCAGAGCCATCTGGGAACACGAGGCGGCGCAGCAGCGAGAAGTCGTGCTCGCCCACTCGGTCCGAGGTGTAGACCATGCCGCCTGGCGGATGGGGATGTAGATGGAGTGCCACAGTGGTTGGATGGACTGATGCATGAGGTGTCAGCTCGCAGACAGACCAGTGCCGCTGCTAGCAGTGCAGATGCAGCCAGAGATACTGCCCAGAGGCGGGCTCGCACCGCTGATGGCTCGAGCCGTGGCGTGCAGGTGCGCGGCGCCGTGGTCGGAGTGGAACCTGCGTGGAGGTACTGAGGCCGCTTCATGTTAAACAAAATGCAATCATGGTCATTGCAAATTCATTGCCCTACAGGCTGCTTTGCAACCGGCGACCAGCATGCTGGGTGCACAGTGCGGCTCACATGTCCCAGTCGGGGAAGGCCACCACCCCCAGCAGGAGCGTGGCGAAGGCGGCGTTGGCGATGTGGGCGGTGTGCGAGGCGGGCAGCGCGGGGTAAAAATCCTCGCTCACGCGCGTAATGTTGGAGTGCGGCATGCTGCAGGGGTGGGATGAGTTGGATGTGGCAAGCAACGTGGTGCAGGCAGCATCATTGACAAGTGACATGTGCAACACATTGAGCCCAACACACTGCAGCTTCACGGCAAAGCTTTTCTTCGTTTGCCGCCCATTCATCCGACTTAAAAATCAGCCAGCCTCACTTGTAGATGTCCTCAATGGCGCAGCACATGCTATTGATCTGGTGGCCGCCCGGCAGGTGCGCCGCCACGCTGTCCTCCAGCGAGCGGTGCCAGCGCGCGCCCATGGCCGCATAGCCTCCTGCGTTCAGGGGGGGTGGAAGGTGCAATAACTCTCGCGGACGCATTACCACATGTATGGTTGCTACCTCCGCATGACATGCACAGCAGCCCAGGTCAGAGAGCGCTTCAAAACCAGCATGCTGCTATTTGCAAGAGCGCGCCTGAGTCGTAGCCAAACATGGTGATGGTGCTCTGCACGTCCACCTTCACGCCATCCACACCGCACCCTGCAGCAGCACAAGGGAGGTGTGGATGCTGAATGATAAACACATGCTGAAGAGCACAGTGTGGGACCTGCACGCATCGCAGCCGGGGCAGGACACTCCAAGTATTGCGCATCAAGTGCTGGGCGGGCATGAGGCTGGAAACTGTGCAAGTCACTCACTGCCCCTGCCAGCCAGCATTGACATCTTGACCCCCTCACCCGCCAGGTAGGTGTGCAGGTCGTTGTGCAGTGGGCGCGGATCGGCGGCGATGGCCACACCATTCACCCCGGGGTGCACCCACTGCGGGGCAGAGCAAATGCAGGGCAGAGGTGTTGGCGAGATTTGGGTAATCGAGTTGTGGGATGCAACTGGTCGGCATGGCATGGCATGGCCCATGGCAACGCAGGTTCGCAATAGTCGTTGTTAAACGCCTGTCAATCCCAGCTGGGACACGTCCCACCTGCATGGATGGGTCCACCTCCAAAGTGCCGGGGGATGGGCGCGGGTACATCAGGCGCGGCTGGTACTTGGCCACGCCGGGGGCCTGTGGGGTGGCGAGCAGACAATACAGCATGGCAGCGGGTTGCCCAGAGCAGCACAGCGGGGCAGCAGGAAAGGGCGCTGTCACACAGTGAACCTCAAGAGCACTGTCCAGCGAGCAGCAGAGACGGCGGCAGCCCGACAGAAGCACACAAGCCCTACAGCCTCACCCCCGGCATGCAGCCGCTCCAGTAGCCCATCATGGCATGCCAGCACAGCACGTACCTGCAAGAAAGTGAGCGGATGGCAGGTGTTGCCGACTGGTATGAGGTGCACATCAATGCCTCTAGAGCAACCGTGACGCTGGCTCAGCGCTTACTTCAGGTTGCAGCGCTGCTTCAGCTCGCGCACCACCTCCCCAAAGTGCTCGGTCGAGCTCTGTGCAAAAGAGGCGGCAATGCTGGGCATTGGTGGGCACAGCAAACAGGTTGAAAGATGGGTGAGTGCAGCAGTGCACATCCGCCAAACCAAGCTGAACAGCTTGGGGTTCCAACGCGGCAGTGCTCACAGTGAGCGGTGCATCGTCGCCGCTGTCGACCGAGTCAAACTTGCCATTGGCCTTGAGAGACAGCAGGCGGTAGGAGTGGCTGGAGGCCTGCGGGGGGGGAGGCGGGGGCTGATCTTAGAAGCGGCATGCCCAGCGGGCGAGGAGGCATGCATGCATTGCTGGGCGCCTTGTGCGCTGTGAGAACGATTCATGGCCAGCATCCTGCACAACCACTGGACACAGCCAATCACACCGAGCTGCCCCAGCCCTGCCCACCTGCGCGTAAAATTTGAGGATGGCGGTGCGCAGTGGCCCCACCGCGGCGGCGGCAAAGGCGCGCAGGCGGATCGAGTCTGCAGGGTGGCGGTGAAGCATGCAAGGGCTGTAGGCAGATGGGCAGCATAGGAGAATGCCGGCAAGCCCCGCCACTTCTGCCAACTTACTTGCCACTCACTGTAAAATTCATGTGCAGGGGCCTGTCGAGAACCCTCTGCCCTCCCTGTGGCAATATTCCACCATCACTACAACCAGCACAACCCAGCACAGCCCAGCAAGCTGCAGCCAGCTGCCGCCCCCACCCACCCGAGCTCGTGTCCTCCAGCAGCTCCTTCAGGCGCCGAGCAGCGGCCATCTCAGCGCTGCGCCGCATCTTGCGCAGCAGCAGGAAGGCCTGGTAGGCCAGGGAGCGGATGGCGCCCACCGTGCTGCAGAGGGCAAGGGGCGGTTGGGCACAGGCGCCAGCGGTGGCAAGCAGTCTGAGCCTGGTCTGGCCAGTGGGCAGCAGGCAACTTCGCACGCAGCTGCACAAGTACCGCCTGCCCAGCTGCCCTGCCCTGCACCGCCCTCCTTGCCTGCCAACCAGGGAGAAGCCGGCGGCCGAGGCGGCCGTTGCGATCTCTCCGTCCATTGTGCGGCTCTTCAGGGCGTCATCTACTGCCGCCGCCTGCGGTCATGATGAGCAAGCCACAGGTGCAGCATGATTGATCCAGATTGCTGCGGAACGGCACACAGCATCATCCATCATGCTGCGGATGAGCACCTCGGCGCATGCGCCAGCGCATGCGCCATCCAATGCCGACAGACATGCCCTGGCCAGCTGCTGTGCCTAAGCCCTTACCCCCTGCCCACCCGCCCCGCCCCCTCACCAGCTCCGCGTCCAGCGAGCCACTGGCGCTGGCCCTGCGGCTGAGCAGCTCCATCACTCGCAGCGGCTCCACGGCCTGCAGGTCCTCGCCTGAACAGGAACGGAGGGGTTGGAGGGAACGCGGTGCTGGTTGGAGTCACAATGTGGCGCGCCCTAGCTTTGCTGATGGCTGCTACAAACCTCAGTCAACACGAGCACACCCCCCATGCTGGCTGGCAGCCGCCCATCAGAAGGCAACCAAATTGTGTGTCCTTCCTGCCCACCCACCTGCCAGCAGGCGGCCCACCGCCAGCCGGTGCTCCAGCTCCCCCGGTGCAGTGGCCAGGTAGCGCCTCAGCACGCCCTGCTCAGCATCGCTCCTGTACTGGGGGTCCACATCTGCAGGGGCCAGAAGGGCAGAGGATGGAGCAAAACATGCCAGGTGCAAATAGCACAAGCACCGCAAGCATCAGCGGCAGTGGGGTGCATTCAGCCCACCCAGGACCAGCTTTGCCCATCTGCCCTCTGCTCCTCTGCCTCCCACCCATCTGCTGCCAGCCGTCGTCGATGATGAGGAGGCGGGCGGGGGTGCCGCCCTGCGCCAGCGCCCGCAGCCCCTCCTGCAGGCCTCGCGGGTTCACGCCTGCGAATCGTGTGCAGGGATGCATGTGTGCCAGTTGGACGTCTCTTGCAATCGTCGGCGACTCACGATGAGGGCTTCCTTCACACCTTCCTCACATGCTCTCACAGGTGGGCAAGTGGAGACATCTGTCTGCCTGGCACCCACCCACCCGTGTACATGGCGTCCCAGGAGCACCAGCCAAACACATCCAGCGAGGCGGGGGCTGGCTTCTCCCAGCGAGGTCGAGAGGAGCCTGCAGGGCAAGTGGCAGTTGAACGACAAACGCCACTTGGTAAGAAGGCTGTGGTGCTCCAATGATGCAGTAGTCCAGCAGTCAGCTGCTGGAGGAGCTGCAACATAAGTCATTTCCAGCAACCTGCGCATTGCCTTGCCAGCTGGCATCCGACTGCTGCTGCTGCTCGCACCCGACAGGCGCGCTGCTGCCGCCACTCCGCGATCTAGCAGCTCGTAGGGGTCGGTGCCAGCCGCTGCATACAGCACGCCTGCAGAGCAGCGGCATGCGCCAGAGAGGATGGCAGGCATCAGAGACTGTGCTCTGCCAATAGCATAGAGCAAGTTGGGGGGCCAGCCCTGCCCCAGCATTCCAGCAGCATGAGCCAGGCACATCCTGGTCAGCTCCCAAATGCCCAACTGCACTCACCTTCAAACCGGTTGGCCTTCACCGACTCGTCCCCGCTTTCCAAACGCAGCAGCAGGGAGCCGGCCGGGTTGCGGCGGGGGCGGGGCGGCCGCAGGGAGGCGCGGAACGAGTCGTGCTCAATCAACGGGGCCAGCAGGCCGTAGCTGCCCTCCTGCGGAAGGGGGCAGGGGGCACGTTCCAAGCCGAACTCTCACAACCAGCCGTAGCACGACGTAATAAACCATGCTAGCCTGCCCGCCAAGCATCGAAGCCCCTGCCCCATCTGAGCCAGCCACACACACCCTTCGCTCCCACTTGCCTCCAGCTCCAGCAGCAGCAGCTGCGTCTCCACAGGCACCTGCTCCGCCCCAGGGCCACCCCAGCAGGGCACCATCCAGTACAGCTTGGCTCGCGCCAGTGCCAGGAAGCGGCGGCAGCACAGCTGCGCGACGAGACGAGTGGAGCAGGCAGGAGGAGCGGGTGGGGGCACGTGTGGTGGCAGAGCGCACTTTGCAAACAACGATTGGCTTTTCTCACCGAGACAGTGCCCACACTGCAGCCTCACCCGTCCCACTGCGGCCTCCAGGAAGCTAGCAGGCTCGCAGGCGCACTGCAGGCCCACGATTGCTCCGCTGCTCGCTGCATCAGGGTGGATCGTCGCCTCGGGTGGCAGGGCCTGCAGGAGGGCGCCGCCGCCGCTGCCGCCCGCCCGCAGGCAGCGGCCCACGGCTTGCAGGCTCACTGGCAGCGCTGATGCAGGGCTGCCACTGGGTCCTGTTGCTCGATCCAGCTGAAACGCTGCCTTGGAAGCGCGCAGGGCGGCGGGCAGGGTGGGCTGACTCGGTGGCTCGACCGGTGGCTCTGCTACTGCAGAGGAGCTCATGCTGAGGCAGTGGCGAGGAAGCAGGGAAGGGTCTGCTAGCTGCGCTGGGTTGAGAACGACAGGCTGCCTATCTGAGCTCCCGACGCTCCTGCACCGTCCGAGGGCCTGATCTGCTGCTCTAGCTACGATACTCGATCACGAGAGGTAGGTGCCGGGCCTGCAGGGTCTGTGGATTAGCCATCCAAGCCGGGCGGCACCGGCGTGCCTTGTCAGCGCCCGTATGCGCCCGCCATCCTTCCCTCGATGCACAGGACCTTCATCCCACTAATGTTGCAGCAAGCTAAGTTGTCAGAGTCTGTAGAGCTTGGCATACCGGCTTGGGCAACAGTACATTGCCCACTGCAAGCAGGCCAACAGCGCAGTGCCTCCTGGTCTTCCTACCGCCAACCTGAACGTCGCGGTCTTTGATCAAGCAGGTAGTTTGCTTGCCGACCCAACTTCTCGTTCTGATGCACTGTGCCCAGTCTGTTTGTCAACACCTCCCAGACCGGACGCCTCCGTGCATTGGCCCTTGATCAATGAATCTCTGTCATTGGCGCTGGGGCAGGGGGGCCTGTCACGCTGCCAACACCAGCTCTGCAAAGTGCATGGGGCATGCTGCCTTCTTGTATGCAGCTGAAGAGGGAAACTAAACCATCACACCTGATCAAACACCGACAGAGGTCGTCACCCTCACTGCCTGCCACCGCATCAACGTCCACACCGCCTCCGTCGCTCCGCCGTCTCTTTGGCGCTGCTCAGCTGGGCCAAAGAGATGCGCGGCCTGCAGGCTGGAGTTCCACGCGGGCCACACGAGTAGCGCTACCGCCATACATGGGCTAGCCTGTGGATCGGACATTAGCCAGCCCCTAGCTGCGGCGCCCATGACGCCCATGTGGGCGCTGTGGTCTCATGCCTTCCAGAGGGCCAGTGGCGGTGCAGGCCTCTGTGCTGCTGATCCTGCCTGTGCTGCAGGCCCAGAGCCATCGACTGCGGCCCTCTGAAGGCACCCGCCAGCCAACTCGCCCACCCACAGCCCCTCAGACGGCCCGCCATGGCCTCCAACGGCGAGGTGCTGCCTGAAGGCGGCGGGTTCAAGGTGCGCGGGGCCGTGGTTGGGGCCGCCGTCGCCGCTTGGCGCGGCTTCGGCCGCTGCCTTCGCACAGAGCCGCCCGGCTGCCATGCCAATGCATTGCTGCCAGATTGCCTCCATGCCACTGCTCCACAGGCTGTGCTCCATGCGGGCGAACAGCAGCACACTGTGGCACCGCTGCCGTCTGCCGAGGCGGCGGCGCTGGTGCTGGACGCGCTGGAGGGTGAGTGAGAGACATCACAGGCGCAGAGAGCTGCCGTCTTTTGTTGCCGCGGCCGCTCATTTACCTGCCTGCCAGCCACTGCACTGCACACACAATGCATGCCTGCACACCACTCACCAACCTGCCTGCCCTTCTCCCTGACCCCACCGTAGTGCACCGGTGCCTTGCCAGCGGGCTGATAGGCGATGCCCGCCTGCGGCAGCTGTCTCGCCGAGCTGGGTGAGCGGCACGCGTCTGGGTTGGGAGGTTTGCTACATGTATTTGCAGCAGGTGTATTGATGGCTGTGCACACCCACTGTCATGACATGGCAAAATGCAATGGCATGCAGGGCCCCCTCAACCCTCCTGCCAGCTTGCCTCGTATCTGTGCAGGGCGGCGGGCCTGCACCTCAGCCTGGGTGCCGCGCCAGGCGGAGGCTGGCAAAGCATGGCCCTGCCCGAGCTGGTGCAGCAGCTCAACAGCTGCGTGGCTGCATTGCCTCTTGGCTCTGGTGAGGGTTGGTACGGGAAGCTGGGCCTCTGCCGCTCATTTTCCTGAATGGTCAACTTCGCAGCCCCTTGCGTGGTATAGCGCATCTCATTGCCCACAACTTTCATATGTCGCTTGATGCCCACCTCTACTGCAGAGCACAGCGACCCGCCTGGCCCAGCACTGCTGCGTGCAGCTGCTGCCCTGGGCCTCCTGCCCCTGGCCCAGCTGCTGCTGACGCTGCTGTGAGACCCCGCTGCTGCCCTGGCACCCAACAGCAAAGGCCATACAGCGCTGCATGCGGCTGCAGCTGCTGGGCACACAGCTGTTGTGCAGTGGCTGCTGACGGCTGTGCCGGGCAGCACTTCAATCATGACAGAGCAGGGTCAGACACCCCTGCATGCAGCTGTGGCCGGTGGCCACTCGGTCATTGTCAGCATCCTGGTGGCAGCAGTGCGTGAAAGCGCCGCCACAGCCGACGATAAGGGCCGCACACCATTGCTCCTGGCAGCGGCAGGCGGCCACACGTCAGCGCTGCGCGTCCTGTTGGAGGCAGCACCGCAGACTGTTAGCACAGCTGCAGCCGACGGCAGCACGCCTCTGCTGGCGGCTGCAAAGGGCGGCCACCTGGGGGCAGCTCGCATGCTGCTGGCCGCCGCGCCACAAGCTGCCAACACTGTTGATGGAAACGGCGATACAGTGCTGCACCTGGCCAGCAACTCAGCCCCCATGACAAAACTGCTACTCCAGCACACTCCTGATGCGGCTACTGCAACAAATTCGTTCAGACAGACACCGCTGCACCTGTACGCGGCTGCCAACAACACAGCTGTCATGCAGCTGCTGCTGGCTGCTGCCCCTGAAAGCCTGCACACTTGCGATAAGTGCGGCCGTAGCGCGGCGCATGCAGCGGCAGGAGCAGGCAGCTTGGACGCACTGCAGCTGGTGGTGCAGCTGGCTCCTGAACTGGCCACAGCGGCAGATGAACGTGCCAGCTGCCCCACTCAATGTGCCAGTTACCGCGGCCACCTGGAGGTTGTGCAGTACTTGCTGCAGCTGTCTCCTGAACAGGCCACCGCTGTGGATCGCGATGGGTGGACGCCACTGCACTGGGCGAGCCTTGGCGGGCACCTGGCAGTTGTGGATGCGCTGTTGGCCCACGCACCTGAAACAGCTCAGGCAGTGTCGCACAGCGGCAGCCTGCCGCTGACAATGCCTGCACTTACGGCCATGCTCTTGTCGTCTCGCGCCTCCTGGAGGCGGCACCGACCAGCATTGCGGCTGTAACTGAGGATGAACAGAATGTGCTGCACATGGCAGCGGCCCATGGCCATGCAGACCTGGTTGCACAGCTACTGGAGCTGATGCCGCCTGAGGCAACCCAGGCACTCGACAGCAAGCACTGCACACCGCTGCTGCTGGCTGCGGCGGCAAAGGGCGACCAGAAACCGACGATTTGGGCAAATTACCGCCGCACTGCGGCGCAGCTAGCAGGCCACACGGCAGCTGTGCAGCACCTGCTGGCTGCCGCTCCAGCCAGCGCCCAAGTGCCAGACAGCCGCGGCAACCTGCCGCTGCATGCGGCAACCAGGTCCAACCATGCCGCCGCAGTACGACTGCTGCTGGCGGCTGCTCCAGAAACAATGATGGCACGCAATGCACGGGGTGACATCCCGCTGAAGGTGGTGGCACCAATGGGTGGAAACGAAGACGCAGTGAAGCTGCTGCTGGCTGCCTGCCCGGCCTCCACCGGCCTGTCCGTCATCGCTGAAGGGCATATCATGGCAGCTGCCTGCGCCCCAGCTTTTGTGCGTGCCCACCTGCCACTCTCAGATGGGCAGTGGGAGCAGCTCCGCCAGGCGTACGCTAAGTCTTACGCCTTTCAGAGCGTAGCCCAGGTGCTGCCTGCCGCTCTCGAGCATTCCCCTGCCCAGGCGCGACAGCTGGTGCGCCTGCTGACGCAATATGAGAAGGCCCGCCTGCGCACCTTCGCGCTGTGCCTGGCCCGGCTGCAGCGCTGCCTTGGCATGTCACTGCCCGGCCCGCTGGCTGGCAAGCTCATGGCGCTGTCGTTTGGCGCCTGAACCAGAGCTGCCTGATTCGCTGCCCTCGCTTCCTCTGTTCTGCTTCCTCTGCTATGTTTCCACGTTTGCGTCCTCAAACAAATCAGTTTCACAGTGCCTTGCATGTTACAGGACCGCCACGCGCAGCGCTTTGCTTTGGCACACTCTCTCGCTCTATTCCAATGCACCTCTGCCTACTCTTCTGCCTAGCCTGTCGTGGAATCTACTGGCCGTCTGTACAGCCATGTAAGCTTAGTGCGCCTCGTAGCGCTGCGTTCACGTGCGTCAGTTGAGCTGCTTGCACGCGTTGAGCAGGGAGGCCCAGTGCACCAGCAGCACGCCGGCATCGTGGGTGGCNAGCCAGTGCCATGCTCCNACACCTGNCGGCCNGGTCAGGCAGGGATGGTTTCNAGCAAGGCAGGCCGTGGCGCAGGATGTGGATCAGTGTGTCATTTATTGCACCACTGCCAACAGCCAAGAGCAGCAGTTTGTGAAGCTTTTGTTTCAAAAGCAAACGGTGCCCACCTGCTGGCTGCTGTCCAGGGTTGCGACGACCTCGGCTGCTGTGCGGCAGCCCGCCCCCCCCAGCCAGGCCGCCACCGCCTGCTGTCCTTCCGCAGCGGCAGGCAGGGCTTGGCAGATGGCAGCGCACACTGCATGAGAGCCCAGGCGCAAATAGGACAAGTGCAGGATCACAGAGGTGGCAAATGCAATGCAAAACTGCAACCATGGTGTAGTATACGCAAGCCACTGAATCAAGCTGGACTGGAGTGGGAAACCCTCCCCCTACCCAGCTCACCTTGCCGGTCTAGCCGGGGCTGCGCCTGGCACAATTCATCCACAGCAGATGGCTCCTGCTGCTGCCGTCGCCGGTAGCTGGGTGGCTGCTCCCTCTCCCCGGCCTGCTGCGCCTCTTGCTCTATGCCTGCTGCAGGTCGCGGCCGCTTGCGCCCGCGTGGCGAGCTGGCAGACTGGCCTGCCGCTGGCATGGCTGCGCCTCCCGCCGCCGCTGCTGCTGCCCTCGGCGGCTGGTCAGCGCCTTCCTGGCCAGCGCTGCCGGCGCCGCTGCCGCTCTGCCCTCGGGCCGCAGGTGCAGCAGCGAGGCGTGGCCGCCCAGGCGTGGTGCCCCCGCTGCCAAAGTCGGCCGGCAGAGTGCCGTCCAGCAGCGCCTGCATCATGTAGGGAAGAGCGGCACTGCAAATTGGTGTGGCAAGCTCCGACAAGCCTAGCAGCATGCGCACTCAAACCACTGGCGACAGCTGCGTTCTCCAGCATTGCAGTTCTTCCTGCCCGTGGCCAGGTGGAAGGGTGTGGTAGAGGCGGCGCAGGCCAAGAGGGCAGCAGGCACCGCTGGCGGCAGCTCCGCAAGGTCCGCAACTCAACTGCCGCTCGTGCCGCAGCTGCTGCGAATGACTACTGCACATGTTGCATGCCGCTCAGTCACCCGCATGCCCACCTGAATCGCCCAGTTGCGCTCGTGCACAGGGATGCGCACGCGGCGCGCCAGACGCTTCAGGTCCGCCGCCACCCTGGCCGCCTCGTTGGCCGCTGCGCCCGCTGCGCCTGCTGCGCCTGCTGCGCCATCCTCCTCATCCAGCAGCAGCAGGTCGCAGCTGGGCTCTGGGATGCCGGCGGGGCCGGGGCCCTCCAGCTGGCGCACCAATGTGGCGCCTGGGAGGGGGCGGCAAGGCAGCAGCGAGAAGGTGAGGATTTTTGCCAGACCATGTTGTTGAGCAGCGGCTGCATTCCTACACACTTGCCGGCGATGCCCACCTCAACTTGCTGCCCCGCCCCGCCCTGCCTCACCCGCGTGCTGCAGCAGCTGCCCAAAGGGCTGCGTGAACTGGCGAGCTCCGTGCAGGTGCACGCGCAGGCCCGCAAACACGCCCGCTGCAGGAGGCACCGCTGGTGTTGGCCGCCAGAGGTGCACCCCATCCCGCATGGGCAGCTACGGGGAGAGGGGTGGGCCAGGAAGAGTGGTGAGGATGGAACAGCAACAGCATCTGCATGTTGGGGCCTGCAAGCTCTCCAGTTGCCCCTGCTACGGCCAAGGCAGCATGCCCGCATGCCCAGCTGCACAAAAATCGCGCCCCCGTACTGCAGCCGAGCAGTCTGCCTTGCCTGCTGCTTGGCCTTGGCGCAGGCCAGCACCCAGGCGGGCTTCACAATGGGCAGCCCCTTGATCATGGCGTACAGGTATCTGGGCCAGAAGGGGGGAGGGTGGCAGCACACGGCATGTGAACATGCCTGATGATTGGGCAAGGCGAGGGCAACAGCAGCAGCACTCGGAATAGCGGTGTTCCAGCATGAAAAGTACACAAGCTGCCCAGCAGGCCCGCTCACTTGGGCGTGCGAATGCGGCGGTCAGTCACCACTGCCGTAATGGCGGGGTGCAGGGCCAGCTGGCGAGCTCCCGCAGACTGCCGCCGGCCCGCTGCTGTCTGCAGGTGAGTGCGGCCAGGGCAGCCGGGGGCAGTCATGAGGTGCCTCGGCAAGCACTCAGGAGGCCACATGCAAAAGCAAAGCCGCCCCTCCTACATCCACAGCCATGGCTCCCAAGGCAGCTTGCACACCCTAGCAATCTCGCCTGGGCAGCCAGCGGGTCAGGCACGGCATCCGCCACCGTGGCGCCGCCCTCGCGCAGCGCACGCACTACAGCGCGCTTAGCATCGGGCGCATCGCCAAAACCGGTCACCAGGAACACGCAGCCGTCGAAGCAACGGGCTGTAAGGGGCGGAATGGCATGTTTAGTTTTGTTACTTTTGTTAAAGAGGAGCAGGGGGAGGAGGAGCAGTTTCTCAGCGCTGCTGATCAGTTCTGACCACAGCTCAACACACTGCACGACTGCCCAGTCAGCAATCTCACCTGACGCACCGACGCCTGACTTGCGGCGTGCAGTGACAGCTGGGCTGACTAGCGGCGCCGCCTTGCTGCCAGCCAGGTCCTGGGAAGGCACCTCATCGTCCTCTTCTTGCTGCCGCCGCTCTCGCCGCCGCTGCAGCTGCTGCCCCGCTGCCGCCACCGCAGCCACAGGCGTCTTGCTGGCTGGCGCCTGCGCAGCACCCTGTTGCTGCTGCCTGCGCCCAGCGCTCTGCCGACCAGCGGCAGGTGATTTGGTGGCTGCTGCGGCTGCAGGCGACGCGCCTGCGCCTGCAGCTGCGGCGTCGGCCCGGCACTTGCCGCAGCCGCCCTTGCTGTACCGGCACTTGCTGCAGCCCAGCTTGATGCGCGGGTGGGTGCGCAGGTACTGAGGGCAGGAGGGGGCAGTGTTCGAGTCAGTCAACATAGCAAAGTGGCGAAAGCACAACCGAACTGTGCATCCTCAAAAGCCTGCCAAGCCCAGCCCCACACACCAGCAGCTCCCCTCACCTCAGCGATTGTTTGGTCCTCGCTGTCCGGCATGCCAGCGGGCGGCGGCGTCACCTCTCCAGCTGCTGCCGCCGCTGCTGCCGCCGCCCCAGGTGTGGTGCGCTGCCGCTTCGCACCAGAGGGCGGCTCAGCTGCTACAGCAGGCGAAGCTGCAGCTCGCTTGTMGRSMSCTGNCRGSSCYSMSACNGKCSSCCTSCTGCTGCTGCTGCTGCTGKTGCTGACGCTGGGCGGGGCTGACGGCCTGGCGACCAGGCTTCTTGCKGCTGCGAGCAGCCTTGCTGGTGCCTGCTGCGCCTGCTGCCTCCTCCTCATCAAACCCAGCAGCATCTGGTGCCGTCTGCACTATTGGGTGGGGCAGCATGGTGACCAGAAGGCCGGGCTCATCTGCAGCACCAGCCTCCTCCTCCTCTGCTGCCACCTCCTCCTGCCACCGCTTGCGCCGCCGCTCACTCGTACCCACAGCCGCCACGCCAATGCCAACCGCAACTGCTGCACTGACTGGTACTCCGGCAGCCATCACCTTGTGCTGCTGGGGTGCCGCTGCGTCTGCCTGCCGGCTGGCACGCTGCCGCCATTTGACGGGGCTGCCAGCGCCTGCTGCGGGCTGAGCCGTGGTGCCATTTTGGTCACTGCCGCCGCTGAATGGGAACCTGTGAAGGACGACAGAAAGGAATCATGAGCAGCAGCACACATATCAGTCAGGTGAGGCCACCAGCAGTCGCAAGCAGTGCGAAAACACCAGCTGCAAGCCTAGGCTCACCCGTACGGGTCAGGTGCCCCAGCGCCAGCTGCTGCCGCTGCAGCTGCCTGCTGTGCCAGGGCTGCTGCCGGGTGGCGTGGCTGCTGCTGCTGGCGGGCCACTGCCGCCATCCTGGCCGCCGCTGCCTCTGCCTCTGCTGCACCCCTGTCGTCAATGCTGCTGCGCGGTCCTGCCCGCTGTGCCCCAGCTGGCTTGCGAGCAGGCGGCGGCGGCATGGCTGCCGCATCCGCGGCTGCTGCGGCTGCCGCCGCGGCCACATGGGCACTGTCCCGCGCAGCCGCTGCTGCGGCCATAGCTGCCGCGCCAGCAGCTGCCGCATCAGCTAGCTGGGTGTTGATGAAGCAGGGTGCATCATCAACCAGCCCACTATGCTTCTTGCCCTCGGCTTGCATGCTAGCGGCTGCCGCTGCGCCGGCCATTGTCTGAAGGAGCGCCTCTCCGGGTGCCACTGCTGCAGGCGCTACCAGGGGCGCCCGGCTGGCCGCCACCGGGCTGCGTGGCGGCGCTGGTGCAGCAGCTCCGCTGAGCATGGCCGCTGCCCCGCCCAGCACGCGTGGGCTGCCTGGTGGAGCAGCTGCCACCCTGCCAGCCTTGCCGTTGGCGGGGCTGCGGGCTGGCTTGCCCGGGCTGTGCGGCCCTGCTGCCAGGTGGGCAAGCTCAGGCGACTTGAGCAGCGCAGCCAGCGGCGAGCGGGGCGGG
>JADXDR010000036.1:926727-1007467 GCA_025026875.1 Chlorella ohadii
CAGGCGACTTGGGAGACTGCGAGCCGCGCCCGCCTGCTGCTGCTGCCGCCCGGCCGCCCTTCCGGCCCTGATTCGGCTGTGCTGCAAGTGGCGAGGAGGCCTTACCAGCCACCCCAGCGCCTGCCGCCGCTGCTGCTGGCGAGCGGGCGCCGGCTGCTGCTGGGGCAACCACCAGCCTGCGGGCGCCGGCAGCAGGGAGGCCCAGGTCTGGGCGGGCGCCAGCGGGGGCCATCACCGAGGCCAGGAGCGAGCGGCGCCGCTCCTTCTTGGACACCCTGCCACTGCAGGCGTGGATCGGAGAATATTGCGGTGGCAAGGGTGAGCAGCATACTGACCTAGCTACAACCGGTGGCATCATAAAAGGAAGGCAGTGGCAATGAAGTGCACAGCTGGAGCCCTGCTGCAAATCAACAAGCAAGGCATGGCACGCGTCACCATTCAATCCTTCTCACCTCTTGCGGCCGCCCGCGTCTGCCGGCCCCGCCCCGCCGCTGCGGTGCCTGCGCTGCGCTGCGGCTGCGGCAGCGGCCACAGCGGGCTCCTCGTCATCACTGTCCGAGAAGCCCAGCTGAGCCTGTTGCTGCTGCCGCCAGCGGCGCTGCCGCCCAGGGCTCACCGGCAGGCCSGCTGCATCCTCGTCTGCCACTGCAGCCGCCTCCAGTGTAGCTGCCACGTCTGGGCNGGGCGGTGCTGCTGCCTGCTGTGCAGCCGGGCCTGCTGCGACAAGCGGCTCCTCAGCAAGCGGTGGGAGAGCCTCCTGAGTGGCAGCCAGGTGTGTGGACAGTGCGGCCACAGCATCCAGCGCCTGCCGCACTGCCTGGCTGCCAGGCGGAGCATCCCCACCCGGGCTGGGCACATCTGCCGCGGCAGCTGGCTCCGGCTGAAGCACCGACTCGGACCGTGCACGGCTGTTATCAGCCGACGCAGAAGCAGGGTGCCGCACGCGGCTCGTCTCGCCAGCTTCAGCCAGCGGCAGCACTTGGAAGCCTTCCTGCAGCTGCTGTGCACGCTGCGCCTCCTCCTCCTCGGTGTCTGGTATGMCCACGGAAGGGGAGGCGGCCGGCTGCTGCTGCTGCTGCTGCTGCTGCTGCTGATCCTGCCGCTCCTGCTGCTGATCCTGCAGCTGCTGCTCGCCATCNTGCCGCTGCCTCCTCAGGCNACGTCCTGCNAGCCGSYKGGGCGGCTCATCGTCAAACCCGGGCTGAGGGGCGGTGCCTAGGTCTGGCGAGACAGGCGAAGCACCCTCTGCCGGCTCCTCTGCTGCATGGGCTGCCGCTGCACCGCCTGCCCGGCCGTCAGCTGCCGCTGCACCGTGCCCTGAGCGCTGCTCCGAGGGGCGGCGCTCAGAGGGAGGCGTCTCAGGCACAGCATCCTTGCCGGCCACTGCTGCGGCTGCATTCGGCGCTGTGCATGCTGGGCCGCTGGCTCCCTGCTGCACCTCCTGCTGTGCCTGCTGCGCCTGCTGAGCATCGCCAACCACGGCATGCGTAGCGGGAACCGGGTGCAAGCCGCTGGGCGTCGCATCCTCGCCGTCTCCCGCCGCTGCCGCAGGCTCCGCTGATGCAAATGCTGCTGCAGCTGCGGCGGCAGCCACCGCAAGCCCCTGAGCCACAGCGCCAGGGGAAGGCGCTGCCGAGCCGGGACCTGCAGGTGGAGCCGCGCCTGCTGCAGGATCCCCAGCGGCATCTGCAGGCGCCGCTGCCGCCTGTGCTTGAGCACATGGCTGCTGCTGCTGCTGCTGCTGCCGGCGCCGCTGAGTGCCTGCCAAGCCACCCAGCAGCCAGCTGCCACCGAACTGCTTCTCTGGAGGCGACTGGCTGTCTGCTGCGGCACCTGTCGCCTGCTGAGCATGGCCCGCCTGCTGCTGTGGCTGTGGCAGCTGCTGGCTAGGCTGGCTGACCAGCAGCATGTCAAACGGATCAGCTGGCCGCTCGGGTGCAGGGGAGGACACTGCGCGACGCGCTGCTGCACCAGCCGGCGAGTCCGCCTGCCGTGGGGCGGCGGTGGGAGCGCTGGCTGCCTTGGGCGCAGCAGGCCCAACGGCAGGCGCCTGCAGGGTGAGTTCCACTTCGAGCTGTGACACGCCGTCTGCTGCCAGGGCCGCCACAGCCGCGAGATCCTCAACAGCCGGCGCAGCGCCGCCCTGTGGTGAGGCCAGGCCGGCCGGCAGCGCCACCATGGCGGCCGCAGCAGCCAGGGTGCCCGTGCCTGCCGCTGTGCTGCCTGCTGCGCCTGCTGTGGCGGCCACGGCCTGCTGGGTGATGTCCAGCTGGGAGGGGCCGTCGGCAGGTGCGCCGATTGCTGCAGTGGCTTGCACAACAGCAGCACCCAGCACAGTGGCCTGGGTGGGGTGCAGCTCCAAAGCCTCGGGGCCGCTGCCCACTGCAGGCACTGCCGCTGGTGCCTCTGCAGGTGCTGCTGCTGCAGCTGATGCAGGCGCCTCAGCAGCCGCTGCTGCTGGTGCGGGCGCCTCTGCAAACACCGCTGCCGCTGCCTCTGGCCGCTGCCGGGCGGTGCTGCCCGGCGCCTCTCCACCCGCCCGCGCTGCCGCCGCCACTGCTGCACCGCGCGTGCTGCGCCGGCTGCGGCTCTTGTGCTGCCGCTTGCGCCGCGGCTCGCCCCTGACCTCCCCCTCCTCCTCAAATCGCTGCCGCCGCGCCTCCACCTCGCTGCCGCTGCACAGGTAGCGCCGGCAAAGCCGCTCCACCTCGCCATCCGGAAGCTGCAGTGCCTCCTCTCCGGCCGCGGCTGCTGAGCCCGCCTCACCGCCTGCCACTGCCTCCTCGCCCGCCTGCCCCTCAAAGATCAGGAACTTGTCCAGGCCTAGCTGGCGGAAGCCGCTCCATACTGCGCGTTGCAGCATGTTCTTGCTCTGCGTACGAGGGGTTTGGTCAAGGCAGGACAAGATCAAAGTGAGTTGACCCAGCGTGCCAGGACAAGGTTTGGCAGGTGGCATCCTCTCGACAATCCTCTGCCCAACATGCCACAGGGACATCTCACCGGCTGGTGCACCTCACTGGGGTCCACGCCAGGCAGCACAGCCGCCAGCGCGCCTACAATGGAGCGGGCCAGCAGGCCAGCAGCAGTCATCAGCCTAGGGCATGCCAAGGCAGCTTTCAACCCTCAGCATGGGTTTGTCCATCCCTCAACTTCGCCGCTTCTTGTCCTGCCCTGCCACCATGCCTCCCACGTCTCCCCACCCCTCACCCAGCACGCTCTCCCCGGCCACGCTGGTCTTCAGGCCATCCACCGCATCGCCGTACTTGAAGCCCTGCTGCAGCTCAATCAGGTCCAGCTGCGGTGGAAGGCGGCATGCATGCAAGGTGCATTTTGGTTGCATTGTTGTGAAGAGCAGCAGCTTGCCCAGAGCAGCCAGGTGCATGCCATAACCAGCAAACTCTGGAAGACGCAGCGCGCAGGTTGAGCAGACACGGCGCCCTCCCACCTGCGTCTCAGCTGCTGGGCCATGCAAGCTCTGGAACTGGGTGGGGCCCGGCTCGCTGCCCGCAGTCAGGCCCGCCACTGCAGGCAGCAGTGTGGGAGCCAACAGATACAGTGCTTGAATGGCAGCCAGTTGCTGCACATTACATGCCAGCACCAACACTGCTGTCTGCCGCGGGCACCTGCAGCTGTGTCACCATGCTGCCAGGCAAACTTGGCCTGCCCACCTGAGGGCGTGTCGGCGCCGCGCCCCAGGAAGGCATCCAGCACCCGCTGCTGCTCGATGGACACCTGCTTGGTCATGTGGGTGGAGGAAGCCTGTGCGTGACCAAAGCAGGACAGCATATCACTTGTGCAGCTGCACGCCTGGCAATGGGCATGAAATCACGAGTGATTGTCTCCCAACATGCCACCCAGCGCACCTGCTCCGCCGTGCAGATGGGCGATGGTGGCACACGCTCGCCGCCATCCTGGCTGCCCTCCTCCCCCTCATCATCAGTGCTGTAGCTGTAAAAGCTGCTGCCGCCGCTGTCCAGGCTGCCAGCGGGCACCACAGCTGCCACTGGGGTGGCCGCCGGCGCTGCAGCTGCTGCAGCTGGTTGGCCCAGACGCTCGTGCCCAGCCGCCGCAAGCTGCTCTGCCGTCGCAGGACAGGCTGCAACAGCCGCATCCTGCGCCGCAGCTGCCTCTGCCGTTTCCACAGCCACTGGCTCGATCTCCATTGGCTCCGCTGCGTGGTCATCCACCTCAGCTGCATCTGGCATGTCTGCATCGCCAGCGTCGCCTGGTGCCGCCTCCCCTGCCTCGCTGCAGCCCGCCGTGCCTGCTGCAGCCTCCCCGGCTGTCTCAGCCAGCGCCGAGGGCAGCGGGATGAATGAGGCTGGCGCCTCGACCGCTGCACTGCACGGCACAGGCNACAGCGGGCTCTGTGGCCCGCTCTACAGCTGCGGCTGCCAGCTGACCTGGCGCTGCTGGCTCCACAATCAGCGCTGCTGGCTCCACAGCGGGCGGTTCCTCCTCTACCTCAGCCTGCTGCGCTGCTGCTAAGGCCGATGTGGCCTGGCCNTGCCGGCGCTGCAGCGCCGTCNAGCCGCAGGGCTGCCTGCTGGGGCCGCAGCCAGGGCGCTCGCTACGGCGGCTGCCGCCACCGCGGCGGCCAGCTGCGACGCACCCTGCTCCTTCGGCTGCTGCTCCTGCTCAGGCTGCGCTGCCTGCTGTGCAGGCTGCTGCGCGGCAACATCCTCTTCAGGCAGCCAGACCTCCTGTGTGGCCAGCAGAGGGAACTGGCTGGGCGGCTGCGCCCCCGTGGCTGCTGCCGTGGCTGGCAGGTCTGCCGCTGCTGCCAAGCTGGCACGCACCGGGGCAGTGGCAGGCAGCTGCGTGCCTTGAGCCGTGCCCGGCAGCTGCGTCACGCGCGCTGTGGCGGGCAGCGTACCAGGCAGGACCAGCTGTGTGGCCGGGATGTCACAGCCCGCCGGCTCGTTAGCGGCAGGAGCTGGCTGCACCTCGCTGGCCTGCTCCGCTGCTGCTCCAGCCTGTACCGCTGCCGTAGCCACACCACTGGGGGCCTCGAGGCCAGCGGCAGCGGCAGCACTGTCTGATGCCCGCTCAAAAGCTGCCTGGCCGNCNTGGCCTGCCCACATCCCGCAGCCTGCCGAGCCTGCTGCTCGGCTTGCAACGCATCGGCTGCCTGCTGTGCACTGCNAGGCCGGCTCACCGCATCCCGTTGCACTGCCGGGCTGCTGCTGCCCCTCTGCCTGCTGCTCGCCTGGCGTCGCCTCCTCCGGCTGCTCCCGCCCCTGCCCCAGCTGCGCTGCCCCACCATACACCTTGCTGGCCTGGGTTCCTTTGCCCAGCGAGGGTGGGCTGGGGCTCAGCCCCGCGGCCAGCTGCTCCAGCTTCTGTGGGCTGGTGGTGCTGCGGCTGCGGCTCTTGGCTGCCGTGGTCTGGGGCGACACCGCGCCGCCCAGCGGTGGCCGGTTGCTGCGGCAGGGGGGCGCAGAAGGAAACGCAACGTGTTTTGCAACAAGCCTCACAGGGCGTGGTGCGGGCAGCAGGCGACGGACATTATGGATTCCACTTCCACAAATACACTTGACCATTGTGATATCTGCGACATTGCATGGTTTCCAGTGCATTTGCACTGCACACCCAGAGCGGCACCAAAATGCAAACTTGTGCGCACCTGGCGAGCGCGCTGTGCACCTCGAGCGTTAGATACGCAGGCTCGCCATTGTCGGTGCCTGTGCCCGCAAACAGCTGCTGGCCGGCAGCTGTTCCCTGCTCCGGCAGCGGCTGAGAGCCGACCTGCAGGGCCGCGGCAGCTGCGGCCGCCTGGGAGCCGTGCAGGTCGCCGCCACTGCCGCCGCCGCTGCCGCCCGCCAGAAGCAGCCCGGCCTGCGTGTCCATAGCTGGCGGCGCTGCTGCTGCTTCTTCAGTGTTCACTTCATCGCCTGCAGCGCAAGCGAGGGGCGGCGGGGGAGAGTCCGCGCGAGCCGAAAAGCAAAGGGCGGCCAGAGGCCGAGGGGCCGCTGCCGAGGCTGTTCTGGCGAGTGCCGGGCCTTCTTTATACCCGTGGGAGCGACCGCTTGCCTGCAAAGACGACTTGCGTTTTGAGCTCCTGCCGCCTGGCGGGCTGCACCGGAATGCCAGCTAACGTGAGCAATGTGTGATGCAGCCGATCGCAAGCAAGCAAGCTGCAGAGCAAGCTAGATGCAATGCCGGTGCTGCCGCTGCTGCCGCCGCCGCTCAGCGCGGCTGAAAACTTGCAAAACTGGGCTTTGCAGGGCTCGGTCGCGCAAGCCAGCGTTTGCAGGCGTGATCAGCGATGCGTCTGGCGCTGTGCACAGCCTCCTGGCTGCCTGCCAAGACCGCCCCGCACCTGTGCAGGCGCTCCATGGGCCTGGGTGGCAGCACACGAACGGCTGCAGGCCGAGCTGATCCAGGCAGCGATCCAGAGCCCAGCCCGCAGCAGACAGCAGCACCGCCGCCGCCGGTGGCGCAGCAGCGGGAGCAGCAGCGGGAGCAGCAGCAGCCATTCCGCATTCTTTCCGAGGAAATTTTGCATAAGCGGTACCTCACACTGTACAACCGCACAGTGCAGTTTCCGGCAGAGGATGGCGGGGCAGAGGTGCGATGACCGGCGGCGCCAGCCTTGGGACAGCTTGCACGCCGGCTTGTGATTCCATGCGCCTTGCTTCCCGCCCGTCCCAGCAATGAACAGCCTTGTGGCATGCTGCAGGGGCCGGTGTTGGAGTACGACATCATTGGTCATCCCCAGGCAGACTTCCACTTTGCGGTGGTGTTCCCCTTCCACTCGGCCGATGGCGGCAGCGTGACGCTGATCCGCGAGTATGCTCAGGTACAGTGGCTGGGCACTAGAGGAGCAGCAGTGCGTGAACAGTGACTGGCAGGTTGCGCTTGATGTGCGTGTTGGCTGGCGGCACAGCTGCTGCAAGCACAGCCGGATTGCACACTCACCAAGCTGTCCCACCACGATTGCTCGCAGGGCCTCAACCAGCTGATGTGGTGCCTGCCCACCGGCGGATTTGACCCACGGAGGCACACCAGCTACGAGGCCTGTGCGCGGGCAGAGGTGCGTAGGCCTGTCCCTGGGCTATTGGAAGCCAGCTGAGGGCACAGCATGGCGTAAGCAGGGCTGCTGCACAGTGGATGTTTGCCCTCCTGCTGCTGTATGGGTTGTGAGACCCCCAACATGCCCGCTGCCTCGCTCACTGCCCCACAGCTGAGTGAGGAAGCGCGGCTAGCGGGCGGCACCNTGGCAGCCGCTCATACCTGAGGAGCACCCGGGCATTGCGGAGGTCAAGTGGTGCAGGTAAGATGGGCCGGGAGCCCAGGCGGGAGCGTGGAGCATAGGCAGCAGGCAGCAGGGGAATTGCTTCTTGACAAACTTGCCGCCGCATCCAGCGACAGGCACTGAGATGCCTGGTCAACAGTAACCATGAACTTGAACTGACTCACTTTACTCGCACCCCTACCCCTACCCGCAGAAACCGGTTCCACTCGTACCTGTGCATCGACCCGCAGGCGGACGAGGCGCCCGGGCGGCGCGACCACGAGGAGCTGACCATTGAGGTGGGTCTCCCGAAGGTGACAGCCGCTTTTGAGAGCAATCAAGAGATTGCCGTGGGCATATCATCATGTGATCTCCTGCTTACTGGCTGCGCGGTCCTAGCTTTCCTGATCTGGCCGACGTGGTGCATTTGTTGCCTGCCCTGCAGGTGGTACGTGTCGGCCTGCCCGAGCTGCGGCGGCTGATGCTGAGCGGCGACATGCTGCTGCCGTCGGTCACAACCTGCTTCCTGGCTCTGGAGCGGCTGCAGGAGCAGGGCCTGCTGAAGTAGAGCTGTCAAATAGCAACCCAATGTAAATCGAGTGCGTCTGTGGCGCCGGGCTGAGCGCAGGCGGCGGCCATCAGGCCTTCAGGCGACGCGCATTTTTGCCAAGCCCGGTCTGCTGATCACGTAGCGTCCTATGCAAGCTCTGTCACCGGCAGCCACAGCGCAGTGTGCAGGGGCGAGGCAGCGAGCGCACTGGCCGCCAGGACGGCTATCGCACGGCAGCTCAAGCATGGGGCGATACGGAGGAAAGGGCAGCGAGACTGTTCGGCGCGCCCAGGCGGCAGTGGCAGCAGCGGCCGGCGACGGCGGCGAGGCGCCAACCGTGGTGTCGGCACGCCCCATCCAAAGCCTGTGGGCCGGTGAGAGAGGCTTGCCCTGGCCTGCATGTCAAGGGATGGCTCCTCGCAAGCCACAACTTGTGTGCAGGCCATGCAATGCCACACTCCCCTGCAACCACGCCGCAGGGTATGGCAGCGTGTATGAGGCCGAGACGGACGACGAGGAGCAGCTGATCATCAAGGAGATTGGTGCGGCTGTAATGTCATTTTAGGCTGGTTTGTAGGCTGCTGGGCCTGGCATACACATGTTGCTACAGATGCCTGAGTTGCCTTTTTGGTCTGCCGTACAGCAGCGCCCACCCAAGCCCCTCTTGCTGCTGCTTGCAGCACCGCCGCCCGGCAGCGGCGTGTCTCACCTGCGCAAGCTGCGCAGCTATCGGGTGGAAAGCCACTTTTACGAGCGGGTGGCGCCGCTGCTGCCACCAGACGCGGCCTGCCACGTGCCACAATGCCTGGGAGTGCACAGCACGTTGGACAGCGAGGATGGCAGCTGCGGCGGCGGCATGCAGTTGGTGATGCGCAACCTGCGGCAGCGCTTCCCGCGCAGGTGCCAGCTGTAGGGGACGGCATGCTAGTGCATGACTTGCTGAGTTGCCGTGCTCCTTGCCCCTGGAGCATGCTAAGCATCGGAACGGGTCCGCGGTTCCCCTCAGTCCTAAGTGCATCCCAACAATCCTCCCAACCCTTCTCCGACTCCAACCCCGTGCAGGGATAGCGGCCTGGACGAGGTGCATGCCAAGGCGGCGCTGCGGTGGCTGGCGGCCTTCCATGCTGCGTGCTGGGGCGCCGACGCACAGCGGCTGGGGCTGTGGCAGCAGGGCTGCTACTGGCACCTGGAGACAAGGCGAGGCGGTGTGGCGGTGGTGGCGCTGGGCAAGCCGGGTTACACTCTTCACTACCTGCCCACTTTGCGCAACTATGTTGTTGTTGGTTCACTTGCAGGTTGGAGGAGCTGGATGACATTGGGCGGGAGTGGCGCTCGCTGGCCACAGCTGCGCATGAGCTGGACCGGCGGCTGCAGGCCACCCCCTTCCACACGCTGTGCCACGGCGACTTCAAAACAGAGGTGTGCTGTTGGGGTGGAGTGCCTGGATCAGTGCAAGGTCTGGTTGAGCTTGGGCCGCAGCAGCTCGTGTGGTTGCATGGACAGCAGCACTACTACTGTATGCGCGTGTGTGTGAGCGCGAAGCGTAGCCACCCTTTCCCTTCTCTGCAGAACATGCTCTTTAGTGACCCCTCGCGCGGCAAGAGCGGCGGCGAGCTGGAGGTGGCTGCCTGTGAGTGCAGTTGTGCAGGTTGGGCTGGCCGGTGCCTGTGCAACCCTTGCTGCCCAGCAGCTGCTCTGCCTTTGCTTAGGGTGCCCTCTTTAAAACCCAACCCTTCAAACGCATTTTGCACGAGCCGTGTCTTCCCACCGGTCCCAATCCGTGCAGACGATTTCCAATACGTGGGCAGCGGTAGGCGGAGGGGTGCAGCGGCCGTGTTGGCGGCGCTTGCATAAGCACTTGTCCGAGCCTGTCGGGCTGCCGTCAGCGCCAGCGTAGTGCACCAGACTTTGACAATACGTCTGTTGCTTGTGGCTGCAGGCAGCGGGATGAAGGACGTGGCCTACCTGTTCTGCAGCGGCGTGCAGGTGGGGCCGCGCAGGGCAGTTCAATTTTGCAGGCTTGTCGTTGCACCTGTCGAACGGCTGTGGTCTGCAGAGTGGGGCCGGACCGATACATAAGGTGCTCACACAATCTGCCCTGCCCCCTGCGCTGCCCCCTGCGCCCACTCCCAGGCGCGCCTGGTGCAGCAGCCGGCAGGCGAAGAGGCGCTGCTGCGCTACTATCACTCCCAGCTGATGGAGGGGCTGCGCCAGCTGGCGGGCAGCGGCGACAACGACAGGCAGGGCGCACTTATTGGCGACCCAGCTGCGGCGGNCAGAAGCACTGGAGAAGTACAGCTACGAAGCCATGTTTGGTGACTACCAGGTGGCACTCTGCGACTACGTGCGCTGGATGGCAGGCTGGTGAGTGGCCGATGTGGCAGAGGGGCCAGTGGCGGGGGCAGTGGGTAGGGGTGGCGGAGGGGTGCGCAACCGAGGGCTGCGGGCATAGCTTTGCAGTGGATGGTGGGAAGCAGCAGGGTGTGGCAAGCCTGGCTTCCAACAGCAGCCTTAGATTGCTGAAAAACAGCACATCCACGTCTCCCTCCTCCACTCCGCAGGGGCTTCTGGGGCAACTCCAGCTGGGCTCAGGCGCGGGCGCGGCAATTCCTTGGAGACCTAGGCCTCGCATCATGAGGCTCGCTCAGCAGCCCGGGCGGCCGGTTGCATCACGTGCGCTCTTGTTCTCGCAACACTGTGTTTCATTCTCATTGTACAATGCAAACATTTTGTTTTGCTATAAGCCGCTCGTCCAGATCTGCTGCTGTCTGGGAGCCAAACGGGCCTCGGCTAGCAACGGCGGCAGCGGCGGCAGGCGGCGCCCGGGTGGCGGCGCATCACGCACGCATGAATCGCCGGCATGCTAGGCGTAACGCCGTGTCCACGAGTTGAACATTGTGTCCCGGCGCCCAACTGGCTGAAAGCTTTGGGTCGGAGGAGCTTGGCAGGGTCGCTTCACCCACGCGAGCGCCTCGCAGCTGCGCACCATGTCAGCAGCAGCCAGCGAGGTGCCAGAGGCGCCATCAACCAGCAGCAGCGCGCCGGCGACGCCGCCAGGCGCCCCGCCCGGCAGCCAAGTGCACCTGCCGCCCTGGGAGCGCAAATACAGGCGGATACAACCGCCCACCATAGAGCAGATTGCATCGGTGAGCTCAGCCGGGAGACCGTCGCAGTGGGGGTGGGTTTCTTCCGGCGGCGGCTGCGGCGGCGGCGATCGCAGCCTGGCCTTGCAAGCTCCTGTTCTTCTTTGCTCCAATCCCCTCACCCCGAGCGCCGCCTCCCACCCACCCGCAGGAGGACTTTATGAACAACTGCGGCGTGCGCACGGTGCTGAGCACTGTGCTGGGTGCGGGCATGGGCGTCATGTTTGGTATCTTCATGGGCACGATGGACACGGTGCGAAACGCTGCGGGGGCTGCTGCGTGGCGTCTGGCTGTTCGGTTCTGAGCTGCCCCCGTCCCTGCGGCTGTGCTAAAATTCTGCAGCTGGTGCAGATGTGGGAGTTGTGCATGGCTGCCTGTTTGCGCTGCTGTGGAGCCCCCTTGCTCCCGCACTGCCCTCTGCGTCATTTGGGAGGTGCAGCTGCTGCATGCAATTATAACTTGGGACCTCACATGCATGCGCTCCGCTGCAGGGTGCGGCAGTGGGCGGCGTGGCCGAATACCAGAACCAGACCATGAAGCAGGCATTCAGGGAGATGCTGAAAAACACGGCCAGCAAGAGCAGGTGCGGCTGGGCTGGGCAAAAATCCATTGTCCTACAGTTTGTGACACAAGCTGCACCTGTGAAAGCTGCAAGAGCTGAGTTGTGCTCCTGGCAGGCTGCGGGGCAGAGGGCTGCAGCTGCTTCCGACACAGCTCGCTCACTCCGTCTCCACAGGTCGTACGCAAAGGGCTTTGCCGCCATGGGTGCGCTGTTTGCGGGCAGCGAGTGCCTGATTGAGTCGTACCGGGCGCGGCACGACTCGCGCAACTCGGTCTACGCGGGCTGCGCCACGGGCGCCATCCTGGGGTACAGCGGCGGCCCCAAGGCCATGTGCATAGGCTGCGCCTCGTTCGCCGCCTTCTCGGTGCTCATCGACCGGTGAGCGCACTGGCTGTTGATGGGATGCTTGATGCTGCAAGGAAGGGGTACAGGAGGCAACAGGCTACAGTGGCTGCGGCCCGGCTCCTTGCAAGTGCTTACGTGCGTAGCGGCTGGCTGGTGACCTTTGCCTGACCGCTCCTTGTCCGGCCCTGCTCCATCCCATTGCCTGCAGGTTCTGGGGCCACTGACCAAGGCCAGACAGCCTACTTTGACAACGCTGGAGCAGCAGACGCACCAGCACAGCCGTACATCACAACCAGATACAATGAACTCCCTTCCTTGCTATTGATGCATTCTACCAGTGATAGCCACGCCACCCTCAGCTATTTCAGTCTCTTCTGCCTGCGCTGCCCCACAGTCTGCAACATCGCCTCCCTTGCTGGCATTGCCTGCTACAATGTTTGAATGGTAATCATAGGCGCAGTTGCTACAGCAGGCTGCTCAAGGAGGCACAGGTGCAAGGAGGGGCTGCTAGCCAGACCTTTTGCTCGCCAGCCCACGCCACTGCCGTTGCCGGCCTGCAGACTATGCCGCAGCTGCATGGTCAGGATCCCGTCACACCTCCGGTCGTCTTGCGCTTGGTTTCTAGCCACCGCTGCTCCAGCTCGTGCCGCATGCGCTCCTGCATAGCAGGGGACCATGCATTGCATTTGGCCATGCCAACTGTACGCACACCGCAAGGCCACCTTGCAGGGAGGTCTCAAGCAGCGGTTCAGCTGCCATCCTGCACTGCAGCCTACCCTATTGCCCACCTGGATCCGCCGCTCGTGCTGCTGAAGCAGCGCCTGGGGTGCATGCACTCGGCGGTACAGCCCAACCTTCTCCATCAGGAACTTGAAGCGGTCAATGTTGGCCAGCGTGCACCAGCCCTGTGAGGTTGCAGAACAGAAAGGAGGCTCACGAGAACTTTCGTAGCAAACGTGTCGAACCCCCCCGCAAGCCAAACTGGCGCTCGCACACTGCTCAAGCAAGAGGGGTGTTCTCCACGCCCAGCCCACGCGCTGCAACCAGCCCCCGCTCACCTGCTGCCCAAACTCCAGGCCCGGCTTGGAGCAGCGCACGCGCGCCCCCTCCGACAGCACCATGCGGCTGTAGAAGAAGTCGCGAGCGGCCGCCGGCCCTGCCGTAGCAGCCATGTAGGCGTCGGCATCGAAATCGATCACAAAGCACTCCTTGACCTGTGAGGAGAGGAGAGAAGCAGAGTGAGTACAGCTGAAATGCAGCAGTAAAGAGCTGGACCAGGCTGCCTCTTGCTGCTTGCTTAGAACTGAGCAGTATGCACAGACAATGAACCATCCCCACCTTGGCCCTGTCCCCGCGCCGTGCCGCCTCCAGGTAGGTGTCGGGGCAGCTGCGGTGCGCCTTGGCCGCCACATCCCTCTCGTAACTGCAGGGCGCAGTGCGGGATTGAGCAGCAGTGCAGCTGGGTGGTGTGCTGTGACCAACAGAAGGGCTGCGCAGCCACCATCCCCATTCAATTTGGCAAGACAGCCCAGCCCCATGAACCTGTCCCACCTGTATGCGTAGTGCAGCACCACCGAATCATCGCTGACCGCCTCCCGCCATGCACCGCTGGGGTTGGCGGGTGTGGCCCACCTGGGGCAGCGCACATCGCGGCGGCAGAAGGTGGAGTTGAGGAGCCACATGGCGCATGCTGGGCCTCTGCAACTGCTGAGTGTCTGGGCCATGGCTCGTCACTCTCATATGGTCCATTTCTCAAAAGCCTCCCCTCTCCTTGGGGCACGTCATCCTTGCTCACCGCGGCGAGGCGTCTCCCAGGAAGAAGTGGGGGCCCAGGTGCCGCACACCTGGAGCATCCACCCTCACCGCCGATTTGCCGTTTGCGTAGAGGGTCAAGAAAGCTGGAGGTGGGGAGGGGAGGGGCAGGGAGGCGCAGGACAGGGGAAGGAGAAGGTTGGCTTGCGCGGTGCACGGTGCATGCAGATCAGGGACACAGCAGCTGGTCAGCGCATCCCCTGACTTGTCCACCGCCAACTGTTCACCGCAGTTTCTGAATGGCCACCACTCCCTTCGCCTACCCGCAGAGTCGCCCAGCTTGTACTTTTGGCGCCAATAATGGGCCTCGGGCKWGATGAAGTGCTTGTGCACGCGGAACAGCGTGACCTGCRRGGGCAGGGGCAGGGCAGGAGNCAAGGCATGCTGTTGATCAGACGCGTTTAGATGTCGCCTGGCTTAGAGGAGGCTTCGCTGCGTGAACTGATCACACGCGTCACATCCGCCGCCGCCACAGCTACATCAAGCACATGCACGTTTGCCTGCCCAAAGCCCCCACCTGCTCGATGCGGTTGGTTAGGTCCCCAGCCTCGGGCTGACCCTCAAAGTTCATGAAACGCAGCGCGGGCACGTGCGGCGGCTGGCGTGCCAGCACGGCCGGCAGGCTGAAGGCAGGGCCGCCTGCAGGTGCACGGGCGGCAGGAGATGGCGGCCTCGACCTCACTGCTTTGCAGTTGATTTCCCACATTAGCTGCACCCGACTTGCATTCCGCATCAGCACGGTCCAGCTGCTGTGTGAGCACCAAGCAGCTCTGCTCCTCTCCCCGCCCTCACCCGTGTGCAGCAGCTCGTCGGGGTCGAGGTGCAGCAGCCAGTGCATGCCGTCCGCCTTGGCAAGCCGCAGCGCCTCGTGCTCACCATACCTGGTGGGCAGAGTGAGACATGGCTGGTGGGGCATGGGTGCAGCAAAGCCAAGGCGTGCATGCTGGGCGACTGCCAGTACAGCAGGCTGTGTCGCTGGCCACCCCACGACCGCTGGTCTGTTGCTCAACAAGCACAGCAGCATGTACAGTGCGACCCCCGAACCTGCTGCTCCGCATTCCTTCCCTCACCCCTGCTTGACCATAAGCTCAAAGTTGCCGGGCTGGCCGCCCCACTGGCGCGTGGCCACATCGCTGGCGGAGCGCGCATACGCCTCAAACTTGGCCTGGGCGGAAGAAGAGAGGATGGGTAAATGGAAGGATGGAGGTACGACGAAGCAGCCGCCCCGCCGGCATCCATCCAGATCGTTTGCAAGACTGGTTTGCCTGGTGTGCAGGGCAGCTGCACGGGTTGCAAGCCAAGACGGCTACTGTTCTCCCACCAGACCCATCCGCCACAAACCAGCCCTCTTCACCTGCTCCGCCGCGGAGGCGAAGGGCGGGTGGATGTGGACGAGGGTGACGTGGCGCACCAGGGTGAGCAGGCGCACCGCTTCGGCATCCTGCCCGTCGTACAGCAGCTGCACTGGGTGGGAGGCGGAGAGGCATGTTTGCAGCGTGACAGCCTGCAGAGCAGCCGCACTGGGCAGCACTATGATGCTGCTCACATCCAGCAGAGACATCCCCAACATAGCCAGGAAGCGAGCGGCAGCAGGGTCCGATGTACCACGGCTAACTCCAGCTGCCCTCCCAGTGGCCACTCACGTAGAAGTGAGCCACCCCCAGCTCTGTGTGGTACTGCAGCCAGGGCAGCAGCTCGCGGCGCACGCCCCACACATCCGCCGACGTGGTGGCCGCCAGGCAGGCGCGCAGCGGCACGCCGGCTTGCACCTGCGGGGCGCCGAGAAAGGGAGAGCGGTGCCGAGCAAGGCGATGTCGGTATGGCAAGCGTGGCGACCGCTGTGCGGGCCTTCTGATCAGCCGGCAATCAACCTGCATCCCAATCCATCCAGCTGCTCAGCATCCACCCCGCCCTCAGCCCTGCACCCTCACCTCCTCGTGCAGGTCATTCAAGAAGGCGATACGGTGAGGCAGCGAGGCCGTGTCGTTCAGGCTGTCCAGCGGCAGCAGGCCCAGCTCAGCAGCAGTGGTGCGGTGCTGGCGAGCCGCCGCCTCCCGCTCGTCAAGTGTCATGCCTGCCACTAGAGCCTCATTGTATGCCTTCAACTCGGCATGCAGGTCCTCGACTCCTGCGGGACAGCAGCGAGCAGTGGGACCACTGTAAAAGGAGCGGCGCACCGTGACGGTTGCAACTCCGCCTGTGCACCTGTGCCCGCCCAGCTTCCCTGCTCGCGGCTGGGGGCTGCAGCCCGCCCGGCGCACCTGGGATGTTCTCGCTGCTCTGCGGACCAAACGTCTGGTCTACAACACGCACGGGCGGCACCCCTGGCACAGCCACGGCCTGGCCAGGTGCCGCCACATCATTTCGGGCCTCTGCTGGCACCGCATCTGGCACGCTTGCCGCCGATGGCCGGTGCGGCAGGGCAGCCAGCGTGGCTGCAACCTCAGCAGCCATCTGTTGCCGCTCAGCTGGATCAAGGTGCAGAGGCGGGCAGCTGCAGTTGGTAGCTGCTGCTGCGGCAGGTAAGGTGGCAGCAGCGAGGCTGGCCGCACCACTGCCGCCCGGGCCGCCTGCTTCCGCTGGGCCCCCGTTGAGCCGCTGCTGCTGCTGTACTGCTGCTGCCGGCCCTCCCGGCTCAACCGGCTCTGGGCGCTGCTGCTGAGGCCCACTGAGGCGCGATTGCAAGCCATGGAAGGCTGCAAGCAGGAGCAGGGCCAGGCCGACGCCGGCGGCGACGGAGGCAGCACCGCGCGCCGGGTTGAGGCCCAGGCCCCCGCGGCGTCGCCGCTTGGCGTACTTGCTGCCTGGCGCCTCGAGATCAGCAGCCGTGCCGGGCAGCTGCGCAGGCCGAGGGCTCCGTCCAGGCGCCGCCATTGCGGGCGGCTACGAGCTGCAGGCTGCTGCTCACTGCTTCCTGAAAGCGCGAGCAAGCTGCACTGCGCTGCTGAGAGGGCAGGGAGGCACGGCTAGCCCTGCCTGCGAAGCAGGCTGGGCGTGCACGGTGCACGCTCGGCCCCAGGGGAATGCTTGTTGACCTGATGCCAGCTGTGGAAACGCAGGGATGAACAAGAGCAGGCAGCATGCAAGCAGATGCCGCCGCTGCCGCCGCCGCTGCCGCTGCCGTCACCGCCGCTATCGCCGCCCCTACGGGTGCCCGCCCAACTTACTGCCGCAGTCGCAGAACAGCAGTGCCACACAGAGTACTGCAGCGCCTGAGCATGTCAAGTCCCCCATGAGCATGAGCATTGCACGGTGGCAAGCGCTGCACATGGGTAAGGCACATGGCGGGCTGCTGCCCGCCAGTTGCTCGCTGCTGCCGAGCCATTTAACTCTCCCAGGCCGCTGACTGCTCCTTCAGCATCGTCTTGGGCCTGCCCACACAGCACAATGCCGGCCAGCCGCCCTTCCCAGTTCAGCGATCTGCCCCGCGACCTGCTGCAGCGGGTGGCGGCCCTGCTGGGCGATGAGGACAGGTGGGGCAGACCAGGGCGGGCAGCAACCAGCCAGCTGTGGTGCCGGCCGGCCCCCGATGGCGCCGCCGCCGCCGCCGCTCATGCCGCCTGAACATACAAATAATCCAACACATGGCGACCCGCGTGCAATGCCACAACGATTGCTAAGCCCAACCCATGCCGCAGGCTGGCCATGCTGGATGTGTGCGGCAGCTGGGCGGCCGCCATTGAGGCGGCTCCCGCGCTGTGGCCCACAGCTGTGCTGGCATTGGGCCCATCTGCGCTGAATGAGCTTGGGCTGAGGCAGGCCGATTTTGGTGGAATTGCTGGATGGGGCCATCCTCAAAGTGTTTGCATGGCAGTCGACAATGTGTTCGATGCCATTGATTCAGACCGCAATGCCGCGGTAGGCATGATGGACCGGGCTGCCGCGCTGAGCCCGCGCTGCCGCCGCGTGCGGGTGCAGGGCGACGAGCGAGTCCAGGTGACCAATCCGCCCATGGCACTCCCGTTGGATGACAAATGTCGGTTTGTTGCGACAGTTTGACTGCGCGCTGGATATATGACTTAAACGCATTGCCTTGATCCTGCCCTGCCTCCCTCTGCACAGCCGTCTGTGGTGTTGGGACTCCTCTCCGTGCTGCCTCTCAGCATTTTTGATTTGGAGCTGGACATTCCCTGCGCTGGTCCACTGTCGGTCGCCCTCACTCGCTTCCGCCAGCTGCAGCAGCTGAGCTTGCGCACAGGCGGGCTGGCCTGGCGGGGGCTTGGAGGCAGTTTTGTGATGCGCAGGCTGGTGCAGCTTGCACTTGACTACCGCCAGCAGCCTGTGTGGGAGGGCGATTGTGCTGAAACCACTGACTTTCAGCATGCCGAGGTGCTGCCACTGGAGAGCAGCCTTGCGGCCGACTTGAGTGGCGCCACTCGCCTTAGCAGCCTGGAGCTGCACATCAAAGGGGCCCAGCACTTGCTGGCTGTGTGCAATGCGCTGCCGGCCCTGCGGGAGCTGAGGTAGGTAGTGGGCAGTACAGCAGAGCCTTGCGGCATCGATTGAATGCATTGCGAGACTAGTAGCAGTGGGTCATGACGATGCTACTCTTTCAATTGCCCTGCAGGCTGGATCTGTACTGGTGCAAGACAGCGCATGCACAGCAGGCTGTGGACGCACTTGTACAGCTGCCGGCGCTCGCTGTCTCTCTGGGCATTCACTCCTACCGCGGCACAGAGGCCACTGCCGAGCCATTGGACTACCCCGATGCCACAGAATGGGGTTGCACTGAGCTGCCCCCTCTGGCCGGCCTGCACGTCACCGCCCTGTGCCTGCTGGGCAGTGTGTCCCTGCCCCCAGACATGCTCCAGCTGGAGCACCTTTGTTTCCTGGAGGTCAACTCTCTCATTGATGATGCTGCCTGGGGCGATGACGCTTGGAGCTCCCTGGCCCAGCTGTCGCAGCTGAAAGCCCGCGACACTGTTCTGCCAGGTGAGTGGCGCTGCGCATGCTTGCTGTTGAAGTCCGAGCAGCGCTGTGTGCGCGCATTGTGCACACCATGCTTGTCTGCATGGCTGGTTGCAGACCAATACATCCAATTGCATCTGCCGCAGATGCAACCAAGCTGGCTGCAGCACCCCGCCTCTCTGAGGTGCACCTTCCTGATGCACCGCCACCTTTCCGCGCCCAGCTGGCAGCGCTGCGCCCTGACATGCACATCACGCCTGGCATGAGTGCTGAGGCCGCGGAATAGCGCCAACGCCAGTGAGCCATGCCCGAGCGGCTGCTGCGTGCGGCATATTTGTTAGCTTTTCAAGCCCTTGCATGATTCTATTGCAACGACCTTGTGTCTGCTTGCTGCTTGTTGGCTCAGCTGGGGTTCCTGCGATAGTGTGAGCAGAGCCACAGGAGCTCAGTTCCAACCACCGGCAACCAGGGGTGTCCAGCCAACTGTGCAGCTAAAGAGGAGCAGTGCAGGATGGGAACCGCCACCGCCGGCGCTCGGGCAACGGTGAGCCATGCGCCGTAGTCGGCCACAAAGTGCTTCCTTCCAGGGCTCGCTGACTTGAATTGTGTTTGTGCCGCTCTTGTCCCTGCTCCCATCAGCATTCGCAAAGGCTTGTAGTTCGCCTTGCTTTGTTGGCTGGCTGGCTTCTTAATGCTGCCCATCATTACATGTGAACAGTGCTGCATACATGGGTCAGAGGGAAGCTTGCTGGGCCATGCATGCCTGGCAGTGCATGCCAGTACTGGACGCGGGAGAGGAACCAAGCCAGGGCAGTATCAAGGCTGGGACAGCAGGGACAGCACTCCGCTCAGCAGCATGCCAAGCAAGCCAATTAGCAGCGCCGCAAGCAGCACCGCCTCCCCCAAGCCGCCAGTTGAGCTAGCTGGCTGCTTGGGCAGCTGCTGCCCTCCGGCATCGCCGCTGGCTCCTCCTGCTGCCCCTGCCAGGTCTTGTGATGCTTCTGCCCTGGCCAGCGGGAACACAGAGCCATCAGACCTCACTGAAATGCCTGAAGCCTCGCCCACCAGCCCTCCAGTGGTTGATGGCAGCTGCTCGTCGCTCAGGCTGCTGCGTGGCGGGGAGGCGACATCCTGCGGCCGGCTACCTGAGCCGCCTGGGTCCTGTGCCGCCGCAGCTGCTGCTGCGTCTGCTCCTGCTGGCAGCTGCTGCCGCTCCATGCTGCTGCCAGGCTCGCATGAGCAGCTTTTGCCGCATCCATGCTGGGTGTCGTCTGCCATGCTGGCTGGCTGCTGCCCTTGCTGCTGCGTGGCGCTGCTGCTGTTTTCACAGGCGCAGCTCTCATCACAGCCCTGCTGGCGGCTGCCGCCAATGCTTGCCTCAGCCTGCTGCAGCTGCGCCTGCGCATGCAGCTGCGGACCGCCGCTGCTGCTGCCATCTCCTCTGCTGCCCGCTGTCCTAGCTGCCGGCGCTCCACTGTCCACTGTGCTAGCTGCCGCTGCTGCACCCTCCTGGCTGTCTGGCGGGCGGTAGAGCAGCCGAAGCACCTCCCCTTTCACGCTCCAGCGGCTGGCAGACAGGATGCGGGCCTCCACCACGCAGCCCAGCAGGTTGCCGCTGCCGTCGGGCGCCTGGGCTGGCAGCAGCACCTGCGGAGGATGATGCGGGTGACACGCATGCTGAGGAAGGTACACAGATGAGGAACAGGGAAGGCATCAGCTGGCTTTCTTCAGCCAGTCAGCTTGCAGCGCCTCATCTTACTTCATGCCAGGCCCCAACGTCTGCCTGCTGCCGCAAATAACGAACGTCCCGCATCCCAACCCCACCCCTGCCCACCTGAGCATACGTCTTGTTGTGGGCCACCAGGTGCACGCCGTCCGCCGCCGTGTCCACCACGCAGCAGCGCTCCACGCAGCCCACCAAGTGCTGGTACACCTCCGCTCCCCAGGCTTCTACAGCAGCGGTGACCTCCCTGCTGCGCTGCTTCTTCACTTCAGAGGGCAGCTGCTTCATGCGGGCCGCAGGCGTGCCGGGCCTGCGGTGGTGGGTGGGGAGCAGGACCGGTAGCAAAGGAGCAACGCGGCAGGCGTGAACCACGGAGCCTGCGGTGCTGCTGAGTTCACCGCTTGCTTGCAAGCTGCCTTGGCCTCCAGGGCTCATTAGCACAGTCCGGCATGCACCTGCCTTAGCCCTCACCGCGGGTAGAACTGGGAAATGTGGGTGTGCGGGAAGCGGTACTTGGCCAGCAGGGACAGCGTTTCAGCATGGTCGGCATCGCTCTCGCCAGGGAAGCCTGGACAGAATGCGGGAGACATGAGGAAGGGGAGTGGATAAGGTTTGGGCGGCCATGGCTGGCTGGCTGGTGGGGCAGCATGGTTGACACCTGGCCATCGCAAGAGGCAATGCCGGCATTCCAGTCTAACCACAAACGGGCCCGGCTCATCCACGCAGTGCTTCCCAGCTGCAAGCGAACGCAATTCGCAGCTCTCCTGCAAGCAACTGCTTGCCATCCTAAGCTATGTCCACCCACCGCAGATGATGTCTGTGGCCAGCTCCATGCGCGGCACCGCTGCCAGCAGCGTGTCACACACCCGCTTAAACTCAGCTCGGCTGTACTCGCGGTTCATGCGGCCCAGCACCGCGTCGCTGCCGCTCTGGACCTGCGGGCGGCGGGAGCAGGGAGGAGGGAGCGGCTTGGTGGGGCGCTGCGGCTGCACGCAAGCGGGGTGGTGCTGAGGCTGCAGGCAGGCTTGCAAGTGCATGGCACCATGTTGAGCAACCCGGCCTGCCCCAACAGGCAGTACTGCTAGCGCACAGCTGGAGCAAGCCCGCACCACAGGGCGCACCGGCACGTGGAGGTAGGAGAACACTCGTTGGTCCCGCAGGATTGCGGCCACCTCCTCAAGGTGCTCCAGAATGAAGGGAGGATTGGTCATGNCCACCCGCAGCATGCAGCGGCCATCTGCGTGCGGGGAGGGGAGCGGCGTTGAGCATTGACTTGGCAAGCGCAGCACAAGCACTGCCCGGCATGCCGTGTCTACGGCCACGTGTGGCATAGCCCTGCGCTCCGCCTGCTTCAACTGCCGCTGCATGATCCAGCACACGTATGCAGCCTGTGTACCCCAGCCCTGCTCACCGGATGGCAGCACCTCCACCAGCGCGTGCAGCAGCTGGGGCAGAGAGGAGCCAATATCCCGGCCGTAAGCGCCCGTATCCTCGCTGGACAGCCAGATCTCCCGCACCTGTGGAGCGGGGAGCTAGCGCACATTGCAGCAGATTCAGCCATACCAAGCTTGGCACCAGCAGCCTAGTGCGAGGCTCCAAGTTGCCTGCACCCTATCTGGTGAAACCGCTTTGTAAGTCAAGTCAAGGTGCCTGCACCACGGCCCTCCCACTACAGGCCAGCACCTGCGGGTCTGCCGCCGCCTCGCGCGCCCGCGCCACCAGTGCCTCCAGTGCATAGCTGCCCAGCTGGCCGCGTGCGTGCTTGGTCTTGCAGTAGGTGCAGGCACCCAGGCAGCCGGTGGAGAGCGGCAGGATCTCCACGTGCCGGTTGCGCCGCACCTGCGGTGCGAGGAATGGTGGGAAGTGGCTGAAATTGGGCGCAGCAAAACAGCGCCATGCTACACTGCCGTGCTGCTGACTGCTCTAATGTTGCACAGCCTGACGTCGTAAAGCCTTCGAGTCAGAGCAGCACCAGTGCATCGCACCTTTGGCAGGTCCAGGCGGGGCAGCGCCTTTTTGGCCAGCAGCTGCACGGTGTGCCCCTTCAGCGTCTCCTCCACCGCCTCCGCCACACGGTCAATCTGGGTCACACCCAGCAGCGACAGGCCACGCAGCTCCGGAGCGCGGCGGTCGCCCTGCAGACAATTGCAGCAGCGGCAAGGAGCTGTGTGCAGGCTGCCGCTGGGTGATGATGCCATAGCGGGGTAAGGCGCAAACGACAGCCCTACAGATCCCAGCACCAAGCCGATCAAACAGCTGCTTGCAAACATGCCATCTCGTCCCACACACCGCTCCTGCCTGCCCGCCACACACCACCAACCTGAGGCACGCAGCCCGCCACCACCAGCGCCTTGCCCAGCTGCTTGCCCCGCCGCAGCAGCGTGTCCATCGCCGACTGGCTGGGGGACTTGACAGTGCATGAGTTAATCAGCCACAAGTCGGCCGACTCGGCGTCTGCATCGTTCACCAGCCTGCATTTGTAAGCACGGGGTAGGGAGGGCAGGCGAGCGGCAGTCGCAATGTGCCGCCACGACGGCTAGTGGCAGCGGCAAGCAGCAAACTGCTGTATGAGGCCTACCAACTGCTCCTGCAGACCGCTTACGTGTAGCCTTGCTCGCTGAGGCAGCCCATCATGTACTCGGCATCTGACGTGTTGTGCGAGCAGCCAAACGTCTTGACCCAGATGCGCTGCGTGCCTGGCACAAAGCTGCCGTTGGCGGCGGCAGTGGCGGCAGTGGCGGCGGCGGCTGTGCCGAGTTGCGCTGCATCATTTGCGTGGTCTGCTACTTTGGCAACTCGCTGGACGTGCGCTGAGAGGAGGCGCTGCGCCCTGGGGTCGTCGCCCAGCGACGCCGCCAAGTCCTCAATGTCCATGCCTAGCGGCGTTGCTCGCGGTCTCAAATGAACATTGATGTACCTTGTGAGTACACTTGCAAGCTGCCAGGGCACCGTTTTGGGCAGGACGGCCCCATGCAGACGCAGCAGGGCCCAGCAGCCCTCCTCAGGCTGCGCCCGAAGGCTCCGGAATGCGTACCAACTCATTGGCGCTTTGGCCTGGGACCGTCGGTGCTCGGTCGTGGCAACCCGCGATGCTTTCGGCCCGCTGCGGCCGCCTCGCACACTGCCGAAGGCTGTGATCACCCGCCGGCAATGAGAAAGGTGCGTCGGAACGCGCCTGGTCGCCTGAACGCTATCGTGCCGGCGGGCGCTCCCNGGGCCTCGTCGCCCACACCATTCTGCCTGCCGTGATGCAAGCCCGCTCACTCAGCGTGACGGTCCAAGGTGGCTGGGGCGTTGCGCCGGCCCGCATGGCCTCCCCAGTCAACCCCGCATGCCGCCGCCCTCTGCAGGCTATGGCGGCAGCGGCGGCGGCCGTCAGAGAGGCGCAGGCAGATGCCCAGAAGCAGCAGCAGCATGCGCAACCACCAGCGCATCAGGCGCAACTTCCACTCCACAAGGAGGTTGCGCCTGTGCGATTAGGCGACCCAGGCAGGGTAAGCAACGGCTACGCAGAGCGGTTAGGTGCCCAGTCCCCTCCCAATCAATGAGAGGCAAGCAGCTGTGCTCTTGCTGTGCGGCTGCTGCACGTGAGGAAATGCGAGCCTGTTGTGGTGCAGGACCTGAAGCTAGAGCCATGCAAGCTGGAGGATTTTGAGGTGGGTGGCGGCTGCAGTTGCTTGCCCAACAACACAGCCCGCCTGCTGTGAACTGTCCTGCGGTTGGATGGCTGCTTGTTGTCACGCGGCCGCTGCCGCACCGCAGGTTGGGCGCGTGCTGGGCACCGGCAGCTTTGGTCGTGTCAGCCTGGCGCGGCACCGCGCCACTGGGCTGGTCTGCGCCATCAAGGCGCTGTCCAAGGCRCACANSGKGAWRAACCAGCAGGTGGCGGCGGGGTGGCGGTGGCTGCGGTTGGAAAATATGTGCTGCAGCAACGACGGCTTGGCAGCTCAAGCTTTGCAGAAGAGCACGCTGCAGGTGCTGCACATTCTGCAGCCGTCAGCATCAGCCCGGGCCATTGCTTGCATCACCTGAATCTCGTTACTGTTGCCTCGTGNCCCCCCAGATTGCGCACCTGCGCAGCGAGCGCGACATCCTGCGCGCGCTGGACCACCCGCTGCTGGTGCGCATGCACGCCTGCTGCCAGGACGAGCAGTGCGTCTACTTTGTCATGGAGTATGTGCCAGGTGCGGGGCTGTGGGGGAGGCGAGGGGCGAGGTGGGAGGCCGGCAGCAGGCAGAGGTGGTGCATGGTGGCATGCAGCAGTGCACAAGGGGCAACAGTTGCTGGGTCACGCGTGCAGTAATGCTGAGCTGAACCATATGCATGTGTTGGCTTGCGATGGTAAGCATGCAGCTGACGTTTGCTGCCTTGCACCGCAGGTGGCGAGTTTTTCAGCCACCTCAAGGCTCGGGGGAANGCTGGGGGAGGAGGCGGCGCGGATGTATGCGGGAGAGGTGCGGTGGTGGCTGTRTGCCCCTGCATCACCTGTTGTTGATGTTTGCCACGGTTGGCACAGCTGCCGGCAGGAACTTCTGGAGCTGGTGCATTGATATGCATCGTGGCACCGTGGCTGGCCCTGCACTCTTGACATGCCGCTCCCCTCCCTGCCTNCCCTCCCCGCCCAGGTGTTGCTCATGTTTGAGTACCTGCACTCCCAGGACATCGTGTACCGAGACCTCAAGGTGGGGTGACTGTGTAGCACAGACTGTGCGGCAGGCCGTGTGTTTGCTTTGGCCCCAAGTGTGCGTCGCCTGCTCTTTTACTGCTACCCATGTTCAACCTCCCCGCCCACCGTGGGCTGTGACAGCCCTCATCCTCGCCTCTCCCCCTCCCCCTCCCCACACGCAGCCCGAGAACCTGCTGCTGGACGAGCGGGGCCACCTCAAGCTGACCGACTTTGGGTTTGCCAAGGCCATCGGCCCCCGCCGCACCTACACGCTGTGCGGCACGCCCGACTACCTGGCCCCCGAAATCATCCTGAACAAGGTGTGGAAGGAGGAAGGAGGAGGAGGGGACAGACCGTTGGAGTCCCATTGGTTTTGCCTGTCTCAAGCGCAGTTGGCAAGTTGCGATGGTGTGTATGCTTCGCTGCTGCGCATGTTGACTGGTGCACGATGGACTGCTACTGTGGCTTCCCCCTCCACAGGGCCATGGCAAGGCGGTGGACTGGTGGGCACTGGGGGTGCTGGTCTACGAGATGATGGCGGGGTGAGGCTGGGGGATCCTTGCTGCTGCGCTGTTAGCAGCCGACTATTGGTGGAGTGCATGTGGACAGGCGCAAAGCGGCCTGGCTTGGGAAGCGTGCTGGGAGGCATGCTGGGAGGCCCTGCCTGGCTGACCAATGGTCTGCGGCCACAGCTCGAGCATACATGTAATGAACTCCTTCGTTCTGGGCCACCTGTGGCAGGTACCCTCCCTTTATGACGATGACCCGCTGGCCACGTACCGCAAAATCCTCAAGGTGGGGCTGCATGGATGTGGGCGTGGCTGCGAAAACGAGGATACTTAACTTGGGCAGCAGTGGCCCAGCTGGCTCGTGCCGCAGAAATGGTTGCCTGCCTGTTTGCCTGCAAGCACAGTCCTACACCAGCGGAAATCTGCACCCGAACCCGCCCGCTGCTGCACAGGGCACCGTCACCTTCCCCTCACACTTCTCCGTGACGGCACGAGACCTCATCCGCAAGCTGCTGCAGGTGCGCATGTGGTGCTGCTGACACTATTCCAGCAGGGGCTGCTGGTTGCAGACCAGGGGGACGTTTGCACAACAGCTTGCTTCATGCCATGTACCCTTCCAAGCATCTCCCGTTTGACATGCCTGCCTGCAACTCGACCCTTTCTGCTCTACCCCAGGTCGACCTGAGCAAGCGGTACGGCTGCCTGGCAGGCGGGGTGAACGACATCAAGAGCCACCCCTGGTTCCGGCCCCTCGACTTTGCCGCCCTCAAGCATGGCACCACCACGCCGCCCATCCGGTGAGGCTCCAGGGCAGGAGCACGGTGAACAAGGAAGCAGCGCCCTGGTCACAGGCCTAGATGCAAGAGGATGCCGACCATCACCTCTCTTGCAAGGCACTCCGTCAAACATCACCCATGTCGCCAATGCATCTCGCCTCACTGCCGCACCCGCCCTGCTATGCTGCCCACACACGCTGTGCAGGCCCAGCGTGCGCAGCGCGGACGACGCCTCCAACTTTGACGACTACAGCGACCTGGGCCCCATGCAGTACGCCTTCCAGCTCAGCACAGCGGAGCAGGCGCTGTTTGTGGGCTTCTAGCGCAGCACCAGCCCGAACTGCCCAGGTCCCAGCAATACTGGCATTTGAGGCTGCACCACAGGTTGAGCGTGCCTGTGGTTTCCTGCTCAGCCGCAAGCGGCGGCCTCTGCCTGGCGTCCTTGCACCACTGTTTTCACCCTGCACTATTGCACTAAACTCAGGCAGACAACAAACTGATTCTTCACTATCCAACTCACAGCTGAGCCACATGGCAAATTGTAAACTGCAGCTGCACAGGACAGATTTGGCAGGCTGCGTGCACTGGCCTTGCTCGCTCCACTCTGCTGGGCTGCACTGCCATCCAGACCCGCACACCTCCTCACAGCAAACATGCTTCAATGTACCGCAGACGTGCAAAGTCCAACACTACGCTGTACATGCAACTGCAACGCTGCTGACCCACCCATGTTCATCCCTGTCTGGCCCTGGCTGCGGTCCCGCTCTCAGGCGCCGCGCTGGCTGGGAGCGCCGCCCAGGCGCAGCAGCAGCAGCTCCGTCCACAGGCCTGCCAGCTGGCTGCGGGCCTGCACCAGCTGCTCCCTCTGCTCCAGCGCCGCTGCGTGGCGGGCGTGGCGCTTGGTCAGGTGGAAGCTTTCGTTGGTGCCGGGTGGCAGGGGGTGGCCCGGCGGGCGCTCTCGTGTGGCCACCACATCGCTTTCACGGCTGACCCAGCTGTCTGCCTTGTGGCTGCGCAACCAGGGAGGGTGGAAGGATAGAGTAGGAAGTGGCGGGTGAGAGACAGCATCACTGCCCTGAGCTGCACGGGCTGAAGGTCCAAGCAGGGGGTTGCTGGGCTTCCGGGTGGCAGGCCATGCACGGCAGGGGGGACGGCATGCTAGCACCGCACCACACGTTGCTGCACCGGTGCCAGGCCTGCGCCCACCTGTTGGCCCACTGGGACAGGTGCGTCTCGGGGTCATAGATGACCGGGTCCGCCAGCTGGTGGAAGGTGCACTCCCGCAGCTCCGGGTCCACAAGAAACTCCTGAAAAAAGTGACAAACAGGGCACCGGGGAGGTAATAGGTGCGTGTCTAACCGTGCTGAGAGGATATGCATACGATACGAGCCAACCGCACCGATTGACAGTCAGCCTTGCGCCCACCCAAATCCAATGTGCACTCACCTGGAGTGCACGGCACTGGTCGCACAGAGGCTCCTTCTTGCAGGTCAGCTGGATGCCAGGCTTGGACCAGTCGGCAGGCTCGCCTGCAGGGCGGGGTGGGAAGGTAAAGCACATTGTGTGGCCATTGCTGTCTAGTTGCCCACTTGCCTGTATTGACGAAAGCGGCGACGTTACAGGTGGGGAGGGCAAGGAGGGGTGCGGCACAGTGCACCCTTCCACAGCAACGTTGATGCTGCACAGCAGGGGTGCCTGCTGCACTTCAACCTCCAGAGTGCAGCAGCCATGGCCAGCCCCACAGTACCTGGGGGCGGGCCCAGGGCCGCCGCGGCGTCCGCCAGGCAGGTGGACACCAGGCTGAGGATGGGCGGGCTGTCTGCGGCTGGCACAAGGATGCACGCGTGTTAGGTGCTGACCCGTCACAAGGGACACCTCAGCCGTCCTGCTGCAAGTGCAAGTTACACTCCAACAGTATGCACGCCACAAGTGCATCTGCCGCCCTGCATGGCGGCAAATCTCGCCTGCAAGTGCCGGCAGGCCGATTGCCGCCGCAATGGTCTCGCACGCCTTTGCCACGTGGCCAAAGTGGGTGGCATTTTGGTGCTCCCACTCCTGCACCTGGCTGACCAGCTTGGCCGTGCTGCGGTCCAGTGCCAGCTGGGCACCTGTTTTGGTGGAACAGGGATAGGGTAGAAGCAAGTCTACAACGGCAGCTCCACGCTGCAATGCAGCCTGCAGGCGACGCGGCTGGCATGATTGATGCTTGCACAATGCCTGCTTGGCGAGGCGAACCGCATATGCGTTTCCTTGCCGCAAGCAGGCAGCAGAGCACACCGGCTGCCCTTGCCTGCTGTGCGAGCCCAGCGTGAGATGCGCAGCAGGCACAGCAGCAGATCGTCCATAGAGTGGTAAGCGCTCCAGCCCTGCGTGCAGAGCAGGGTGGATAGGCGCTAGGTTGGTTTCGATGTGCACATGCAGATCGGGTGATTGCTGATGCAGAACAGCCCCAACCCGCTCCTGCTTGCCTTGCTTTCCTTGCTCAGCTTCTGCGCCACCGCCAGCGCGAGGGCGGTGAGAGCGCGCTTGCCGTCTGCGGCAGCTGCTTCAGATGCAGTGTCGCCGGTGGCTGCAGGCACAATGGGCACAGATATGGTGAGCATGCTGTGCTTGGCAGACATGCCACTGAGGCCAGTAGGATAGCTACACAGCGGCAGCCGGAGACGGCAATATGGTGCCAGCAACTCACCGGCATCCAGACAAGCATTCAGCAGGCGCGGGAGGCTGATGGTGGTGTAGTAATCGCGCTGTGGGGACAGCTGTGCCGTCCAGTGTGGCAGCCAGCTGGGGGGCCAGCCGAAGTGGGCCCACACCAGGGCTGCAGGCTCCACCAGATCGTAGTCGCCTGCGGGGTGGAGCACCGAGCAAGCTTAGCTAGCTACAGGGGTTGAGGCAATGGCCCAGGGGCTGCCCTGCCAGCCAGGTATACGCCGACCTGCATGCCTGCACGGTACCGTACCACTGCCTCATGGCAAGCGCAGGGAAGCCGCCCCCAGCCCCGTTCAGCCGACCTGCACACTTCTTGACGAGCGTCTCGCCCAGCTCAGCATCGCCCAGCCTGCAGGCTGCCAGCATCAGCACTGTGGTGATCTGTGCTGCGCAGCCGGGCACAGAGTCGAGCTGGTCGCGGAGCATGCGCCCTGCAGGGCAAGGGTGCATACAACAGAGTGACATGTAAAGCACGGTTGGTGCTTGTGGACAATGGGAGATCGAAGGGTGCTGTGCACTGCAACCTTGCAACCGCAGCGGCACTGCCCATTGGAACCGCCACATTAAGAGCCAACTGCGCTCCCAGCTCCCCTGCCTGCCCTCCAAACAATGCGCCGCAAACGCTCCGCCCTGCCCACCCGGGCTGAGGATGCAGGCAGCCAGCTCAGACGCCAGCTCCTGTGCGTCTGCCTCAGGCTCAGGGCCCCAGCCCGTCCGAGCCGCCCAGTCCTCCCTGCGCTGCTGCCGGGCGGCCACGACAGATGGCTCGTCATCGTCATACTCCTGCTCACTGCCACCCTCGCTGCCACTCCTCATGGATGCCTCCTCGCCCTCCCCCGCCTGGCTGCTGCCACCGGGCTGGCCCTCAGCCTGGCCCTCAGCTGGCGCCAGGCCAGGGTAGCGCTTGCGCAGCTGTGCGGCCGCCTCCGCAGCCTGCGCCGCCAGTTTTGCAGCACCGCCCTCGTCCCCAGCCTGGGCCTGCGTGTTGAGGCAGGCAGTGATCGATCTGCAGGGCATCACGCCATGCTAAACTGCTTGACATGCAAGATGAAGCCGGGCCTGCAAGGGTCAACGAGCTACCTGGTTTCCCAGCCACAACCCTGTGCTATCTGCCCGTTCCCACCAGCGCACCAGCATGCCGTGCAGGCGCAGCACCTGCCGTGCGGGGTCTGCTTGCACAGTGTTGACAAGGCGCTTGGAGGATGGCCAGAAGAGCAGGCCCGCTCGGTAGTACCACCTGGGGAGGCACAGGGGGCGGGGTGGCAGGGGCAGCAGAGGTGGAGGGCTTAGGGGAGGAGGTGTTGCGACCCTAAGACTGATTTTAGGCATGCCAGGCAGGCATAATGTATCTGCGCCATAACACGATGCGACAAAGGCTGCCCTTGTGCTCACCTCACACGCTCGTTGGCCTCGTTGCCTGAGAGCAAAGAGGTGGTTGGAAGTGTAAGCAGGAGCATCATGCATGAAGCACTGCATGCAGCGGCATGTTGCCTCGCATCAGCTGGCCCCAAAAGCCACGCCCTGGTGCGCCCAACCCACAGCAGCTGTGCACCAAGCTGCATGCCGCCTTACCTGTGAACACCTCCTTCTTCTTGTCTGCAGAGAGAAGAGCAGCAGCAGTGCAGTTCGTCACCAGGTTGCTGTTGCAGCCCCACCGCGGCTGGACACACTTGTGGCCAAGCTGTAGCTCCCCTGCCATTGTGCTCACCCGCTTGCGCTCCAGCAAAGTCCAGTTGGGCATCGCTGGCCAGCAGCTGTCCAACCCGGGGCTCAACGACCAGGCTGCTGAAGGCAGGGGCCGGGCCGGCCAGCGGGCACAGCTTGGAAGCCTACAGGGCAGGCAGGGTCAGAACGGGCGAAGCACAGGTCTGCCGGAGCTCCGGTTCAGCGCCCTCATTGCCCAAAGCAGTGTTGCCGGTGGCCCCTCTGCCCGGCCCGCCAGCGCGCTTGCCCGTCCTCACCCGGATGTTGAGCCAGCCCGAGACGGCCGCCTCCTCTGGCGGCATGGAAAACAGATCCTGTCCTGCGGCATGTTGAGGGGCAAAAAGTGCCGTTGTTACAAGGAAGAGGGGCACCGGCCGTTCATGGATACAGTCAGCTGCTCAGCAGACTTCCCATGCTTCTTCATTTGCATGCGCTGGCGCGAAAGGGCGTGGCCCTGCGCACCTGACTCGACCAGCATGAAGTCCACCTGCGGGCACAGCCAGTTGTTGCAGGGTTACGATGGGCTATGACATTGCATTGCATGGCATGGCATGGCATAACATGATGGCACGGCATGGCACAGCACTGCGCGACATAGCAGGCAGGAAATGGCATGGCATGAGCATGGCAAGCTCACCAGCGCCAGCGAGGCGTCCAGATCTGCACCCTCCTGGCAGGCGGCCAGCACGAGCTGCAGTGAGAGCAGGCGGTCGACGAGCCGGTATGGTGCAATGGAAGCAGGACGGTGATGTCATGATAACTCCGGTTGTGTGTAAAACACTCAATACCCACCCTCCGCCTGCCCCAGCACCTGTGCCGCCGAGCGGTCCATGCCCTTTAGCGCAGCAATGCCGTGCTGCTTCAGCGCCGCTTCAGTGTACCTGCAACTGGTCAGGAAGTGTGGGCATGCGTGGTGGCAAGTCACTTGCGGCAGGCTTTAAGGTGCTCATCGCATGCATTTGCTCAACAATGACCATGCTGGCTGCTGTTTGCAGCCCGTGGCATGCCTGCATGGCTTGCAAATGCAATGCTGCATGAGTCGCGTGCAACTAAGGCATAACAGACAGGCGCGGCTGCGCCCAACCTGTGCTGAAAGAGGTAGCAGAGCCGCTCAGGGCCCTCTCCATCAGATTCCCATGACTCGGCCAGCTCGACCATGCGCTCCACAGCCTCTGCACTCAAAGCGGAACAAGATTGCAATGTTTGCAAAGCTGAATCGAAGCTGCAATCGAGAGAAGAGTCCATAAAGCTGCACCCATCCATCTCATGCACATGCGCATGCATGCCCCTGCATCCAGAGCACCCAGCCAACCTTCTGGCACGGGCGGCATGGGTGGCGGCCCCGCGCCCGCCCAAACCAGGTTGTACGTCAGCACAAGTCGGTGCCCGCTTTGCAGGGGAAGCACTTCATGCTCGCAGTCTGAGCAGGGTGGGAAGTGAGGGGGCATAAGCAGCCAAGCCGGGCTTGCACGACCACAAGTGGGAGGTGCAAAGCTGGGAGCGAAGATTGAGCCCCAAAGGTTCCGCAAGGAGGGCAATGCACAAGCATGCAGTCAGCCACATGCGAGGCAGTATGAGGCCCAACCTGCGTAGAACGCAGTAAAGCATGCGCTGTTCCTGCTCTCCTCAGAAAGGTCCACCTTGACCCGCCACCTTTGGTCGTGCTCTATCACCAGCTCGCCGCCCTGCATTGTTGCATTGTGGAAATCATGAACACAGGAAGGAAGGGCTTCAATCGCAGCATGCCGGCGACGCAGCATGGGTCTTGGACCGGAGCCACAGCGGCGCAGCTGGGCTGCTACTAGCCAGCCCCGCACCTCGTATGTGGACGGCAGGATGATGGACAGGGTGGCAAACATTCCGTCGGCTTTCTCGGTGTCCCGGTGCGGCTGCATGGGAGGGGCGTGCAGGCGGGCCTCTTCAGTTTGCATTCCATGCCATGGCACTTCAGGGCTGAAAGCAGGCCGCTTCTGCTTGCATGCCATGCCACGGCACCCGCCCTGGGCGCCATGATGCCCGCTGGAGCAGCTTGCATTCCATGCCATGTCATGTCATGTCATGACAATGTCATGTCATGACATGTCATGTCATGCCATGCTGCCATGCAGTCCTTGCCTTGAAGAATGACCCCGGCTCGTACAGCAGCAGCTTGTGCAGCTGCGCCTCCACATCTGCATGCATGGAAGCACACAGGGCATGCTGGTCGTAGCCTCCTGGCAGCCAACGGGCTCAGCCATGCCCATGCAATGCAGCAGCCTCAGGCTGGCCATGACCTGCACATGGCAGCCCTCAAACCGCCCCCCACGCCTGCTTCTGGATCGATGCCCAGCCCCTCCTTTGCAGCCTCCACCACCTCCGGCACTGCCTCCTGCCACCCTGCAGAGCAGCGCAGCAGTGCAGAGCAGCAGGAAGGTCAGCATGGCACGTGCACGGCAATGCATGGCGTCCCCATGTCCCCCGCCCACAGCAAGCTGCAGCGCACCCTGTATAGCTCACCCAGCTCGAGGCTGAACATGGAGGGGTCCAGCTGCCAAGTTCGGCGCACAGATTCATCTGTCCGGGTCTCCTCCCCATGGCCGAAGGGTGCCATCCTCATCGGGCCAGCGGGTGGCCTGAGCGCCGCCGCGCCGGCGGCGTCGAGCGGCAGGTGCACAGAGCCCACGCCCGCCACCGCCAGCCCTGGATCAACCTCGGATGGCAGCTGCCCAGCGCAGAAGAAGGGTGGAGGCCCGCCCTGGCCCACCAGCAGCCGAAACACTTCGTCCTGCACCTCCATCTCGCCCTCGCTGCCGCTGTCCTGCTCCTCCTGCGCAGGCACTGCCTGAGAGGATCCCATGGTCGGGTCAAAAGTGGACGAGTATGGCTCCAGCAGCGCCATGGCCGCCGCAGCCGCCGCGCTGGCCGCCCATGCTGGCATGGCCCCACGCTGCCCCGACCAGCTGCGTAATGCTCGAGTAACTCATTGCAGCATGGAGAAGTGCTTACAGCTGCATTATGTCTTGTGCGTGCTCTCTAAATGTGCAGTCTGTGCAGTCATGTGTGTGCACAGCACCACCTGAGCTGGCACACGAGGATGTACAGGCAGACGCCCAGCCGGCAGGCATAGTGGACGATTGATAACAACACGTAGCAAACAAACCAGGCGGGCTCAGGCATCAAACAGGGCCATCAGCTTGCCGGCCAGCGGGCCGGGCAGCGGCACGTGCAGGCGGCGCTGCAGCCGTGCCAGGCACAACCCAAAGGCGCGCAGGCGGGCTTGTTCGGTGTGAATCAGACAGCGCACCAAAAGGTGCGCCTGCGCAGGCGAATGGTCAAGGGCCGCGGGCAGTGCCGGCGCCAGGCTGCATGGTACCGCAATTCTGCCGACCCTGAACTGATTGGGCTCCTGCGATAAGCTACACGGGCGCGGCCCTGGATCCACGCAGCCAGCTGGCCCCACTCCTGCTCGCTCAGCGGCAGGTGTGCCTGCACGAAAGCAAGGTACACGCTGCGCCTGAAATCGTACCGCACCAGCACACGAAGCACGTCTGAAGCTGAGCCAGCTGCAGCTAAGACACAGGCCGCCTCGTCCTGGTCATGAGTCAAGGCCAGGTCCAGCGGGACCCGGCGCGCATTGCTGCGTGCTGCAGCTGCGGCTGGCATTGCTGCCAGGAGGCGAGAGACGACGGCCGCCTGACCTGTCTCTGAGGCTGTATGCAGCGGCAGCCAGCCATCATCGTCCGCAGCACGGGCCGTTTCGGGCGCCCAAGACAGCAGGAGCTCCACTACAGGCAGGTGCCCGTGCCTACATGCTATGTGCAGCGGAGTTTGCTGCGCATCGTCCAAAGCTGCAGCTGCCTGTGCATCCAGCTGCAGCAAGCGCTGCACAACCGCCAGCTGGCCGCCGCGGCTGGCGTAGTGAATGGGAGCAAAATGCAGGTCACCACCCACAGCTTCAGCCAAATCGGGTGCCAGCTGCAGCAGCAGGTTAACTGCCTCCAGTCCGCCATGCTCTGCCGCGATGTGGATTGCACCAGCGCCAGTGCTGTGTGGCACAGCGCGCAGGGCAGAGGGGGCAGCCGCGAGGATCAGCCGCATGACTTCTGCATTGCCGCCCTGTGCAGCCGCATGCAGCGCCATGTGACCGTTTTGATCGGCAGCATGCACAGCTTCAGGGGCAGCGGCCAGCAACAGCCGCGCTGCCTCCAAGCAGCCAGCCCAGGCTGCGCCCATAAGAGGGGTGTAGCCCTCGGCAGTTGTAATTGAGGCAGCAGCTGGCTCTGCCTGTAAAAAAACTGCCACAGCCGCTGCCTGGCCGCCCAGAGCTGCTTCGAACAGAGGGGTGTAGCCCCCGCTGTCGACAGCCATAGCGCTGCCAGGTGCGGCCGCCAGCAGGCATTGAAGTGCGGCTGTCTCCCATCTGCCGCTGCTGCATGAGTAGCTGTGAAGCCGTTGCTGTTGCCTGCTGAGACCATCCCTGGATCAACCAGCAACAGCAGCCGCTGAAGCAGCTGTACATGCCCCAGCGAGGCTGCTTCCGCCAGCAGCGACTGTGTGGGTGCTGCTCCGAAAGCAGGGTCTGCACAGAGGGGCAGGAAGGAGCGCCCCTTTGAGCATTGATGCAGCAAGCAACCTCCACCGAGATTGATGGCAAGTGAATATGGAGCTTAGCTGCTCCCACCTGGGCACTCTGCAGCTGCAGCCGCGCAGCTGTTGAGCTGCTGCACCAGCTCGGGCAGAGGAATGACCTGCCAGTGCTTGCCGGGGTTGGCGGACAAGTTGAGCTGCGAACCTGTGGCCCTGCACCGTAATTCGAGCGAGACAAGACCCAGCGGGAAGGTAACAATCAGATGGGATCAGGTTGATTGGAACAATCGGACTGAGATGAGGTGGATTGTGACCCCAGCACGCCCCTCACCCCGTCAGCCGGNCGGCAACCAGGGGAAGNCCTGCGTTTATNGCTTGCTGCACTGCAGAAGGGAGCGGGGAGGNTAGAGGCACNAGTTGGACCGTGAGCAGGCGTGAGCAGGCGCAAGAAGGTGGACGGGCACAAGCACGAGGCAGCCTGTGCACCCGCACAGCCGCTCACCTGTCAGCACATCCAGCGCCAGTGCGGCAACTGCGGCCGAGGCCAGGGGCTCCACTGTGTACTGCTGCCCCTCGTGCTGGAACACAACCTGTGGCGGTAAGCAGCATGGCGGGTGTTGTCAAGGCAGTGCAACGTGGCAGCAGCTAGGTGCTGGATGAGCTGCAGTGGCTGTGTTGTCGACCGCTGACGGCGGAGCCGGCGGCGGTGGGCGGCGCCCGGCTGCGGCAGGCTTCGGCAGCACCCTCGCACCTTGAACCCGCCATCTGTAGGCAGTACCTCGCCCTGAGGCATCATGGGCGGCCGTCCAAAGGGCGGCAGCAGAGTGGGCAAGGGGGTGTGTTGCTCCACGTGCTCCTGCGGCTGGCTGGTGCTGTGATGCAGACAAATGTCCAGAGGTTTGGCTGAACAGAGCAGAGAAGCCTGGCTTGGCGGCGGTGTGCCCGGCAGCAGGGGCAGCGGCCAATGCCGGCTGCTGGCATTAGGCACATTTGAATTTCTGCATCAGTTGCTTTGCTATCACAGCAGTGATCCTTTGTGCAGTTACACCTGCTATGCAGAGAAGACGCAGTGCATGCAATGTGCACCAGACGGCGCTGGGACGTTTGGGCTTGCGCTAAGCTGTTGTAGATCGAGAATGGATGCAGGGCAGCTGAGTAAGTGCAGCAGACTTGAGTGCGAGGGGCACCTTTGTCCATGGGTTGTTGAGACATGGCAACTAGGAAGGGAAGCAGGTGCGGAAGGACTTGCCATAGCATGGTGCAGGGGGCTTGGAGCAGAGGTAATCAAGGTGTGTCTGGCATGTGGCTGGCAAACAAGCCAAGGGAGTTGCATTTGAGCAGGCATTTAGCATGTGCCCAAGCCATTACGCTGTTACTCCTGTCTGAGTTCACTGCTGCCCCGNCGCCGGTGGTGGTGGCGGAGTGATGCGCACGTCTGGACGCAGGGCGGCCAGCTGCGCGCGCCAGGCCGCCGCCAGCTGGGCCTGCTCAGCCCGCTGGGCCTGCCGAGCACCGCGGGGATGTGGGGCGTGTACCACAGCCAAGTGAGGCACACTGGCCAGCAGGCCAGGATCTGTAACAGGAAGTGCGGTGTACACTAGATGAACCAGATAGTCCTGATTCAGAATTGCAGCGATTGCAACCGCTGCTGCATTGCAACTTGCGCCATGCATCGCACCTGGCAGCTCCTCGGTAGAATAGGGCGGAATGATTTCCACTTGTGTCAGTGAGGTGAGGCCGGTTAGTGGTACGTTTGAGTCCCAGATAAAGCGCCTGTCATCCTCCGGCAGGCATTCGTTCATAACCAGCTGCTGCAGGCTGGACAGCTGGTGGAAGTCAGGCGGCAGGTTGACCATACCGGCCAGGCGCAGGTGGGTGAGTGCTGGCACGCCGCCCAGCGGAGGCAAGGTCACATACTGCTCCCACCAATCGACAACTGGATAGTTGTCATGTATCTCAGAGCCAGGGCAGCTGGAGATGCCAAGAGCAATGCTGCTCAGGTGGGGCAGGTGCTGCAGCATGTTGATAGCGGCCGCCGCATCCTCACTGTCACATTCATACAGATCCAGCCTGCAAGCAGCGGCAGACTGAGGTCAAGCCAGGGGTGGAGGAGTGAGGCCGGGCAAGCCACTCAACAAGGTGCAAAGAGTCCCCGAGTGTCATCCTTGGTCCTGCCCATCTAACTTCACAGCACATTTCGATACCCGCCCCTGTGCTCACCTCAGCTGGCGCAGAGCGGGCAAAGCCTGGCACAGCGCTGCCACCTCATCACTCCAGCACAGGCGGAGGTGCAGCGTGTGCAGAGCTCTAGCGGCAGACAGAGCCAGCGCCGCGCTTGCCGGCAACTTCTCTACCACGGCACCGGTGCCATACATGTCTGGCACACGGTCGCGCCTGAAATCCATGTGCAGCTCAAGCAGAGGAGCCAGCGCTGCGCTGCGGCCAACACCCCAATGAATGCCAGCGCCGTTGCCTGTGATGGTCAGCTGCTCAAGCCGACTGAAGCGCGCCAATACTGGCAACAGCGGCCCAGCGCATGGGGAAACCGCCAACTCCAGCCAGCGAATGCTGGGCGGCAGCACCGCCAGCACCGCCAGCGCAATAGTGGACTGCGGCATGGTTGAGGGCAACACCATCAAGGCCAACGACACAACGGATTGCGCTTACGTGCATCTGCTAGGTTTGAGATTGACAACTTCATGCACGATGCTACCCTGCCTCACCTGCGCCACACCCTCCAGCCGGACACGCCAGGTGCGGCAGGGCAGCGTGGCCGCCAGCCCAATCAGGCTGACCGTGCTTGCGGTATCCGTGGCATAGGCTTCTTCAATCATCGCTTCCGTTACTGTGTAATGCACGCTCCGCAAGCGAATCACCTTCAGCGGCGGGCAGGCTAGCACAGCCGCCGGCACCAGGGCAGGGGCCCAGCTGCAATGGCGTTGTACCAACGGCTGCATGTGTGCATCAAACAGAGCCTGCATTTAAACGGGCGATGGGGAATAAAGGGGGTCCGCAGACAGCAATTACAGCACGTGGCTGCGCTCAGCTGCAGCTGCCGGTACGGCTGCTGCAGCAACGCCTAGCCCACAGGCCTTGGACAACCCACACTGTGGCAGCCAGCAGCCCCCCATCTGCCCGCCCCACCTGTCATCGTTCTCCAGCAGGGCCGCCACCTGCAGCAGCAGGTCGGGCTGCAGGTGCGCCCAAGGTGCTGCTCCCTGGCTGCTAGGCTGCATGGCTGGCTGATCTGGGCGGCTGGGTTTGCAGCTTCAGCCTCCAATGGGCAAGCACAGCCATGCAGCTATCCAAGGCCACCGCCGCCAGCCGCCCATGCTGGCATGGCACGTGTGTGGCACCCCAGCTGGCTTGACTGTGTCCAAACAGAACCACCCATCGCATACATACAGGCTGCACATGGTTGATTGATCACCACGATCCGGCATGACATGGCGTTGCCGGTGCTAAAGGGGCCACAGCAGGACGGTCGATCACGCTCAAGCCACTCCTCCCTGCACCCTCTCTGCGTAGCCCCAGAGCGCCTTTGGCAGGGCGCTGCGTGCCACCAGCGCTGCAGGCTGCTGCTGGCATTGGCCGCTGCAGGAGCGGATGCATGCCGCTGTCACACCTCTCAGCGCACAGCCACGCAACACTTGTACACGAGCACGCCTGCACCTAAAGTGCAACATCCCATGCAGTAGTACAGGCGAGATGAACATACATTTCTGACTACATGGGGGCTTGAACGGACTGCTGCCTGCCATCAGAGCGCCCCAGCTCCCGCCGCTCAGTCGTCAATGGGCACCTCCACATGCAGGTTGATCTCCTGCCCCTCCAGCGCCGCCCGGTACTCGGCAAATGTNGAGCCCCCGCTCGCTGGCCGCCGCGTTCTTCATCACCTGTGCGTCAGGCGAAAGGTGCGGGTGGCATGGAGTGGGAGATTGGGGGCCAGGCTAAGGCGTGAAGCTGCTGTCGTGACACCGGGGAGAACACAGCGCCTGTCGCCAGCCTTGCACCCGTATTGCGGAGGCTTTGACACCCTCCCAATGCTGCCGCCGCCGCCGGTCACCCCTGGTCTGCGCAACGCACCTTTCGGATGATGCTCTTCAGCTCCTCGTCGCTGAGGCTGCTGCCCGCCAGCTGGCGCAGCACAATCTCCATGTCCTCCTCAGATATCGCACCGTCGCCTGCAGGATATGAGCCGGACAAGGGAGCAGAAGGGTGTCAAAGAAGACTGTGGAGGGCGCAGCTGGTGATCCTCATGGTCAGTGCCAGCCTGCCGCCATGTGATGTGGTGTGTTGGTGCCCGTACAGCGCATGGTATGCATCCAAACAAGCCGCCCGAACTTGTAAAAGCTGCAGCCACAACGGATAAAGGGAAGCTGCAGGCACCAGCAGTGGTGTGGAGAGGTACAGAACGGGAAAGGCCGCTCACCATCCACGTCGTACACGTGGAACATGGTGCGCAACTTGTCTTCGCGGCTGGCATCTGGCCGCATCGTGGCCAGGATGCCCTGCAGGCCGGTGCGAGGACATGCACGCAGTTGTTGGCGACACAGCCATAGCGCAACAAGCAGATCAGTGCAACCCACGGCACCCAGCACAGCACGCAGCAAGGAACACAGCAATGCAGCCCACGCAGGGTGAGCGCAGCGCACCACCAGCTCCTTGAAGTTGATGCTCTCAAACATATAGGCCAGTCGCTTGGCCAGCGGGTTGATGGATAGCTCGGGGATGGCCAGGAACTCGGCCGAGGTGATGAAGCCCTGGAAGGGGGAGGACAAGGTATAGACATATCGACACAAGACTGGGAGGGAGAAGCCCAATGAAGGCTTCCGGCATGGCCAAGCAGTTGACTGGGGTGGGAAGGCTTTGCGACAAACCAACCAGCGCAGCAATGATCACATGTGCCGAGAAGCAGCGGCCTCCAGTCGCAAGCGCAAGCACACCCTGGCCCTACACTTGGCAGGAGGCCCGCCCTACCTTCCGGCCCCTGTCCAGCGCCCTGAAGCGCTTGTACAGCGACTCAATTTCCTGCTGGTTGACTGCAAGGAAAGGGCGCCGGCAGCAGCGGGCACGTTTGCTTCAGCGGCAACCTTCGGCCCTTGCCAAGCAGTGCGAGGCCGCACAACTCCCACGCACCCATCACCACTCACAGGCGCCCTTTGAGTAGGCTATCAGCTCGTCCACATCATACTGCGTCAGACCCAGCGACGCCGCCTGCCCCATGGCAGCCAAGCCTCGTAGGCGGCGTAGCGGCAGGAAGCGGCGGCGGGGCCTGGCGGCTAGAACGGCCAGATGCGGCGCTGATCGGCTCCCTGTGGCGGCTGGGTTGTTTCGAGCGGGACGATCAGGCCCGTGGAGGGCACGGGGCAGAGCGGGTTCTCGGTGCACGCAGTGACAGCGCCCAGTGGGCCCGCGCAGGCGATCAAACGGTGTAGATGTTCCTTTCAAGCAGGGAGAAGGCCCTGGCAGGGGCTGCAGAGTACAGGGAGCTTGCCGCCAACGAGGCCGGCTCAGCATGGGCGGCGCCGCCGGGCTGGCTCGCTGTTTCTGCCGCACAGCGAGCTTGCATTGTACAGATGTTCAACCCGTTTCAGACCACTCTCCTGCGGTCAACGTCCCTAACTTTCCTGGGTGCAGCGAATGTTACATCAGCATGGAGCGGGCGCTCATGGTGCCAGTCAAGGGACGCGCATGAGCCGCGCTTGTGTCAGGGGAAGCAAACAACAAACAAGGGGAGCGATCTACGAGGTGATGTGCAATGCGCAGGGAACAGTGACAGGCAGGTCTTGGGGAGTGCAAGTGGTCGCGGGTTAACGGTTGGTGGCAAGGCGTTTGTGCGGTGTTGTGGTGCTCGGCCACATGTGTGGTGCTCGGCAACGTTCGATGAGAGGGGTCTGGTCTGATGGGGTTGAAAGGTACCGAAGGACAGCAATAACTGGCCTAGGAAGACGCGTTGGTGGAGGAAGAGTCGTCGACAAATCGCAAGTTAAGTTGGGAAGAATCGGGCAGCCTATCTAGACATACATGAACGGATGATGCTCCGAAGCTGGGGGCCGCGGCGGCCCCCACGTGCGCCAAAACCAAAACTGGCAGCAGGTGCGCCTCAAAGGCGGCGCACCCGGGGCAGCGCCTGCTGCTGCTGCTGCTGCTGCGCCTCCTCCTCCTCCTCCTCCTGTNGCCGCCCCACCAGCAGCCTGCTCATGCAGCGGCTCACTGTCCTCCTCCTGGCCCTCCTNCCCCATCCCCCGCCTCCTGGCCCTCCTCCTCCATCCGCTGCTCCAGCTCCTGGCTCCAGGCAGCCTGCTCCCGCTCATCCTCAGCCTCCGCCTCATCACCAGACTGGCCTGCGCCGCCCACCGCTGCCGCCGCCGCTGCTGCTTCCTCCTCCTCCTCGAGCTCCTGCTGCTCCTCCTGGCTGGCATCCTCTCCGCCCTCCGGCTCGCCATCTGCATCCTCCTCCTCCTCTGCCTCGCCGCCATCGCTGGCTGCCTCCCCAGCCCGCTGGCGCTGCTCCACTTCCAGTTCCGCCGCTGCTGCTGCCATGAGCGCCGCCTGCTGCTGGTGCCAGGCGGCATGCAGCTGCGCCGCGCCCTCGCCCTTGCCCGCGGCGGCCGCCGCCACCCAGGCGTTGCGCTCTGGCAGGTGCTTGGGGTGCTCCGCCAGGGAGGGGGAGCACTGCTTGAAGTAGGCGGACACCGGCACAAAGCGCTTGTTCAGGATGCGGCGCCGCGCCTCCACAAACAGGTCGTGCAGCTTGGCGCGCTGCGGAGGTGGGGGAGAGGTTGGGATCAGGTGTGAGAGCAAGTGAGGGTCGATCTGTAGCTGGTGCAGGCAGGGTGGAGGTGTGCCATGGGAGGCGAGAACGAGCAGCTATTGCTGCACTGCACCCACGGCAAGCCTGCGACACAGCCCAGGCAGCTTTCCAGGTGGTGGGCAGCTTCTTGTGGTTGAAGCCCGCACAAGCAAAGCAACAGCATGTGCAAACAACAAGTGCGCCAGCCCCGCCGCGCACCTGCCCCGTCTCCTTGGACAGGCTCTGCGCCGCCGAGTGCTCGTGTGGCAGGTGCACCAGCCAGGCGTCGGGGTGCACCACCAGCTTCATGCCCAGCTGGCGCACAGCGTGGAGCGTGTGCACGTGCTTGTCCCAGCCGTAGCCCCTGCGCGGTGGGTCACCCAGGGAGGATGGCATGGTTGAGCAGGACGCAGTGTGCTCACAGAATGGGAGCAGCCCAACAAATGTGGTTGCATGCATTAGCGTCTGCAGCAACAGTTTCCTGCCATCAGACCTCTGGCTGCCCCTCAAGCAGGCAGGCACACAGGGAGTTGCAGGGCAGCACAGGGAGCAGCGGGCAAGCCTCTCCCACCTGAAGCGCTCATCGTAGAAGGGCGTGCGGGCGGTGGGCATCAGCAGGAAGGGCTCGTACCCCTGCACAGGCCACAGAGGCAGGTGCAGACAAGGGAGATTGAGAGCAGGTTTGCAGTGGAGTCTGGCTGATGCGCGCAGCAGGCTGGGCCAGCATGCTGGGAAGGAGCATGCACACCCCATGTGGCAGCACAACGGCTGCGAGTATTTGCAAAGCAGCACGGCACGCATCAACCGCCACCAACAGCCAGCAGGCACGCCAGCTGAGGCGGGGCGCACCTGCCAGTAGTCGACTGCATACGGCTGGCTGGCCTGCACCCAGGACCAGTAGCGAGTGGCCTTGTGGCCCCGCGGGTACTTGTCCTGCTGGAAGCCAAATATCTGGGGCGGCAAGGAGGTAGCCATGGCTGCCACACCCGCCTTGTCGGCCGCCGCTGCCGCCAGCGCGATGCGGCGGCCGCGCAGCAGCTGCCGCCGCGTGGTGGCGGTCTGGAAGGCCGGCAGCACCACCGCTGCGTTCTGGGAGAGCACCGCCTCCAGCCAGCTGACTTGCTGTGACTCTGCCTCGCCCAGCAGCGCGGCCAGCCAGGCATCGTCTGCTGATGTGTTCTTTGTGCCCGCGCCCGGCCTGAGAAGGGAGGGCCACTCCTTGCCGCCCTTGCTGCCCTTGCTGCTGGCTGCCCCAATGCCGCCGCCGCTGTTGCTGCTGTTGCTTCTGCTGCCGACACCGCTGCTGCTGGTAGTGCCGCCCCGGCTGCCATCGAGCATGGCGCGGCTGCTGGCCCTCAGTCGCCGCCGTGCGTCCGCCAGCCTGCTGCTGTCGGCGGCGGGAGGCGCCCGCAGCCAGGGCGACAAGGAGCCGCCCACAAGGAAGTCGACATCCAGCAGCACGACTGCCGGGGTGGCCGCAAGCATGAGGGCGCGGTTGCGGTTGGCGTTGATGGGCCACAGCCCCGCCAGCGCCTCGGTGCACCGCTCCTCAACCACAAACTCCAGGGTCAGCGAGCAGCCACCTGCGCCGGGGTGCAAGCCAAATAATGGTGAGGATTGAATCATGAGTGGCTTGCATTTCGCTGCTGAATGCCTAACCTGCAAGCTGCCTAACCTGCATGGTCAAACCGACTGCTCAGCGGCCAGCCAGCCCTGCCCATGCACCCGCCCGCCACCCATGCACGCCCACGCACCCTTGAGTGCCGCAATGTCGGCGTACGCGCGGCGGATGTAGGCCAGTGCGTCAAGGGGGTCTGCACCCTCCAAATCGGCCACCTCCCCATCGCTGCTGCCGCTCAGCCCTGCCAGCAGACCTTGCACCAGCGGGGCATACACAACCGCCACGGTGGGGCCACGCCAGCTGGCACACTGCTGCTTCAGGGACGGCAGGCGGTCAATGGACAGCTGCGTGACCACGGTGATGTCGGCTGGCGGCGCGCCACGCACGCTGCCACCCGTGCCAAGCACGCTGTGCGCCGCCGCTGCTGCAGCCGCCTCGCCGCCGGCGCCCTCCAGCTGCACCGAGCCAAAGGCAAAGCGCTGCTGCTGCCGTGACTGCTGCTGGCCGGCTGCACGTTGGGCTAGCTGCTGCTGCTGCTGCTGCTGCTGCTCTGCCGGCTGCTGCTGCACCACAGCCTGCTGCTGCTGCTGCTGGGCCAGCAGGGCGCGCAGGCGCTGCGTGAGGCGCATCTCGTCGCGGTCGGCGCGCTGCGGCGGGCCTCGCACCCAGTCCAGCCCACCGGCATCCTCTGGTGTGAAGAGGGCCACCCGGTGCAGGCGCGGCGGCCGCTCAGAGCCGCTCGGTGAGGCTCGGCAGCGCTTGTGCCTGCTGCCTGGGTCAGCCAGGAAGAGCGGTGGCGGCAGGAAGGAGCGCAGCGCCGCCGCCTGCCGCTCCTCCTTCAGCTGGCGGGACAGCTGCCGCACGGTGGCCGCTCCCAGCCGCCCGCTGCACTGCAGCTGCTCGGCGCCCACCGTCACCTCGTGGCTGTGCAGCCGGCGGTACCTGCAGGCGGGGCAGCAGGGGTGGAGGGCAAGGGAGGGCGCACGTCGGCAGGGCAGAACATTGCACCTTGAGACACAGCAGCGGCTGTCCTAGCAGCTTGCATCTGAGCAGCTGTGCCGTGGACACTCCGCCAACCGATCCAGTGCCATGCCAGACGGTTTCCCATACTTCTGCCACAGCTGCAGCGCTGTGCAGCCCCCGCTCGCAGCACTCACTCCTGCTTGGCGTGGAGGCCCTTGGCTGCCGCCAGCGTCTTGAGCAGGCCGTGACGCTGGCCCGCGCCGTGGTCATGTACGTCACCCATGGAGCCCGCCACCCGAAGCTGGGAGTACTGCAGGCACGATGGGGTGGCAGGGGAAGGGCAGGGACAGTTGGTGCAGCACATATATGCACAGCGGGGGTCTAGCGCGTACGGCGTAGCGCGACGAACGACGGGCCGGCAGGGGCGCAAGGAGGGCGCACCAGGGCAGCGAAGCTGATGAAGATGAGCAGTGCCCACAGGCCCAGGCTCCTTGCTGTCGCGCGCTTGGGCTGCCGCTGCTTGGGCTGCTGCCCGGGCCGGCCGCGCTTGCACGGCGACAGAGGGCGGCGCGGCGGGCCGAGTTCGACGGAGGCGCGGCGGCCCCACTCCAGGGAGCGCCCCCGCTCGCCCGGCCGCCCCTCAGAGCCCGCCTCCAGCTTTCCTGCGTCGGGAAGGCGGGGGGCAGCCCAGTGAGCCAGGTACCCGCGCTTGGGCGCACTGCAAGGGCTGGGCGCCGCGCCGGGGCGCCACACCCGCCGGCACGCCCTGCATCGGCTTGCAGCCCGCTCAGTCAAGTCATCTGACCGCTGGCGGCCCGCTCGCGAGCTACCCCAGCAGTCGGCCTTTGCTTGTGGGTCGCTCGGGGCTGCGGGCCCCCTCGCGCACCTGGCGGCATGGCTCTCCGGGCCTACTGCAGTTCCAATTGACTGCGGGCGCCGGGCATAGCTCTCCGCCGCGCTGAAACTCAATCTGAGGGAGCGGGGGCTCCACAGCTCGAAAGGCGGCGCCTATAAAGTCGTGTACAGGGCGCGTGAAACAGCTGAAGCGGTGCCAGCGGCGCGGAGGACCGCCAGGACCCGAAGGGTCGAGGCAGCGCCGGCACATGGCGGCACAGCGTGGGCCGCGCATCACAGCGCGACATTACCAATGCCACACATGCAGATCCAGCAGCGTCCCAGCCCAGCAGTGCAGCTTTACATGGCCCAAGTGGGACCAAGCATGAAGGGAAGTGCACCAGCTGCAGCAGGGCGCTTGGTTACAAGGCAGTGCCCGCTACACAGGTGCCGCCGGCACCGCCTCAGCGCCATCGCTTGATTGCGCGTTCACCTCATCGCTGTCTGCGTCTGCAAGTGCGTCAGCTACTGCCCCCTGCTGCTGCTTCCGCTGCTTGCGCTCCGCTTCCGCCTCGGTGGGCGGCGGCAGCTGCGCCAGCGCCGCCTCGGCTGCCGGCCAGTCGCTTTCCGCCACGCAGACCAGGTAGCGGCCTTTGCAGCGCGGCAGGCGGCGCACCAGGCAGCCGCCCCCGGTGAAGGTCGCGTCCAGGCGGCCGGGCAGCAGCAGGGTGTGCAGCCTGATGCACTGCGCCAGCGGCGGCGGGTACTTGCGCCCTGCGGCGGGGGGATCGAGAGCAGCCTTCAGTTCCGGCGCACCGCCACAGCACCAGCAGCCCTGATGACAGAGCATGCAAGGGTTCCCTTCTAAAACCAGGTTGGAACATCTCATGCCCGATAAGGTGTACACAGCATCATCAATAATAATAACGAATACCAGCCGCCCGGTTCCCACCCCGCTCGCCGCACCAGAGACGGCCTGCAGGATGCGCGACAGTGCCCCCACCGCCACCGGCTCCTCCAGCCCCTCAAAGCAGCTGGCGTCCAGCAGGGCAAAGCGCAGCGGGTGCAGCGCGGCAGCCACCTGCAGCAACGTAATGGCAGTGGGGAGTAAGGTGGCATTCCAATGTGGAGGGGCCGCAGACATGGGTGCCAGCACCAGTGCAAGGAATTGATGCTGCCGCCGTGGCCACAACGCAGCCCCACTGCCATCACCCTGCAGCACCCCAGCCCACCTGCGCCAGCCGCTTGTCCCAGTTCAGGAACCAGGGCTGCTGCTCCAGCCACTGCCGCTTCAGCTGCGCCTGCGTCATGCGCTGGCCTGGCTTGGGCTGCTGCTTGGGCGGCGCACACGGCAGCTCCTCTGCAGACGTGTGCAGCACAGCTCGGCGCAGCAGGGCTCCGCCCAGCATCCGCTGCTGCTCAGCGGCTGCCTGGCAGCGCCGCTGCAGCCGAAGTATGTCATCAACTATGGTAGGAGTGCTGCTGCTGGTGCTGGGCTCCGCTGGGCTGCTGCTGCCGTCCTGCTGCATGCTGTGGCGCTCCAAGCTGCTGCTAAAGCTGCTGCTGCTGCTTGGCTGTGCAGCTGCCTTGATTTGCTGGGGTCCGCCGCTGGCTGGCGGCTGCTCCGCTCCATTGCCGGCCAGGCCTAGGTGTGCCCCATCAGGAAGGGTAGGCATCTGCTGCAGCACGTGCCGGATGCGGTTCCTGCACCTCAACGGCAGGTAGGCAGACAGACAGCATGTGCAGTCACACAGCATGTATATGTTTGTCTGCACGGTGGCTGCACTTGATTATTCCCGCTGCTGTATGCACCAATCTTGCAACAATGGAGCAGCAATCATTGTTGACCATTGCACGTTGCGCACCGGTGAAACGACAGCTCTGCATTGGTTGGATCCACGACATAGTCCAGGCCCCGCTGCCGGCAATACTCCTCAAGCTCCGCCTTGCGGAAGTCCAGCAGCGGGCGCAACATGCGCACGCGGCCCCACTCTGCAGCCAGCATGCAGGCACGGGTGGATGCGCTGTGGGTGCAGAACGGGGAGGCTGGGACCCACAGACAGCTGCTAGGCAAACCAGAACTGCTGCTAGGTAAAACAAAACTGCAGGTCGCCACAAACCATGGCGCTGCGCCTGCCATGGTGCTACGCGTTCTGAATTTGCACAGGCACAGGTGCGCCCCTCCGCCCCACCCACCCGTGCGCTTGTCGGCGGCGCGCGGCATGCAGGCCAGGCCCAGCACGCCGCTGGCGTGCATGAGCCGCAGCAGGAACGTCTCTGCCTGGTCGTCGGCGTGGTGCGCCAGCAGCAGTGCGCCGCGCCCTGCCTCTCCACAGGCACGCAGCAGCAAGTCATAGCGTGCCTCCCGGGCCGCCGCCATCTTGTCGCCCAGCGATGGCAGCTGGCCGGCGGGCCAGTCCACACGCAGTACTCGCGCTTGCATGCCCAGCTCCTCTGCCTGCAAATGGTTTGAGAGCAGCAAAGAGCACGTTGGGAGCAGGAATACCTACTGTTCAGTGCTGCAGTAAAGCAAGCTGCCGCAGCATGGGCGTGCGGCAACGGAACAACGGCGACGCACCTGGCGCGCCACCGCGGCCGCCTCCTCGCTGCTTTCAGGCCGCAGCTGGTGGTCCACAATTAGTGCCAGCGGTGTCTCCTGAAGGTGCAGGCCGTGGATGCAACAGCTTGAGTCAGTGCAGGTGCGAGGAGCTCGCCCACAGTAGCCAAAGCAGGCGGCGGCGGCAAGGCAGCGGCTGGCGGCAGCTGAGCATCGCGCACCCTGCTGCGCGTGAATCCATGCCACCATACGGTCATGGCGGCAAGCGCTAGGCTGTCGGGGCCGCCGCTGAGGGCCACGGCCACCCGGTCGCTGGGCTGCACGCCGCAGCCGCGCAGGGCCGAGACGAATCGGCCCAAGGCACCGCTCCCGCCACTCATCGGATCATGTACATGCAGATCGTCAATCGGTTCGGGGGGAAGGAGCTGGGCTTGCTGCTCATGCCGCCGCCGCCCGCCCATGGCGGCGGTGAGTNGTGGNCGCGTTGGGTGCCTTGAAGCTGCCGCTTGAACGTTTCGTCACCTTTTCACGTCTCGCCTGTTGTTTTGAGGCCTTCAGCCGCCCTCCCCGCAAGCCGTCCACGCTTCGGTTGACTCGCCAGCGCGCCTAGGGCACCCTCGGCAGGCCACGACAACCCAAATGTCGGCCCCGGGCATAGAGGCCGCCGGTTCCTCGGCGCCGCCCTCCCCGGACTTCCCGCAGGCGCCACCCGGCGCACAGCCGCCGCCCGAGTGGGGCTGCGCTTGGCCCGGTGCCTACCCACCCGGCATGCAGCCCCTGCCCATCCCCGGCGACAGCATCCCGGCAGCGTGGGGCGGCGTGCCACCAGAGGTCTGGGCTGGGTATGCCCCGGCCGAGGCCTGGGCCGGCTACGGCGCGGCGCCCGGCTGCCCAGCGGGCGAGGGGCCCTTTGATCCGCAGATGCTGGAGCAGTGGCAGCAGTGGCAGCAGTGGCAGCAGTACGAGGCAGCGATGGCAGCGCAGCAGCAAGCAGCCGCTGGCCCGCTGTTGCYCCAGGGCTACCCATACCAGCAGGCGCCGCTGTTTGCCATCKGGCCGCCCGGCCCGCCGCACCGCGCCCACCAGCAGCGGCTGGCGCGCAAGCCCAAGGCGGCGCTGCCGGCCGAGCCCTCCTTTGGCAGCAACAGTGATGCCGAGGGCGGCGCACTGCTCTTCTCCGGCGAGCCCAGCCAGGCAGAGGTGGGCGAGGCGGCGGCCGACGGCGGCGCACCCGCCAGCGCAGCACTCGGTGGGCGGCCGCCCAGGACGCACCGCCGCAGCCAGAGCGCCGGCGGCGCGCTGCCTGCTTCTGCTGCTCCCAAGCCGCCGCTGCACCGCCACCCCTCCGTGGCGTACGACCGTGCACCACGGCCGGTCCAGTTCAAGCCCTACACGCTTGCGGAGTACCAGCAGCGCGGCTACGACGCCAAGGCCTCGCCCAAGTTTTGGACGCTGGGTGGGCTGGGCCCAGCTCATGGCGGCAGCAGCTTTGCCTCCAGCACCAGCAGCGACAGCTCAGAGGGAGGGGCCCCCGCGCTGCAGGGCGACGCGGTGTGGCAGGCGCAGCAGCAGAACCGGGAGCGCCAGCAGCAGTTTGGGCAGACGGTGAGCATGGGCAGGGTTTGAAGAGTGGCATTGAAGAGTGGCATCGGTCCCATGGCCATGTGTGGGCTGTCACTGTGGACGGGCATGCCTATGCCATGGCGTACAGTGCTGGTGCAGGCAATGCCCTGCCCTGCCATGCCACGCCTTTCCGCAGCATGTCATGATGGCTCATGCCGTGCCCTGTCACGCCATGCCACACCATGCCATGTCAAGCCCTGGCCCTCCATGGTGCTGGCTCTGTTGACCATGATGTGCTCAAGCCTCCCCACGCTCTGTGGCCCATGCTCCCATGTCCCGCAGGCCAGCCAGCAGAACCGGGCGCGCCTTGCTGCGCTGCCGCCCCGGCAGAGGGCGCCGCCGCCGCGTCCCGGCGCCGAGGTGCGGGAGCGGGCCCTGCGCTTTGCGCAGTCGGGCGTGCCCAAGCCCTCCAGCTTCCGCGGCCGAGACGATGCAGGCATGGAAGGCGCCGCCGCTGCTGCGGTCGCAGAGCAGGAGGGCACCAGCGCGGTAGCATGTGCGGCGGCGGCCGAGGAGGCGGCGCCTGGCGAGCCACCCAGCCCTGCAGCTGAGGTGGCCGTGGAGCTGCAGGAGCTGCAGCTCGGTGACACGCTCCAGGAGATGGCAATCGCAGATGGCGCTGCATGCACCGACAGCCCCAAGCCCGCTGTGGGGTGCTAGCATGGCGTTGAGCCCATGCCAGGACAGTGAATGATTTGATACATATCACATGATATTGAAACTGCCGATAAAACTTGTGATCTGCGTGAGGCAAGCACAAGCAGGAGGTTGCAGCTTGCCTGCGTGGGCGATCACGCATGATCATGCATGGGCGACACGGCCGAGCCGGGTGGCGGCTGCACATGGCGCGCCGCAAGCTGGCCTCGCCCATACTCTGATCACAGTTGCGCACACTATTAGCTTGCTCAAGGATCGCTGAACGCCCAACTGTAGCGCGCGAGCTCGTGACCCTCTCTCTCAGAAGCCGGAGCGCCCCTGATCGGCGCAGATCGCGGTGCGTATGCTTGTAGGCAGCTCGCCGGTGAGGGTGGAGCACASCCTGCCGCATTCGCGGGGMMCTCGCTCSCTGCTGSCTCGCCCMCSCCTCCCGCCCCGCCCCCATCACTCCATGACCCCTAACAGATGGCCCCAGGCCCCCTGGCGCCCAGCGGCGAGAACGGCGTCAAGGCCGGCAGCGGCGGCGGCGCCTTCGGCAGCCAGGTCGACCTGGCGGCCGCCACTGAGGGCCTCTCCATCAGCGGCAACAAGCCCCAGACGCTGGCTCCCGTGGCAGAGACTCCCGCCAAGGATGCAGCGGTGCGCTGTGTGGCGGTGATGGACGTTGCCGGATGCCGCCCCATCTCGCCGGTGCCCTGCCGCCCTTTCAACCGACCGCAAGTGTCCGCTGCTTCTGCCGCACTCGTGCAGGCGCCCGCGGAGCCGCTCAATGAGATGGACCAGCTGAAGGCGGTGCTGGCCCGCACCAAGGCGGCCCAGGCCAAGTACGCTCGCTTCTCACAGGAGCAGGTGGGGCTGCAGGGCAGCACGCCGGCGCCAGCTTGATGCCGTTGCGTCAGCACCCTTGCGCCAAGGCGGGAAGAATCTTGCTGGCTGCGGCGGCGGGCGGAGCTGCTGCTGGCTGGTCGCCTGTATAAGCATTGCCGCCTGCTCAGGCTGTTGGTTGCTAATACGCTGTGCCCTGGCAAGGTGACACACGCCATGGGAATCATTGGCCATGCATGGAATCATGCCGCGTCGGAACAAGGCCGCAGCATGCCCTCATGCCCTGCTCTGTGGTGTGCCCCATGCCACAGGTGGATGCCATCTTCGAGGCAGCAGCGCTGGCAGCCAACCAGGTAAACTGCACACGCATTAATGTCCGCCACAGTCACATGCTCAAGCTCTGCTCTTGCCAGCTCCACATGGCATGCTGGAGGCGCCATCCCCCACATGGAGGACCCGCACCTAGTGCAGGGCAGCCCACGCCAGCCCATGCCGCTGCTCTCCACCCCATGCCGATGGTTTTACTCCCTCCCCCCGGCCGCAGGCGCGCCTGCCGCTGGCCAAGATGGCGGTGGCTGAGACGGGCATGGGCCTGGTGGAGGACAAGGTCATCAAGAACCACTTTGCAAGCGAGTTTGTGTTCAACAAGTACAAGGACCTCAAGACCTGCGACATCATTGAGCGAGACCCGCAGGGTAAGCCCTTGGCATGCGCCGCCGGCCTTGGTAGTAACGGCTGGGAAAAGGCGGCTCAGTGGAGCGGAGCACATGGTGCAGTGGCAAATCGCGCTTTCGCAACTGATTGCTGGTTGCCCCACCCCTGCTGGCTGCCATGCGCAGGCGGTGTGGTCAAGGTGGCGGAGCCGGTGGGCGTGATTGCAGGCGTGGTGCCCACCACGGTGAGCGAGGAAGGGAGCGGGCACAGCCAGCTGCAGCATGTGCGGTTGCTGCCGTTGCGCCATTGCCCTGCGCTCGTGTTGCCACGCCAGCTTGGGGCCCTTGCTTGGGTCCAACATGCATTGCACTGCCTCCTACACGCAGAACCCCACCTCCACCGCCATCTTCAAGTCGCTGCTCACGCTCAAGACCCGCAACGCCCTGGTGCGCTTGCTCGGCTTGAGCTTGCTGGCCCTCCTGCCTGCAGCACTGTATGTTTGCCACTTGGGAGGGCTGCCTGTCAAGGCGTCAAGCTGCAGCCATGCATGGCGCTTGCGTCTTGGCTTGCCTGCCCTGCCCTTGACCGCCACTGGCCTTACACCTGCGCAGGTGCTGTGCCCACACCCGCGCGCCAAGAAGTGCACGATCGAGGCGGCTCGCATTGTGCGCGATGCGGCAGTGGCAGCCGGCGCCCCGGAGGGTGAGGGCCGCTGTGGCCGTCTTTGTTTTGGCACAGGAGCTTCATTTCACAACAGCTGGCCCTAATCAGTTGGTATGGCCTGCGCTCAACAAGTATTGCCGTCTTCCTATGGTCGGATGTGCTCACGCGCCGTTGTCTGCCGCACCTCCCGCCCACCCCACCAGACATCATCTGCTGGATTGAGCAGCCCTCGCTGCTGGTCAGCCAGGCGCTCATGCAGTCGCGCGACATCTCCCTCATCCTGGCAACCGGCGGGCCACAGATGGTGCGCTGCTGTTTTGGCCCAGCTGTGATTGGACTTTTTGTATCCGCTGGGGAAGCGCCCGCCACAATTGCAGCACATCAGCCATGCTAGTGCTAACCTGCGTGGTGCTAATACAATTGCTCTGGCATCCCTGCCACTGCAGGTCCGCGCCGCCTACTCCTCGGGCAACCCCGCCCTGGGCGTGGGCGCCGGCAACACGCCCGCGGTGATTGACGAGACGGCGGACATCCAGATGGCGGTGTCCTCCATCCTGGTCTCCAAGGTGGGTGCTGGGCTCTCTGGTGTGGCAGGATGTTTGAATGGCGTGCATGGATGGTGCGTGACGACTGTAAGACATGCTGAGGCATGCGGATCTGCCTTGAGCCGTGCCTCCCTGCTGCCCACCTGCACCGCTTTTCGCTCACGCACCTGTGCCCTCCCGCCCTGCCACAGACCTTTGACCACGGCGTGATCTGCGCCTCGGAGCAGAGCATCGTGGTGGTGGACGAGGTGAGGGCCTGCTGCCACTGCTGCTGCTGTGACTGTGCCCTGCATGCTGTGGCGCTGGCTGCTGCTTGGGCCGCGGGTCCGCTGTGCAGCTGTGTTGCCCCAGCTGCCCCAAAACCTGCGTATGCACCCAACCCAAACGAACCTTCCCCCAACCCCTGCAGGTGTACGACGCGGTCAAGGCTGAGCTCATGCTGCGGGGCGCTTACTTCCTGAAGGACGAGGAGGAGAAGGACAAGGTGCGTGCCATTGCTGGCTGCTGGCCTTGCCTGCTGCTTGGGACTGGCCCCAGCCTGTGATCTGCTGCGGAGCCTCCTTGGGGCTGCCGTCACGTGGGGCAATGGGCCTGCTGCGTTGGGGTACTGCACAGACAGACGCAACCCTGCTCGCCATCTGCCTCCCTGCTAAGCTGCTCCACCCCCTCGTCAAACCGCCCCCGCCCAGGTACGCAACACGATCATCATGAACGGCCGCCTGAACGCGGACGTGGTGGGGCAGTCGGCGCTGCGCCTGGCCGACCTGTTTGGCCTCAAGGTGCCCGAGTGGACGCGCGTCATCATTGGAGAGGTGGGTGTGGGATGGTAGGGTGGGTCGGTGGGTGTGAGCGGCTCGGCAGGAAGGCTGTGCTTCAAGGAGCAGTAATGCTGGCTCCCAGCGGGACCACCACTGGAAGCTTGCACGATGTACGGTGTATGTTGCCGCTTACACCTCCGCTGGCGACCCCACTACTCATGCCCCCGCCAGGTGGAGGGCATTGGCAAGGACGAGCCGCTGAGCGAGGAGAAGCTGTGCCCCGTGCTGGCGATGTACAGGGCCCGCGACTTCGATGACGCAATCGCCAAAGCAGACAAGCTGGTGGGCGGTGGGCGGAGATGTTGTGAGCAAGCAGGCGGGGTGCCTGCGGCGGTGCGGTGGTGTTGGTTGGGCCAGAGGGCGATGCTCACACCTCTATGACACAACAGCGATGCCATGTCGCGGCTTTTCCCCTCCACTTGCAGGTGATGCTGTTCGGCGCTGGGCACACCAGCGTGCTGTGTGAGTGGTGGTTAAGCATGTATGGCCTGGCGATTGGTGGCGGGACCGTGCAGCACTCCTGCCGTGCACCCTGACTTCTGCTGCCTGCAGCCGGCTTCTGCCCGTGCTCCCCTCTCAGTTTACCCGTCTGTTCTCCACTCTTTCCATTCACCCCGCAGACACCTCCCCGCTGAACCGCGAGCACGTCCAGAAGTTTGGACAGACCATGAAGACCGTGCGCATGCTGGTCAACACGCCCGCCAGCCAGGGAGCCATCGGAGACATCTACAGTGAGGGCCGCTGCCGCTGCCGCTTGCTTGTGCCGTAAGCGGCACCAGCCAGCCTTGTGGCCCTGCATCCCTATACAGCCCAACAGCCCCTGAGCGCAATCCAACCTTGGCCCTGCCCACGCCTGCCCCCATCCCCATCCTGCCCCCATCACCACCCCTCCTCCCCCTNCCCCCCAGACTTCCACCTGGANCCCTNCCTCANCCTGGGCTGCGGCTCCTGGGGCTCCACATCCATCTCATCCAGTGAGATTTTACAGGGAGCAATGCATGGGNTGCATGCAGGACGTCGAGCATGTTATGGGGGCGCCAGCCTTGCCACCTGCATGAACCTGGCGGACACGTGCCAGCAGCCAGGATCAACGCAGCTGGGTGCATGTGCACTCCGCCCCACCGCACCCTGCCACCCCGCCACGCCCTCACTCCCTCCCCTGTCTGCTCCCCCAAACCACCAGACGTGGGCCCCATGGACCTGCTGAACGTGAAGAGCTCCATCGAGCGCCGCGAAAACATGCTATGGTTCCGGGTGCGCGCGCCGCAGTGTTGATGCATGTGCTGCGCAGCAGGCATGGCAGCCTGCCTGGCGGTTGCATCACATCTCCTGGCCTGCCACCCATGTAGCACAGAGCAGTCACTGGTGTGCCACCCACATCACCACGCTGTGCAGGTGCCCCCCAAGATTTACTTCAAGGGCGGCTGCCTGGAGGTGGCGCTGCGCGAGCTCAAGGGCAAGCAGCGCGCATTCATCGTCACAGGTGCGCACCGCTGCCTGCCGGCCAAACTCAGTCAGCTTGCCAGGCAGCCCACTGGCAGCGGAGTGTGGGGGAGGGCAGCCACGTATGCCAGCGCTTCCTGATGCCGTACAGTACTTGGTCGTGGTTGATGCAGGCAGGGGGTGCCTGCCTTTCGGCGTATGCTCTCCCATGAAACTGAGCCTACCTGCCCACCCCCTGCACCTGCTGCAGACAAGCCGCTGTTCGACATGGGCTACGCCGACCAGGTGACGCGCGTCCTGGACACCCTCAACGTCCACTACCAGGTGGGGGCGGGGTCAAGGTGGCCGCAGGGTGGCTGCAGCAGTGCTGGTGTGCGGGTGGGTGGGAAGACAGACAGCAGCATGGCTGGGAGGCGAATAGGGTGAAGCTGAAGGACAGCCTGAAATAAAGAAATATACTCCATGCAACATGGCGGCCTCACAACCGCCGTCTTCCTCCCCGCCTGCGTTTCCTGCCCCCAGGTGTTCTACCGCGTCGCCCCCGACCCAACACTGGCCTGCATCAACGAGGGGCTCAACGTGGGTGCACGGGCGGGCTGCCGCCTGCTGCTGGGATGGCGGTGTGCTGATGGGGTCCGGCTGCTTGTCTTGCACTGACTAGTGGTGCTGTGTCCTTGCTTGATTTACCCCTTGCATAGCTGAAATCATTTTTCCCCACCTCCCCCACACATCCCTGCCCAACCTGCACTGTCACCAGCGTCAATGCCTCACTGTACTGTCCTGCCGCAACCCTGCCCCCTTCTAATTTTCAGGAGATGCGCGAGTTCCGCCCCGATGTCATCATCGCCCTGGGCGGCGGCTCGCCGATGGATGCAGCTAAAGTCATGTGGCTCATGCAAGTAGAATGGCANTCTTTTTGTAGTTTATAGCTGTGTCGGGCGGTGTGAGAGGCTCAGCTCTGCAAGCTGCCGGGGCTCATTGGAATGCGCAACGGTCAATGGCTGGCGTCTGGCTGCACCAGGGGCAGCTCTGCAACAACTTGCACGTTGCCCACCCACAACCCCCCTCACCGCCACTCCCTCCCCGCAGGTACGAGGTGCCCGACATTCAGTTTGAGAAGCTGGCGGTGCGCTTCATGGACATCCGCAAGCGCGTGTACGACGTGAGGGGGAGGGGCGGGCCTTGGTAGTAGTGGGGGTGGAGGCTCCTGCTGTGGTGCTTACAGCCCTGTGTATCCTTCTGCTGCAACTGGGGGCAGGCTAACTGCCAGCCTGGGGCAGGGTGAATGTCAGCAGGAATCTCCTACTTTAGTGTGCAGCCTCTCATCATGTGCAATTGAACCGTTCCTCCTCCCTTCCCGCAGGTGCCGGAGCTGGGCAAGAAGGCGCAGCTGGTGTGCGTGCCAACCACAAGCGGCACTGGCTCGGAGGTCACGCCCTTTGCGGGTGGGTGCACTGGAAGGGGTGGTGTTTGGGTTTTAAAGAGAGGTTGAAAGAAGTAAACAAATGGTTGGGTTGGCTGGGCGAATGGGTGGGTTGCTTGGGAGGGGCTTGCTCGCCAGCTCAGCATGCCACGTAGCTCCACACCCACCCACGTGAAACCCTGTTTGGCCCATTCTTGACCGCCTGCTTGTGCCTGCCCCCGCCTGCAGTGGTGACTGACGAGCGCACTGGCATCAAGTACCCCTTGGCCGACTATGCGCTCACACCCAACATGGTGGGTGGGTGGGCGGGCGGGTCGGTGGGTAGGAGCCAGGCGGGACGTGTCGGCGGCGTGCCTCTCTGAGTAGCATCCCGCCGCCCTGGCCKGTCATTATCCATTGTCATCCCCACGCCATCCCTGAAACACTAAACAATCTGCCTGCTCCAATTTGCGGTCCCACCATGCTTGCAGGCCATTGTGGACCCGCAGCTGGTGCTCAACATGCCCAAGTCGCTGACCGCCTTTGGCGGCATCGATGCCCTGGTGCACGCCCTGGAGAGCTACGTGTCCATCATGGCAACTGACTACACACGGGTGAGTCGTTGTGAGGGAGCGAAAGAGGGAATTCCATGCTTGGAGGGGTTAAAGAGGGGTTGCGGGAGACGAGGGGTTGGGGAGAGCAGGCACCTCNACGCCATGCACACACANTCTCCCATCACCCTGAACCCCGCAGGGCCTGTCGCGCGAGGCTGTGTCTATCCTGTTCAAGTTCCTACCGCGCGCATACAGGTTGGTCAGGGGCATGTGGCTTAGGCTGGCATGCCAGCTGTCAAGCACCTGGCCTGCATGTGCATGCATGTGGGGTAGGCTGGCATGGCGTCTGCGTTATGCAGAGCACTTGGTCAGTACAGCAGTCAGCCTTGCACAACAGTGCAAATGCACCACCTGACAAGCTGGATCGTCCTCAATCGCCCCCACATGCGCAGCGACGGCCCTCGCGACCTGGAGGCGCGGGAGCGCGTGCACTCGGCGGCCACCATCGCCGGCATGGCCTTTGCCAACGCCTTCCTGGGCATCTGCCACTCGGTGCGCGCGGGGCTGCTGCTTGTAGAGTTGCTATTGATATTAGCTGCATGTCTGGTTGAATGTAGCCAAACTGCAATCACTCTGGGGGCCACTGCATGGTGGCTGCTATCCATGTGCACCTGGCATCTCGCACACCCACCTGCCCTTCCACCCTCACCCAACCTCAACCCGCAGCTGGCGCACAAGCTGGGCTCAGCGTGGCACGTGCCGCACGGCCTGGCTAATGCTCTGCTAATTAGCCATGTTATTCGCTACAACAGCACCGACCGCCCGCTCAAGCAGGCGGCCTTCCCGCAGTACGAGTGAGTGGGGGGTGGGGTTCGGGCGGAAGCCGGGCTAGAATACAAGAGAGCAGTTGGCTCCTGCATGCCAAGTTTAGCGGCCTTGCTGTTTTTTGTATAGCGTGCATGTCGTTCACAGGTATCACGTGATGAGCTGTTTAGCACTACTTGTCCCCTTTCCTCCCCGCAGGTTCCCCCAGGCCAAGGAGCAGTACGCCGAGCTGTCCGACATGCTGGGCCTCAACGGAGTCACGCCTGATGACAAGGTGCGGCGATGTTCGGTGGGATGGGGTTATGCTCTCTGTGACACCCCCACCTGCTGGTTGTTGCCCTTGAAACCGCCTTGCCAGCAACACATGACCAACGCGCCCCTATGCTTTTTCCTTGCCACACAGGTCATCAAGCTGATTGAGGCGGTGGAGGACCTGAAGCGCCAGTGCGGCATCCCGGTGAGCACAGCGTGGTGCAGCATGGTGCAGCATGGTGTTGAGTGGCATGGCATGGCTTGACATCAATGTTGGCATGGCATAGCATGGCCCCTAACGTGCAAGGGCGGCTGCCACGCTGTGTCCAAAGCCGGCGTTCACAACTGCCGCGCCCCTGCCCACTCCTGCAGCCCACCATCAAGGATGTGATTGGCGCGGACAAGGAGAAGGAGTACATGGACTCGCTGGAGACCATGGGTGGGTGACATGAGGCTGCTTGCTGGCTGCTGCTGCCTGGAGCAAGCTCGTGCCAGACTGGCTGTTGATAGAGGAGTAGATGCGCATCTTGGGCCGCCTGCTCATGCACCCGTCACCCAACGTTTTCCCCGCCCCGCCCCGCAGCCGAGTACGCGTTTGACGACCAGTGCACGGGCGCCAACCCGCGCTACCCGCTCATCTCCGACCTCAAGCAGGTGGGCTCATGACCGGGGCATGCATGCCTTCGTCACTCGGCCTGCTGGCTGGTGTGTAGCTGCAGTGGCGCGTGCATGCTCTGCCATGCCCTCGCATGCATGGCTGCATGCCCTTACTGCCCAAGTGTGCCTATGTTTGCTCCCACCCACCACCCTGCCCTGCCACAGATCTTGAAGGAGGCCTGGGAGGCGCCCATTGTGCCGCGCGGCGGCCTGCGCCAGCTGCGGTGAGCGGCCAGAAGAGTTGCATCGCCGTGTTGCAACATGCCAGGGGGTAGATGCAGCCTTGCCTTGCTGCGCCAGGTGGCTGGCATGCCATGCCGCTCGCCCCAGCGCCAAACACTAAACGTCCTTACCATCCTCGCCCTCCCCTTGCCGCAGGCGCTTCCCCACCTACTTGACCCCCAAGATGGTGGAGCAGGCCATGGCCCACACCCCGCCCTCCCCGCTGTCACCCTCCAAGCTCACCCCCTGACTGGCCGCCCCGGTGGGCGCCGGCGGTGCTGGCGGCATGGGCCTGGGAGCCGCCGCAGCTGTGCCGCCGCAGCCCGAGGCACCGCAGCTCAAATCTGAACCACCGCCACAGGCCGCGGCGGTGGAGCAAGCGGCAGCACCAGCAGTCCAGCCAGCGGACGGTACACAGCCCTTTGCACCAGTAGCTCACGAATCGACGCTGCCTGCTGCTGATGCCGCCATTACTGCCGCCCAGCCTGAGAGGCCAGAGCCCACCTGTGCCCAGCAGGAACCGCAGCCAGCCCAGCCACAGCCCCCGCCGGCACATCAGCCGACGTGGCGGCGGCTGGCCAGCTGGCTGCGGCCGGGCCAGTAATGCGTGAACGCCACAGTATGAACGCCCAATCCACACCAATGCCATGCAAACGCTACACATAGTCTCCCAGGAATTCCTTAGTACTCCCTCCCTTCTTCATGCGCCCAGTYAGTCCCCCCGTGTCACCCACCCTGTTTCTAGGACATGCCTTCTGCCTTGCTGTTCTGTCGTCTGTCACCCCATTCCCGTGCTCCTGTTTTTTCATGCCACTAGCGAGCCGTGAAGCGGCGGGCCAGTGACCACTCGCCCCTCGGCTCCCTCTGTCTATCCAATGACTTTTGATTCACCCCTAGTGTAAAGCCACATTGGGCAGGGTGCCTTTTGGCAGGCAGAAAGGCGGGAGAATTNAAAAAAACTTGCAACAGCCAAATGCAACGACCAAGGAAACCCGTAGTCGCTGGGCAGGGTTGAGTTGCACCACAGCAGCCTACACGGCATCCGCCAGAGGAGGCGACACCGCGCTTGCGCTCATGCGAATCACCACATCCTTGCCGGCTGCCTTGGCACCGTTGCCTGCCGCCTCTGCCGCGCCTGCCTCGCTGACCGCTGCCAGGCGAATGGGTGCCGGCTTGGCTGTTGTTGGCGCCGAGCTGCCTCCAGTCATGTAGGAGCTGACTCGCTGCCCCTCCGGGTCCTCCCACCCGAACGAGCGCCCCAGAAGGGTGTAGAGGCGCCGGTTATGGTCGTGGAAGTGTCGCACCAGCTTGCGGTGCACCGAGGGGTGCATGCTGCAGGGAGACGGTGGTTGTGGGATGGTTGTGGGCTCAGGCAATAGCTGAGACCAGCAGGTGATGGTAGAGACGGCAGCATGGCAGGACGGCCAGGAACCACACAACAGCACAGCCCTGCTGATACAGCAATGCTCACCGGCGGCCCTTGCGCTCCCCAGCCATGCCGGGCGGCAGCGTGCGGAACTTGAGCAGCTGCGGGTCGGCACCCACAAACTGCAGCACCTGCGGGAGGTGAAGGGGGGAGGGAAGGATGGGGCAGTGATTGAGGTCAGAATGGGACGATCACCAAGGTCTGCTCGAGGGCAGCACCAGACGCAGTTGCCTGCCCATCAGTGCCCCCTCCCCAGCAACTGTCTAACCAGCCCAGTTTACCTGTTTGGTGGCCCGCTCTGGATGGGTGCAGAACTCCCGAAACTCCACAAACATGATGCTGCAGGGTGCAGGTGGATGAACAAGACGTGTTGCGAGTGACACGGTATGGCTGGCGTGCACGTTCAATGCAGGCATACAGTGTCGGGTGTTGTGAGCGCCTACATCGCTTGCACATCAACTGACATCATGCCTGCTTCAACAATGCAACAGCCACGGCACCCCGCAGTGCCCTGCTGCCACTCACTTCTCAGGTTTGAAGTGCTTGAGGAAAGGCTGGATGCGGTCCACGTATCGCCCGCAGCGCAGCAGGGCATAGGGAGAGAAGTAGAAGCGGCGCATCAAGTCCTCGGGCAGCTCATCACCTGGCTTCAAGGCGGCAACCTGCAGGCAATGTTGGTTGCAAGCAAGACAGGATCAGGGTGCGCCCTGGGTTGCTCCGCTTGCTTGGCTGTCCGTTAGTGCTTGGGCTTCAATAGTCCGCCCCCCACTGGGCACCACCTTGCAATTGACCTCAGCCTACTGCCCACTCCAAGGCAGCGCACCGCCCTCCCCATTCAGCACAGCATGCACTGCACTGCAGGTCTCCCGCCCCACCTGCTCCCAGTAGGCCACCTCCTCAGCCGTCTCAGCAAAGCGCGGATCCGCTGGCTTGGCATCGGCCATGAATGTGAACGGCAGGTCCACCCCCAGGTTGCGCAGCTGCGGGACATGGCAGGTCCAGCGCAGAGGACCGTGAGCTTGCTGCACTTGCATGCATGTGCCCGGCAGTGCAGCCACATGCGGCACCCTGCTCGATCTGCAGCACATGCCGCCCTCACCTCTCAAAGACCCTCACCATGATCTCTGCGCTGAAGGCCGCGCTGACGGGGTCACGCAGCATGAACACCAGCTTGGCATCCGGGTTCATGCGGGCCACGCGCTCCGCACAAAAGTCCAGGCAGGCCACCGTGGGCGTCGCATCGAAGATCAGATGCTGCAAGGTGCCACGGAGGGGGATGGAAGTGGTAGGGTTGAGCTAGGTACTCACCAGCCAGAAGGACCAAAAGCAGAAACGGGCCACAAGGACAGCGCAGCAAAGCACATTCAGCTTTTTTCGATCTACATGGCAGGCTCAAGCTTGCCGAACAACACACTCTTCCACCTCATCCAGCAGTCCCCAACAGCAAGCAGCAGCGCTGCTGCTAACCCACCTTGCCGGAGCGCTCGACGGCCTCCACCCACCACCGGCGAAGCAGTGTGGGGAAGTAGGAGCGGTAGGCTGCCCGGCTGCTGGTGCTGCCGCGGCCCAGGGCTCCAGCAAAGAAGTGTGACTCCTTGGTCAGCGTCTGGGGCAGCGGAAGGGTGAGTTTGCGCATGCAAGCGGATGAGCAGTGAAGTGCCATGTTGCAACGTGGCTCAGAGACATCAGCTGCCATGCATGCAATGACCCAGCACCACACAAACATGCCTCAAGCACCTCGTGCCAGCGCAGCCCGTCTAGCCCGTCCACACAAGGGTGCAGCTTCAGGTAGGCGGCCATGCTGGTTGTGCCGCACCTGAATGCACAACCGAGCAAATGGCAGGGGGGTATGGGCAGCTGTCAGGCGCCGGTGGCATAGCGGCGGCAGTGCGTGCAGAGGTGGGGTGCTGGTTGGGCGACTAGCAAGCTGCGGCTCCACGCTGTAAAATTTCCTCCGCTGTGCTGGCTAGCTACTGGCACTCGATTGCTGCCGCCCCAGCTCACTTTGGTAAACCAACGATGTAGAAGTCGGGGACCCGCTGGCGCAGCGGCAGCGTGAGGAAGCGTCGCACCACGTTCTGCAACGGGGCATGGCGGATGGTCAGTTAGCAATGGGCATCTGAGCCTGGCACAGGCCGCCCCTCTCCCGCTTGGCACCCCATGCGCACCGCTGTGTATGAGAATTCGAAGCCCAGACGCATCAGGCTGCCCATGAGCCAGCCTCGCTCAGCCCAAATGCTTGGGATGAAGGGGCACGCCCACACCAGCCGTCGGTTCAGCGCCACCGACAGCGGGAAGAGTACGATGGGCGCCAGGAGGGACAGCAGCCGGGCCGCCAGCAGCCACAGCAGCAGGAGCGGCAGCAGGAGCGGCATCACGGCATAGTCGAACAGGCGCCCCATTTTGCCGTGGGCTGCATTCTCAGTAGGGAGGAAGACAGGAAGAGAGCCATTGCGCATTCAAGTCTCTGGCCGGCCCAGCCCAGCGCCATTCGCAGCGAGCGACAGCGGGGGGCGGCAGAGGCGGCAGCGGTGGTGGCAGCGGCAGCGCCCGCCTGCACGGCTCACCCTATGACTCTGTCCTGTCAGCACCAATATGTGAGCGCCAGCTGGGAGGCGCCAAGGGCCCGGCTCGCCCGCTGCTGTCGAGCCTCGTGAGCTTCGCCAGAGCCGGCCGCACGGCCCCAGTTCAGGTGTGGTCCACTGCGCGCGTTTCAGTTGATATGTGGGGACAATCGGCAGGCGTGTGCCATGGCAGCAGAGGATGGGCGCCGCCTGCCTCGAAGCGGCACGCTCTCCAAGGCACAGCGGGCGCCGGCATGCGTGTGCATTGGGTGGGCAGCCGTGACGAGCAGATGCTGCCTCTTACAAGGGCACCAATGCAGGAGCACACCGCCAGTTCCAGGCAGCTCAGCCCAGCCGTCGGTCGCGCTGCAGCACTGTTCACACAGCCTGCTCCTCTCCGCTGGCCTGCCGCACACGCTGCTGCTAWTGGAATCGGCATGCAGCTTWGACTATAACGGCCATGACCCAAGACGTTTTGACTATTTGTGCAGGGTCATGCTTCCGCNACCCACKATGCCAGCATGCGGCTGCTCAACGTGGTTGTCGTCACCGCCCCCTGCACGCCGCGGCGGCCCGCCATGAGCGGCCACACCAGCGCCACTCCTGGCCAGCCTGACGGCTTCCATACTGCTATAAATCACTGTCGAACCATATTGAACCATCCCCAAACCGCGCTCCCTTGTTATTTTTGCCCGCCCGCTTCTCACGTGCGGCCATGGTCGCTTTCCGCTGCCTGGTTTGAGCTGGCAAGGCCCTCGTTGCAGCAGTATTATGGACAAGCCGGGCGAGCGCGAGCTGCCCCAGCTGGCTGCGCCAGGAGCCCTCGCTCTCGCACCACAGGCTGCCGAGGGCTTCGAGGCGCTGCGCAAGGAGGACTTGCAGTGCGCGATATGCCTGGACCTGCTGACCGACCCGTTCGTCACTGCCTGCGGTGCGAGCAGCTGCTGCCGGCGCCGCCGCTACTGCCCGCCTGCGTGTGCCGCCCTTTCGCAGCTTGTCGCTCTGCCTGCCTTGCTGCACACACACACACACACGGTGCCCACCAGGCGTCACTCCGCAGGCCACACCTTTTGCTACCGCTGCTTGGATGAGCACCTGCGGCACCAGAAGAACTGCCCCGCCTGCGCCCGCTTCCTCACCCCCGACCTCACCTACCCAAACTTCCTGCTCAGCAAGGCAAGGGGGACTATGCTGGGAGCCTGAGTGGCGCAAGTGCTTTGAGCAGATGCACCTGGAGGCGGTGCAGATCGTACGGCAGACGCGTGCTGGGCGAGTTGCGGTGTGCTAACGCCTTGCCTCTCCGGACTGTGCCGCAGATTGCAAAGCGTGCGCATAGCCGTGCGCTGGGGTCTGCACCATCCGCGGCGGAGCTGCTGCAGCACGCCATCTCCGACCACAAGGTGCGGCCGCACAGCCTGCTGGCATGTGCCTCTAGTGAAGTGCACATGGAGCTGCTGAATAGCTGGGCATGGTTCTCAAGGCGCATGCCTGCGGGTGCACAACAGCTTTGCAAGTGCATGGCCAGCGCCTACGCGATCGCCTGCACTGCCGCAATCGTTGCTTTTGCTGCCATCTCTGCAGGAGTCCTTGAGCGAGGGTGACGTGGACGCGCTGCTGCACCAGCTGTGGGAGTACAAGCAGGAGCTGGCGGAGCGGCAGCGCGAGGCCAGCCTGGAGCTGCTGCTGCACTTTTTGCAGAGCAGCAGGCGCGTGGGGCTGGTGGCTGGATGTCGCTTGGTGCCACTGGTGCTGCTGCTGCTGCCTCTGCTGCATGCATTTCCTGCACATGCTGAGGCGAGGTGCTGAAAGAAGCGCGTGGCTGTTGCAACATGAACTTGCATGTGTCCCTGCCACCCACCTATGCCAACTGCCCCACCTGACCAAGCGCAGGCAGGAGAAGGTGCGGCGGCTGGAGCAGCTGCAGAAGGAGCTGCAGTGCCTGGAGGGAGACATCCAGCGGGTGGAGGCGGTGGGCAGCGTAGCAGGCCCAGCAGGCGCGCCAGGCCCAGCAGGTGCGGCAGGGCCCGGGCGTCAGCAGCAGCCGCCAGCGGCTCAGCAGCTTGGGGCGGCGCAGCCGCAGGATGTGCAGCMGCAGCAGCAGCAGCAGCAGCAGCAGCAGCAGCAGCAGCAGCAGGTGGGAGCGGATGCAGGCGGCGGGAAGTCGCCACGTGCCGCCGCGGAAGAGCACCACCAAATGCAGCATGAGCCAATGCAGCAAGACGAGCCGCAGCAGGCTCACGCGCCACAGCAGCAGCAGCAACCGGCTGAGGTGCAGGGAGCGGCAGCTGTGGCGGCACAGGCTGGCAGGCCAGGCGGGGGCCCGCATGCGGGTGCCCCGCAGCACACGCAGCAGCATGCGCAGCAGCACGCAAACCTGCTGCCACACATGCCGCACATGCAGCACCTGACGCCGCAGCAGGCGCAGCAGCTGCTTGGCAATTTGCTGGGCAGCCCGACCACGAGCGCGGGCAGCGCTGGTGTGAGCAGCGGGCGGCACGGCGGGCAGCGTGATGTGCTGAGCCTGCTGCGCAACAAGAAGCGGCGCATCGCCAGCCAGTTTGAGGACCTGCAGCAGTGCTACCTGCGGCTGCGTGCTGCCCAGCTGGCTGCAGGCAGCGCGGGTGGCAGTGCAGCAGCAGCGGCGGCGGCGGCAGCAGCAGCGGGTGGTCCAGTTGCAGCAGGGGCAGCAGGCGGCAACGCTGGCCAGGGCGCGGCAGCTGGGTTAGCAGCGGATGCAGCTGCTGCAGCGGCCGCGGTGGGTCCGCTCATAGACGAGGGGCTGGAGGAGTTCAGCCGCCTGCTGTCGGTCATCACGCGCTGCAACAAGCTCAGGGTGGGTGGGGTGGGTGGGAGGACCTGCTGTGTTGCTTCCGGTGGTGCAGCGAGAGACTGTGGTGATAATCTCTGCAAGGCATTTCGGTGCCGCACCCTGCGTCCTCACTCCTCACCATTTTTAACGCCAACCCTGCCCTGCCGCAGTGCGTGGCGGAGATCCCTCGGCCCTCCCCCCGCCCCGGCTCCTCCTCCATCATTTCATCCCTGGAGTTTGACCGCCAGGGCGCGCTGTTTGCCACCGCCGGCGTGTCCAAGCGCGTCAGGTGGGCGGGCAGGGCGATGGCCGGGGGGAGATGGGGTGGCATGAAGGTGGGGGAGGGTTGGGAGCTTCAGCGAAGATTCCCAAGGGCTGGTCTCAGGTTTCAAGGCGCCCCGCCGCTTGAATTCCACATTATCCTCCCCGCAGCATCTTTGACTACGCCAGCGTGGTGCCTGCGGCGGGTGGCCCCGGCGTGCACGCCCCCGCGGTGGAGCTGCTCTCCCGCTCCAAGCTGTCTTGCCTGTCCTGGAACAAGTACATCCAGGCACACATCGCCAGCAGCGACTACGAAGGTGGGTGCTGGTGGGGGTTTGCTGTGGGGTGGAGGGTAAGGTGTGGCAACGGCTGTTACTGGTGGTTCTCCTTGGGCGGCATGCCTGGCGAGCTTGTTGGGTGCTTGCCGCGGTCCCAACTGCTTCTCGCACACACCGCTTGGCTGGCGTTCCTGCACCCAACTGAACGGCTGGAACACTGAACCAGCTGCACCTGCTCCTACAAACCCTGCGCAGGCGTGGTGGCTGTGTGGGACGTGACCAGCGGCGCGCTGCTGCACGAGTACGAGGCGCACTCCAAGCGCATCTGGAGCGTCGACTTCTGCGAGGTGGGTGGGGGCGGGGCGGGGGTGGGGGCCAGCACGGGGATGCTCTTTGGCCCCCTCGGCGTGCACTGCACAGCTGTCTGAACAGTCAGCACGTGATGCCAGCCTCACAGTCGTGCTCTGCCAATGGTGTGGTGGGCATTATCGCCATTGTGCAAGTCACCACTCAAGCGCCCTGCTCCTCCCTGGCACCACCTGCAGGCGGATCCCGCGCTGCTGGCCTCCGGCTCCGACGACTGCACCGTCAAGCTGTGGAGCACCAAGTCGCCCTCCTCGGTGGCACAGGTGCGCATGGCTCAGAGCAGCGGTGTGTTGAGGCAGTTGTGCATGGATGCGTGCGAGTGCTGTGCTGCCACTTGGGCTTGCTGTTGCCATGTGCTGTACTGCAGTGCTTGGAGTGGCTCGTGCAAGTTGCCAGCCTATCCACCCCATTTCCGTACCCTCCCCCGNCCCCCTMCCCAGGTGGACGCCAAGGCCAASGTGTGSGCGGTGCGCTGGCGCCCCGGCTCCAGCMACGAGSTGGCGGTGGGCTCCGCCGACCACTCCGCCTACCTGTACGACATGCGGCACACCGCCGTGCCGCTGCGCACCTTCCAGGGGCACAGGTGGGCAGGAGTTGSAGTGGGTGGATGGGCGGGATGTGGGTGTAGTGTGGGCGTGCTGGCCGCGGTAGTGAATGGCTCATGTTGCACCCGGCTATGCACCTGGACTTCAACAGCCGTGCTCTGCCTGCTGCTGCTCAATCTCTTTCTGGCCGCACAACCCCTCTCCATCCGCAGGAAGGCGGTGTCGTACGTGCGCTTCTGCTCCGCCGCCGAGCTGGTGTCCGCATCAACCGACTCCACGCTGCGCCTCTGGGTGAGGCTGCGCTGAAAGCAATCGATGGCCAGGGGTCACGACCGGCTGAGGCGTGGAGGCTGGTCATGCGTTATCGTGCACTGCGTTTGGCCAGAGGCATCGCCAAGTTTGTGATAGAGATCAGAGACAGCTCTTGCATGGCCAGACCACCACCCAAACTTGCAATCTCCCATCCCAACTAGCCCCTGCAGCCTGTGGAGGGCGGGCCCCACCAGGCCCCTGGAGCGCACATCAGCGAGGCGCTGCGCATCTACGAGGGCCACTCCAATGAGAAGAACTTTGTGGGGCTGGCGGGTGAGCAGGCAGGGGAGGCTGGGAGGCGATGGTGGTGAAGTTGGCATGGGTGCTGGGGCAATCTGCGCTGAGACAGCTTTGCTTGGAAGCAAGACTCCTGCTGTCCTGTCTGCGTAGAGCAGCAGACCACATCCGGTCTGCACATGGCAGCCACCCCCAACTCACCTGGTGCCTGCCTGCCTGCCGCAGTGGACGGCGACTTTTTGGCCTGCGGCAGCGAGACGGGCGACCTCTACGTGTACTACAAGGCCCTGTCCAAGCCGGTGGCGGCACAGGCCTTTGCCGCCGGCGAAGACGCATTCGGCGGCGTGCCTGGCAGCGCTGCCGCACATGCCGACCGCGCCTTCATCTCCGCGGTGTGCTGGCGGCCCACGGCCCACACGCTGCTGGCGGCCAGCAGCCAAGGCGTGGTGAAGGTATACCAGCTGACCGGGAGCGGGCAGCCGCACTGACAGTGCTGCTGCATGTGCGGCTCCCACTCAGTGCCAATGCTTCCCTGGCCTTATATCACCCCTGTTTGAACCAGACCCAACAGCAACGAGTTTTCCACCACGGCACTGCTTCCACGTATTCTTTCTCGAATTGATGCCCTATCAGCCATGATAGTCCCTACTCCTTGCACAGCCTTGCATGCAAAGGCAATGGCCGCTGCTGTAACGCCACGGCACGGCACAGCTGGCTGCGTGTGAAGAGCAACTGGCCTTACACGGGGGACTGAGATTGGTAAGTGAGAAGGGGTCGGGGCGTTATGAGTCATAAAATTGGATTAAGTTAAGAGGTACACGGGCTGTTGCTGCCCTGCTGGCTGGCCAATCGTACAACACGGTCTGGGGCTGGCTACCAAGGCCATGCCACTGCGGCTGCTGTGCACGGACCGCGCACACTGTGGTGCCTTACGAGCTATCGTGCTCCCCGGGAGAGCGTGTGTAGGTGGATCAGCCACTAGCGTCCTCCTGCTCCTAAGGGCTGCGGCCCGTTACTACTGGCTGGCTGCCGCAGCCGCATTGCTGCGGGTTTGAGTGCAGCAGGCAACGCTTGCCGAGGGAGGATCACTGCTGCATGGGGACCGNCACCTGCTGCGCCGTGCCGTAGCCCTGCAGGTACCGGAGGATGCAGTGCATTGAGGGCGGTGGAGATGCAGTTGCATGCATGCAGGAGGCAGTGCTTGGGTAAAGGAGGTGGTGGACTGCAGCAAACATGATGCAGTCAGGACCTTGGCGATGCAATGGCATGCAAGCAAGATGCCTTCCACGAGCAGGAGGTGGTGGACTGGAGAGAGGGGCGGCCAAGCAGCAGCGGCTGATAGCAACATCATCGCACCTTGGGACGGCGGAACAGCATGATGTGGGGCTGCGGGGCACAGGAGGCAGGGCCACGGCAGCAGCCAATGAGCCACCAGCAGAAGCAGCTTGGGCAAGGAGCAGCACCACCAGCACGCCACGGCAGGCGACCTCACGCGCCACCCCCAGTGTGCAGCGGCAAGCTCATGCCGCCCAGCCACAACGCATCAAGCACAGATTTCACCTCAGGTCGGTGGCGGGCGTAGTGAACTGCATCCAAGGGCAGAGGAGGGGCGGGGAGGAGCGCCGGTCAGGTCGGTTGCGGGTCGGTTGGGGCGGCAGCAGTCGCCTGCCCCCGCACACGCTGCTCCACGTGCTGCGCCTGAGCCTGCCTACACCAGCAGTGTCTTTCTGCATTCCATTCCCTCCCAGACAGCAGCAACTGACCCCAGCCGCGCGACTGCTGCACGCCCAGCGCGCGCCATTCGGGCTCGCTCAGCAGCTTGTCCTTGGGCAGCCGCTTGGCAATGTCCTGCGGCAGCACCACGTGCCGGTACTCATACACGTCGTCATAGTAGCGCTCGCTGCGAGGGCAGGAGAAGATGGCTAGAGTCAGAGAGGTGTCTATGCAGCGTGTCTGGGTGCTCGCCCGTGCCTGTGCCGGTTCCGGCGTCGCGGCGCCGGCTGTCGCGGGCGCGGCGGCGGAGCCAGGGGCGGCGCGGCGCCGCCTGCGCATACCGCAAGACCACCGGCTTGATGGGGACAAGCCGGCCAAGGCGAAGCGCGGCCCACTGAGGTGCGGCAGGGTTCAGTTCAACACGAACGACCTAGCCAGCAGCCCCCGGTGCGCCACTGGCTGCCACACCGCTCCCCACACCTGTACTGGATGCCGTTGAGCGACATGGCGGCGGCCGGGGCTGCGAGCTGCGGGTGTTGCGAAGCGGGACTGCTGCCTGCCGACCTTCTGGCGCTGGGCGAGAGCTGTGCGTGTGTAGTGTGGAGGCTGAACTATTGGCTGCGACTGCAGTTCGTGCTGCCGGCAGTCGAAATGCGGTGGGCAGCACGACAGCAGCGGGCATTGAGGCCGCCCTAGCCCCTGGCCTGCACTGTTACTGATCACATCGGCGGCCCAACCTCTCCGGGTTCCCAGAGACACTCCAGGCGCAGCGGTGAGGGCGGCCGGGCCACGACCGCCCGCTCGCCGGCGCCCCGCAGGCTGCCGCCCAGCCAGAGTGCCCGCCACGCGATCTGTGCGCCGATCCAGCGCCGGCAGGCCCGCCCCCGGCTTCCCCCGCGGTGTTGCAAACCTGTGGTCCCTGCTCCCGCTGCCCCTGCAGGCCGCACCGGCGCCAGCCACCATGCAGATCTTCGTCAAGGTCAGCTGCGTCCCGCCATGCAGCTTGCTTGGCCCGCCGCTGCCCCTGCCGCTGCCGCCGCCGCCGTGCGCCTGCTCCCGCCAGCCGCCGCCGCTCACTGCTCTCTCTCCCAAACTCCCTCACCTTGCAGACCCTCACGGGCAAGACCATCACCCTCGAGGTGGAGTCGAGCGACACCATCGAAAACGTGAAGGCCAAGATCCAGGACAAGGAGGGTGCGTGCTTCTGGGTGCTTCCCGAGCGAGCGCCCGAGCTGCGCCAGAATGCCGGCGCGCTTGCCCAGCCAACCCTGTCACTCGCAGCTTGTCGTGGTGTGCTGCTCTGCAGCTGTATGGCAGTAGCAGCTGTGCCCACTTGCTGCAGGGCTGCCGACAGATTGCGATTGGCCTGCCGGCCCGCTCCCGCCGCCCGCCTTGCGCTCACCTGCAGCGCCCGCCGTCTCGCAGGCATCCCGCCCGACCAGCAGCGCCTGATCTTCGCGGGCAAGCAGCTGGAGGACGGCCGCACTCTGGCCGACTACAACATCCAGAAGGAGTCGACGCTGCACCTGGTGCTGCGCCTGCGCGGCGGCATGCAGGTGCGCATGGGCTTGTGTGGCGGCAAGGCCGTGGCATGACTTACCTCTCTCTGCACGTGCACCTGCATGGCTGCCTTGCCAGTCCTGCTGTGCAAACCACTGCGCAGTCAAGCACCCAGCAACCCCTTGCCTGCCGTTTTTTCCACCGCAGATCTTCGTCAAGACGTTGACCGGCAAGACCATCACTCTGGAGGTTGAGTCGAGCGATACCATTGAGAACGTCAAGGCCAAGATCCAGGTGGGTGCAATGCGTTTGGGTTGATGGTGGCTGACCGTGCCTTGCATTTCTTGCCACAACACCTGCTGCTGCTACACTGTGCGCAGCAGCTCAACCGCTGCTGATGTTGCTTCATGCCTTGTCCTGCAGGACAAGGAGGGCATCCCGCCCGACCAGCAGCGCCTGATCTTTGCWGGCAAGCAGCTGGAGGACGGCCGCACCCTGGCCGACTACAGTGAGCATGGCTTGATTGATCTGAGGAGGCTCGCCAGGTTGTTGGCGCAGGCAATGCCTTGGCTCATCACAGCATGGTTGCCAAGTCACCTTCTCTCCTGCCTCTAATCCGCAGACATCCAGAAGGAGTCCACGCTGCACCTGGTGCTGCGCCTGCGCGGCGGCATGCAGATCTTTGTCAAGACCCTGACTGGTAAGCTGGGTGATGACACTGGGATTGTGGTGGCAAGTTTGTGGTTCTGTTCAGCGTGCAGCCCCGCCTTTGCCGCCGCGCCAACCATGTGCTCTGTTGCCATCCTCTGCAGGCAAGACAATCACGCTGGAGGTGGAGTCGAGCGACACCATCGAGAATGTCAAGGCCAAGATCCAGGTGGGTGCAAGTCAGGGGCTTGACAGGGCTGTGTGCTTTGAAGTGCCAGGCATCTGCTGCGGCTGGTGTTGCGCTCGGCAGCTCAACTGCCGCTGACTTGTGTGCTTTGTCGACACGCCTTTGCAGGACAAGGAGGGCATCCCCCCTGACCAGCAGCGCCTGATCTTTGCGGGCAAGCAGCTGGAGGACGGCCGCACCCTGGCCGACTACAGTGAGTGCAGCTGCAGGGCTGANGGCGGGAAGGTCGGAAATGCTGCCGTGCGCCATGCCAGCTTTTCTACACCCCGCTTCTCATCTCGTCCCCCACCTTGCTCCTTTGCCGCAGACATCCAGAAGGAGTCCACGCTGCACCTGGTGCTGCGCCTGCGCGGCGGCATGATGATCAAGGTGCGCCCGGCTGGCTGCTGGGGATGCATGCGCATTTCGCAGAAGGGCCGCTGATGCTGGCGCTGGCAGTCTTGAGCTTGACAGGGCGGCCTCGCTTAGAGATGCTGTGGAGGGCCCCTGTCTCGCCCTGCCCTTCCTGCCGCTCACCCTTCCCCCTGCCTCTCCCCCGCTCTGCCTTCCAGGTCAAGACGCTGACGGGCAAGGAGATTGAGATTGACATCGAGCCCACCGACACCGTGCAGCGCATCAAGGAGCGGGTGGAGGAGAAGGAGGGCATCCCCCCCGTGCAGCAGCGGTGGGTGCAGCGCTGCTGCTGCCTCTGGGGCTGGTGGGGGCATCGTGGGCTGTTGGTGCGCGGTTGGTGGGTCCTTGTCGAGCTGCATGCATGCACCCCCATCGCGCCAATTGCGTTCGCCACCCAGGTTGCTGATTGCTCACTTCACCTCACCGACCCCGTGGCCGCCCGCCCCTGCCGGCAGGCTGATCTTTGCGGGCAAGGCCATGAACGACGACAAGATGGCCAAGGACTACAACATCGAGGTGCGGGCGGGATGAAGGGGGTTGGTGGGATGAAGGGGCTTGTTGTGAAGTGTGTGCCAAAACGCTCGCTAGGTGACGTGGCAACTTGCACAGTGCAGACCCAAATTTGCATTGAAGCTTGCTGCGCTCACGCCACTTTGCATTGACCGTTTGCTGTACTGGCCTGCCCCCCTCCACATCCTGCAGGGCGGCTCCGTGCTGCACCTGGTGCTGGCGCTGCGCGGCGGTGCGGGCGCCAGCCAATGAGGCGGCGGCGCGGTTGTGCTGCTGCAAGTGAGCGTGCCCCCTAGTGTACCATTCCTACTGTAAAATTCTTTCTCAGCATCACAAGCAGGTGCAAGGCGGCTCTGCACCCCAGCTGGCTGCCTGTTGCCCGCCCTGGCCGGCCCCACCTGTCATCATCGCCCAGCAGGGCCGCCACCCGCTGCAGCAGGTCGTGGGGCAGCTGGCCGAAAGGGGCAGAGCGGCTGGCGGGCATGTTGCGGGTGTGGACAGGCCTAAGAGTGTGATGAGTGAGCAGCCAAGTGCTGAGGTGGTTGGGTGGCTGAGCAGCAGTGAGGAGGCGTCTGCCGGCAGCGGCCCGGCAAGGTAAATGGAGTGGTCATGGCTCGGCAGGAAGCTGTTGGCAAACAACAATGAGCTGTCGTGGCATTGCATGAGGTGAGCAGCATGTGAGGCTGGTGGCAGGCAGAGTGCGGTAAGTTGGGCGGGCACTCTCGTGCCTCCACTCCCAACCGAGCGGCGGCGGGCGCTACTCCCCAATCGCATGTCACGCCTTACCATGATCATCAATATGATGTTGCCAGGACCACCAGCCTGTCCAGGGCTGCTGCCACCCTGCAAATTGAGTTGTGCGGCAGCCCGCCCCGCCAACCGTGCCCCTGTCGCTTTATGCCCTGCTGCAGCCATGGGCGGGGCCCGACGTTTAACAGTGCAAACTGCATCAGAGCAACGTGAAACAGAAGGAAGCAAAAGCAGAGACGAATTTTGATGGAAAAGGCCCTGCTGCTGGAAACGACCGACTCACCATCGGCGGCGCGGTGCTGAGGGCGATGACCGAGCCGCCATCCCAAGACGCTCCCAACAGCGTGCTGGCGTTCTGGTAGCTTCTGGTGCTCCTTGATTGGTCTGCTGCCGTTGAGCCGTCGACTGTAGCTCCCCATAGGACACCTCTACCCAGCCCAGCCACCCACAGCGCCTCGGACCGCCCGCCATGGCCTCCAGGGGCGAGGTGCTGCCCGTAGATGGCGGGTTCAAGGTGCCCAGGGACGTGGTTGGGGCGGCCGCCGCTTGCCGCTGCTTGCCGCCAGCGCCACTTGTGGTCCACGAGCCGCACTGTGCCGCTTGCTCCGCTCACAAAGCCAGACTGCCACCCATGCCACTGCCCCACAGGCCGTGTTCCAAGCCGGCGACCAGCAGCACATGGTGGCACCGCTGCCTTCTGCCGAGGCGGCGGCGCTGGTGCTGGACGCTCTGGAGGGTGAGGCGCGGGGGGCGGCAAGCACATTGCAACCGCCTGCTTACTTGCCCTGGCCAACTGGTGCACACGAGTCACTCGGCCAGGTTGGATGTCTGCACACCACATCTGATCCGTACCTTCCTCCTCTCCTACCCCACTACAGTGCGCCGGTGCCTCTCCGCCGGCCTGCCCCTGGACCCCGCCCGCCTGCGCAGCGACGCCCGCCTGCCGCAGCTGGCGCGCATGGCTGGGTGAGCAACGGTGGTTTGGGATGGTGGGCAATGATTCGTTGTGGCAGGTGACACATTACTTCAACAGTCAATGCTGATTGGCCTGCTCACTCCCATTGTGGCTCTGCCCATGTCTGTGCAGGGCGGCGGCCCTGCAGCTTAGCCTGGGAGCAGTGCCGGGAGGCATGTGGCAAGGCATAGCCCTGCTCGAGCTGGTGCAGCAGCTTAATAGCTGCGCGGCTGCAGCTTACGCTGATATAGGTCAGGGCAAGATGTGGGTATACGCGTTTGCTATCAAGCTCTTGTGCTGTCTCGGCAGCTGCTGGCGTTTGAAGCTGTGAGTCACGGCCTACCGACCAAGATAGAAATGTTAATGCTCATGCCTTGTCCCTTGCAGGCGCAGGTTACCTGCCTAGCCCGGCACTGCTGCGTGCAGCTGCCGGCCAGGGCCTCTTGCCCCTGGTTGAGCTGCTTCTGATGCTGCTGGGCGACCCAGCTTCTGCCCTGGAGTGGAACGGCGAAGGTTCCACGGTTGTGCATGCGGCCGCATCCGCTGGTCACACAGCTGTTGTTCGGTGGCTGCTGGCGGCTGTACCCGGCAGCACCTCGGTCTTTGCCAACCAGAGCTAAACTCCGCTGCATGTCGCTGCAGCAGGCGGCCATGCAGCTACCTTGAGCATTCTGCTGGCGGCAGCACCTGAAAGCGCTGCTGCAGTTGATGGTGGGGGCCGCACCCCGTTGCTGCTGGCAGCAGCGGGCGGCAACACAGCAGCAATGGCCGTCCTGCTGGAGGCAGCGCCAGAGGAAGCTAGCACAGCTGCAGGTGATGGCAGCACGCCTCTGCTGGCAGCTGTGGAGGGCGGCCACCTGGAGGCAGCCCGCATGCTGCTAGCCGCTGCGCCCGTAACCGCCGAAGCTGTCGATACTTACCGCCGCACGGCACTGCACCTGGCTGCAGCCTCCAACAACACGGCCGTCATGCAGCTGCTGCTGGCGGCTGCGCCCAACACCCTGCACAATCGCGGGCAATACAACCGCAATATTGCACATGTGGCAGCACAAGCAGGCAGCCTGGACGCACTGCAGCTGGTGGTGCAGCTGGCGCCCAAGCTGGCAACAGCCACGGATTTGTATGGCTGCGGCCCCATTTATGAGGCCACTAGCAGAGGCCAGCTGGAGGTTGTGCAGTACTTGCTGCAGCAGGCGCCTGAGCTGGCCGCAGCTGCAGATGTGTTTGGACGGGTGCCACTGCACTACGCAAGCCGTGGCGGGCACCTGACATTAGTGGACCTGCTGTTGGCGCACGCGCCTGAGACAGCCCATGCAGTGACGGGCGATGGCGAGCTGCCGCTGCACTACGCCTGTGCTGGCGGCAATGGTCTGGTCGTCTCACGCCTGTTGGAAGCAGCGCCGGCAAGCATTGCAGCTGTGACTGAAAGAGGTCGCAACGTCCTGCACGTGGCAGCGTCCCATGGCCATGCAGGCCTGGTGGCACAGCTACTGGAGTTAACCACACCTGCTACAGCCCAAGCATTTGACAGCAACCACAAAACACCGCTGCAGCTGGCTGTACGGGCAGGACGTAGCGACAGCCCGACACGGCAGGCAGCCTCCACAGCAGCTGTGCAGCATCTCCTGGCTGCCGCCCCCGCCGCCGCCTGCGTGCCGGACAACGAGGGCTACTTGCCGCTGCATGCGGCTGCCACGTTTGCTCATGCCGGCACAGTACGCCTGCTGCTTGCGGCTGCTCCAGACACAATGATGGCGCGCAATGCAGGTGGCTGCATCCCGCTCAAGCTAGTGGCATCACACCCGAACAGCCAGGCAGCCAGCCTGCTGGTCGCAGCTTGCCCGGCCTCCACCTGCCTGTCAGTCCTGATCAAAAAGCCTCACCTGGCAGCTGCCTGCACCGCGGCCTTTGTGGCCGCCCACCTGCCGCTCACAGATGAGCAGTGGGAACAGCTGCGCCTGGCGTACTTGAATGGCTTCAGGCTCCTGTCATATGGCCCAGACCACACCCCTTGGGAATCGCCTGCCCAGGCACTGCCGGCCGCCTTGGAGCACTCGCCTGCCCAGGCACGCCAGCTGGTGCGCCTGCTGAGCGACACCGAACAGGAGCGCCTGCGCACCTTTGGGCTGTGCCTGGCCCGGCTGCAGCGCCACTCGGGCATTTTCCTGCCGGGCCCGCTGGTTGGCAAGCTGATGGCTCTATTTGATGCCTGAACCCACCTTTGCTGGCTGATGTGCTGCCTCCCATTCATTCTTGAAAAATGGATCGCAAGTTCCATGCAAGTTTGCACACCTTCTTGCCCATCGCCTTGCCTTGTCGTGCTCGTAGCCTCACTTTCAATACAAAGCACATCTGCCACCGATTTGCCTAATGTCATGCGACCAACTGGACATCTGCACATGTAAGCCTAGCGTCCCTTGCCGTGCATCGTTTACATGCGCGACCTTGCCGTTGAGCTGCTGGCATGCATTGAGCAGAGGCCCAAGCGGCATCAACCATGGAGGCACCAATCAGTGGCGGCAGGGGGCCAGATAGATGCTGGGTAGCCTGGATGCATCTCAGCCAGATTCGAAGGCCGGGGCATGGGGATGGCCAGGTGCGCCAGGGGCCGCAGTAGAACGGCGGCAGCAGCGGGCGCAGGCGTCTAGGCTATCGTGAGCGTCCCGGGCTATCCGGTTTACGCCTTTTATGTGTGAGATCGGACTATAAATGGCGCGGTAAGGCCGGCAGGAAGCAGAAATGGCGCGCTTGCTGGGCTGCAGGGTGGCGCGGCATGGGCTGAGCGGGAGCCCCTGCCTTGCGTCTGAACACATTCCATCTGCTTGAGAATTGTTAGATCATACAACGCAGCCCCACAACCCCGCACTTCCGACCGCTCGCCCAGAGGCCTGGGGGCGGCCATGGCGCCTGCTGGTGATGGCGATGCGCCGCAGGATGTGCAAAACGGCCCCGCGGCGCCCGCCGCGCAGCAGCAGCAGCAGGAGCCAGCAAAGCCCGTGAAGCGCTACCGGCGAGCCGAGCTGGACGAGGAGGAGAACAACCTGCTGCTGGAGGACGGCGAGGACGAGTGAGCGTGCTGTTTGCGCTGCTCGTGAGCACCCTGCCGCCGCCGCCGCTTGCCGCCGCCGCTGCCATTTTTCATAACCCCGCCATCAATTTCTTGNCCCGCAGCTACGAGGAGTATGTGCCGCTGAAGAAGCGGCGACAGATGGAGGAGGCGGAGCGGCTGGCGCGGCTGGGCCGCGCGCCGGCACCCACCAGCAGCGCCGACACGGGCGGCGGGCGCAGCGGCGGCGGCACCGACAGCGAGGCCGAGGTGGATCACCGGCAGAAGGAGAGCCTGCTGGTGCTCAAGGCCAAGCAGCTGCAGGAGGTGAGGGGGCTGGTGCTGTGGGTGGCTTTGCGGGGCGCAGGCCGGCCGCCTGGTGAGAGCATTGACGTTTCTGGGTGCGTGATGCTGGTGTGCCTGGGGCTGCAAACCTGTTGCCAGCCCTGGCTGCTGCGCGGTCGTGCACGCCTGGTGTATCAAGCGTCTTACATGCTGCCCCGCACGCCTGCCCCTGTCGCCGCAGATGCCGCCGGAGACGGAGCAGGAGCGTCAGCTGAAGGAGGAGCAGGACATTATGCGGCAGGTCACTCAGAAGCAGGCGCTCAAGACGTACAAGGAGCTGGCCAAGGTGGGCAGGGGTCCTTTGAGCTGGCTGGCAATCAGTACGGTGGGAATGGCAGAATTGGGAGCACGTCAAGGAGCTGGCCAAGGTGGGGCAGATTGTTGGAGAGATGCATGTGGCTGCTTGCTAGTTACTGAAGGAATGGGGCAACACCATTTGTATGCGAAGCTGCCAGCCTGTGTCAAGCTGTGGTTGCCATGGCTGCTCACAACCTGCCATTGCTGCTGCCTCTTCTTCCCTCCTATCCCTTGCCTCCTCCACCGCAGGACATCACCTACTCCCGCTCCATCAACACGGGGTGGAAGCCGCCGCTCAAGTACCGGCTGATGAGCGAGGAGGAGCACCAGGTGGGGAGGATTGAGAGGGGATGGTTTGGCGCGCTGCTGCTGCTTTGGCACGTCGCCGCAGTCAGTGGGCTGCGGGGGCATCGAGGAGCTTGAGGGTTTGCAGGCTGGTTGTACGTGGCGCTTGGCTGCAGGCTTGATGCCATTGGCCACCATCAATCTGCTTGCTTGCCTGCCTCCCCCTCTGCCCAGGCGGTGCGCGACCAGTTCTACATCATCTGCGAGGGAGGCAACCTGCCGCCCCCCATCCCCAACTTCACCGACATGAAGTTCCCGCCCGCGGTGCTGGGGGTGAGCCGCAAGAGCACATGCAGAGTACATGCAGGCGATAGGGGCCTTGCTGTGGGGTGCAGCTGCGGGCCTGGTGTTTGAGTTGATGCTTGCTGGGGCCTGTGCGCTGTGCCGATTTGGGTGCCACCCACTCACCAACCCAACCGCAGCCCGCCTGCCATACCTAACTCTCTCCAACCCAAACACCCTTGCAACCGCGTGCCTCCGTGTCCGCCGCAGGTGCTGGAGCGCAAGGGCATCAGGAGGCCCACGCCCATCCAGATGCAGGCCACGCCCGCCATCCTGGCTGGCCGCGACATCATCGGCATCGCCTTCACCGGCTCGGGTGCGTGCAGAGTGCTGGCTTAATGGATATCAAATGGGTATCAAGGGTTTGCCGTGAGGGCGCTGCTATGCTTGCATCCAGTGCCTTCCAAGTGCTTGCTGGATGGTCCCCGTGAAGGTGCCGGCCGTGCCTGCTGGCGTTTGCTCAGCACCAGCCGCTGTCCTCCCTTCTGCTCTTGCTCTGCGCAGGCAAGACGCTGGTGTTCTCACTGCCCATGATCATGGCGGCGCTGCAGGAGGAGGTGAGCGGGAGGCCGCTGTTTCCGACATGCTGGGCTGCCCGCTTGCTGTATGCTGCATTTTGTGTAGCTGCCGCTGGGTGGCGGGCTCGTGCACAGAACGGGTCACAGGCATCTGTCCGCATCGCCAGTGAAGCCGCATGCACATCACCCCTGCCCGCCTCCGCCCCACAAACCCGCCGCCCGCAGGTGCGCATGCCGCTGCAGCGGGGCGAAGGCCCTGTGGGCCTCATCATGTGCCCCTCCCGAGAGCTGGCCCGCCAGACGTTCGACATCGTGCTGGAGTACACAGACGCGCTCAAAGCAGGTGGGCGGGCTGGGCAGGGCAGGGAGGTGGAAGGGGCAGGGCACGGCAGAGTGGGGCTTCTAGGGTTGGAGGCGCTGAGGCGGAAGCACTGAAGCGGAGGTGGATGGGTGACCACACCATGCCAAGCAATGGCTTTAGCGTGCAGAGGGTGCAGATCCCACACTCACACTGGTCTGCAATCTGCCCCCTGCTTCCCCCGCCACAGATGGCTGGCCGGAGCTGCGCACGCTGCTGGCCATTGGCGGCGTGGACATGAAGACGCAGGTGGGGGTTGCTGAGGGTGTACATTCCTGGATGTTTTGGCAGGTTTTGTGGCTGGTGGGCAGCTGGTTCAAGGCTGGCTGGAAGTCTGTGCTCGAGGTAACCTGCTAAGCAGCCATGCGCAAGCCTCCCACTCCACCGTGACTCAGCTGCTCTCGCCCCTGCGCTGCTGTGCGTGTGTGCTGCAGGCGGACCAGATCCGCAACAGCGGCATCCACATGGTGGTGGCCACGCCCGGCCGCCTGAAGGACATGCTGACGTGAGGAGGGGGGGCAGCAGGGTGGCAGGCAGCGTGTGGCGTTGTTTGGACAGGGTCACAGTTGGCTGTGTCTGTCGATATTTACGGCACTGCTGTTGTTGCTAATCAGTGCAGTCTGCCGCACGCGAGCTGTGGGCGCCCTGCCCAACCGTGCCGCCCTGCGCCTGCCCCTCTGCCCCCCTGCTGCAGCAAGCGGCGCATGAACCTGGATGTGTGCCGCTACCTGTGCCTGGACGAGGCGGATCGCATGGTGGACCTCGGGTAAGTGAGGGCTGGGATGTGGGAGAAGCAGTGTGTGAAGTTGCTCATCAGCCTTGCACTGCGCCTGGCTCCTGCTTGCGTTATGCTCTGCGTCTTTTGTTCTCATCATGCCTTGACTGCTATCTTTTTGTCCCGCAGGTTTGAGGAG
>JADXDR010000037.1:0-16274 GCA_025026875.1 Chlorella ohadii
CTGCCGCCCTGCCAACCCGCTGCCCTCGTGCCCTTGCCTGCAGCAAGAAGAAGGGCAGCGGGCAGAAGCCGGCTCTCAAGAAGCCTGCGCGGCGCGGCGGCCGGCGCGCTTCCCCGTCTGACGAGGAAGAAGATGAGGATGAAGACGACTTTGAGGAGGCGGCCGCAGGTATGCACAGCTTGCCGCAGCTGTGCTTTGTAGATGCCCTGCTGCACATTGGTGGCAGTGTTTGATGTGGTAGGTCCTTACGGATGCCGCTTCATGCGCCCTTCCACGAGCTGCTTTCCAGTTCACTGTTTCCTCCTCCCCTGGCAGCAGCGCCCAGCGCGCGCGGTGGCGGCGGCGGCCGCCGCGGCCGGCAGCAGCAAGAGTCGTCTGACGATGAGGATCGGCTGGAGATAGATGAGGAGGACTTGATCGAGGACGAGGAGGACCGCAAGCGGTGGGTGCTGGGCAGTGGGGTGTTGTGGCATTGGGGTGCAGCATGGCACAGCATGTCGTCTGCACCATGTCCACCGCGCAGCCCTGCTGGCTGGCCACTGCAATGAGGGCTGCCACGGTGTTCTCCGTGTGGTGTCGGTTCATGTACACTCTGGAACCAACTCCATCTGTGCTGCAGGCTGGCAGCCATGACTGAGCTGCAGCGCGAGTACGTGCTAGCGGAGCGCGCCGACAAGCGAAACGCGGAGATACTGCGCCAGAAGCTGCTGAAAAAGGTGGGCTGGTGTGAAGGGCGTCACACCGGTCGGAGGGCACCAGGCAAGCGACCCTGGACTCAGCTCGACGACCGGGCTGTCAGCAGCACTACTGGGCAGCACAGCAGACATGTACGCACGAGGCAGGCAGGCTGCCTCAATGCTGCATGCGCCCCCAAGACAGCCTGCCCAACCCCTGCTGCAGAACGATGCCAAGGCGGCAGCAGCGGGCGCCAAGGCAGCCAAGACTGTGCGCGGCAAGAGCGGCCGGGAGGAGCGGTGAGCGCTGTGTGGCTGGGTGCAAGGGGGCTGCTCACTTGCGGTTGCTGGCAGGCAGATGCTGTTGGTGCACTGGCATGCTTGCATGCGGCCCATTGTGGTGTGCACCTTCATGCAGATGCGCAGTTAGCCCATCAGGTTTAGCCTTGCCAAACGCTGCAGGGTGGAGGCTGATAAGAAGCGAGCAATAGAGGAGCTCAAGGCGGCTCGGGAGAGGAAGAAGGAGGGGGCAGAGGAGCGGTGAGCAGCAGCCGCTGCCTGTGGAGCTTTGTTTCTTCGTGCCACTGGCCGCCGTGGGCGCTGCAGCGCCTACCGCTGCGCGCCGCTGCTGCTGCTGCTGCTCTGCATTGCGGCACATGTCAACATATGCAGACCGTCGCCTGCAGGCGCAAGAAGGAGGAGGAGGAGGTTAAGTTGAGGAGGCTGCTGCTCAATCCTACAGTAACATGTGCTGATGTATTTGCCCGCACTGCCACCCACCCACAGGCGGAAGAAGGAGGAGGAAGAGGAGGATGACATGGAAGTTGAGGAGGCTGAGCATGAGGCAGCAGAGCGGCGGGAGGCAAGGCGGCGGGAGCGGGAGCGGTCCCCATCGGAGGAGGGCGCACTGGACTCTGGTGAGTTGTAGTGCATGCTCGTATATCGCAGCTGCTGTTTGTAATCGGGGGAGCGGCGGGAGGCGCGGCGGCGGAAGCGGGAGCGGTCGCCGTCGGAGGAGGGTGCTCTAGAGTCTGGTGGGTGTGCTTTCTGGAGAGTTGGTGGCTCACGGAGTGGGTATTAGGCGGCAGCTCGTCATGCTGCTGGTAGAAGGCTGTTTCGCAATGCGCGCTTGCATCAAATCGACTCTGCACTCGCTGCATTTGGCCCCACCTGCACACACTTCAATGGTCGTTCTGCACACCCGCCTGCAGACGAGGCGCTTTCAGATGACGACCGTGGAGGGTACGGGCGGCGGTACGAGGTGCGCTGCGCCTGCGGCGCCTGCTTTGGTTGGTCCTGGAAGCAACCTGCCAGCAGCCCGCGGCAGGCAGATGCGCAAGCTCCATGCTGTGCTTTGGCTTGGGATGTGCACGCTGGCCCGCTGTGCCTGCTCAACCCGTGATGTGCATGCTAAGGGGCTGTGCGCGCTGTGGTCTGGGCTGTGCAGGAGGGGGAGGACGAGGAGGACGAGGCGCCCCTGGAGGACGTGAAGAAAATCCAAGGTGGGTGGAAGGAATCTGTCAAATAATTTTAGTCATTCGGCTCCCATGGAGGATGTGAAGAAGATTCAAGGTGGGTGTTTGGCTGGTAAATAAACATTCAGCTGCTGATGTGTCGCTTGTGCTGCTGCTGCAAGCGATGAGCACCAACACTCCCAGCGCATGCAAGCGACAGCTGCCGCATCACACATCATACAGCACCGCTCCATTTCTCCCCATGTTCTGCTACCTGCCTGCTGCGTGCAGTGCGGCGCCTGCGGCTGGAGGAGTGGGTGACCGAGCCATTCTTCGATGAGACGCTGCCCGGCTGCATGGTGAGCTGCTGCGGCATTCATCAGGAATGGAATCAATCAAATACCAGGGCTGTCGGCTGTGGGTGTGACTGAGCCCTTCGAGGAAACGCTGCCCGGCTGCATGGTGAGCTGGTGTGGCAGCCCAGGCGGTCAGCTTCTTTTGCATACCACCACACACTGACCAACCATCCCACTCCTCCCCATATTCCTGACGCTCAGGTGCGCGTTGTGCAGCCCGGTGGCGAGCAGTACGGCCCAGACGGCCAGCTGCACCGCCGCTACATGGTGTGCCAGGTGGTGGCGGTGGAGTCACGGCAGCCGGGATACTACAAGTGAGCTCAAATGGTTTGGTTTGGTTGATGTGCTGGATTGGAAGGTACCGGCTTTCGATTGGCGGCAGCCGGGATACTACAAGTGAGTCTGTTGGTTGTTTAGATCCATGTTGAGTCACTGGGTGGCTGTCTGTGCACGAGATGTAATGGCCAGCTGACATCAAGGGTGTCAGCCCCCCTCCTCTATCTGACCTTGTTTGCGCTGACTGCAAGCTCAACTTCCAAGCATGGTCCCTTCCCCTCAGGGATGCGGGCGAGCGGTGGCCCTGCCCCTACAAGCTGGGGGACACCATGCTGCCTGACTTGTGCGATTACTGAATCACATGCCGTTTCCTTCCTTACATAACAGGGATGCGGGCGAGCGGTGGCCCTGCCCGTATAAGCTGGGGGACAAGGGGCTGAAGACGGACAAGTGGCTGCTGCTGGAGCGCGGCACCAGCCAGCGCTACTTCCCCATGGCCCTGGTGAGGGATTTTATTTTAGCTGCTTGCTCTTACTGTCAGTTGTTATTCAGCGCGGCACCAGCCAGCGCTACTTCCCCATGGCACTGGTGAGGAGCTTGTTGAGCTAGCTGCTTGCTCTTACTCTCGGTTATTATTGAGTGACTGCCAAAGCCGCTGCTGCTGGCACTAGCCAGTGCTGCTTCCCCGTGGCACTGGTGAGCTGTGTGTGATGAGGCTGAGGAGTCGCTTGCTTTGCCAGGATACAATTCCATGCTTGTGCTAGGCTTGACTTCATCCAACTTGGAAACTGAACTGCACTTCTTCCACCACACGTCTTCTGCCCGACTGTTGTTTGCATCCTTACTTGCAGGTATCCAACACCGGGTTCACAGACCAGGAGTTTGACAGCTGGCAGCGCTCGCTCAAGGACGCGGGGCGGCCGCAGGTGCGCCGCTGGTTCTGCCAATTGCTGGACGCTGTGTTTTGCACTGGTATGCTTTCAGGTAGGCTGGCACTGCTGTGCGGCAGCGCTCGCTCAAGGAACCGTGGCGACCCCAGGTGAGGTGCCTTGTTCATGCAGGCCGAGTGACCTGCGCAACTGCCCTGTGCTGCACATCGGCGACAGTGCAGATCCGGTTCACAGCGCTCTGCGGGGTCACCCTGTGCTCCCATGCAGGTCAGCCGCCGCGTCGTGCGCGACGTGCACGACCGGCTGACCAAAGCGGCGCAGTACCTGTACACTGGTGGGCTCTCATTGCTGCTGGTTGCCTTTTGTTGCTGTTGACCTTGCTTGTTCCTGGGGCAATCCAGCTGGCTGACAGCTGACCAAAGCGGCGCAGTACCTGTACACTGGTGGGCTCTCGTTGCTTGCTGTCTCCGTTGATTGCTGCTGGTGCCATGGCACACCAAGTGATTCTGAACATGGACAGCCATCACTTGCAACAGCCTTTGCTCTTCTGCGGCTGGTCGCTTATGCACGGGAACCGGCTGCTGCCCGTTATCAACATATGCTCAGTGCTCCCCTCCTCCCTGCTGTGCTTCAGCCGCTGATGTCAGCCGGCTGCTCAAGGAGAAGCGAGCCAAGGGGCAGGGGCCGCGCAACGTTGGTGAGCTGTCCCACAAACTGGATCCGCCGGGTGCATCTGCTTGCGGCGCTTTGTTGCCTCGAGACATCTTGTAAGTTGCCGTCACTGTGCTGCTGTGCCTCACTGCTCAAGTGCTGTGCTTCACGTGATAAGTCTGTGTTTCATTGGTTGATTGCAGCCTTGGAGAGGGCTCGGCTTGAGAACGAGCTGGGCCACGCTCGTGAGACGAACGATGAGGAGCGGGTGGCAGAGTGAGTGGTTGTCAGAGGGCTGGGGGCCTGCTAGTGTAGGCTGTTTTGGGTACCTGGACATGCAGCTGACCCAAGCTGAGGAACGGCGGCAGACTGAGCACGAGTTAAGTCTGAGTTGCAAGGAAGGCTGCTAACCCACCAGCTGCGCACACCACAGCTGCAAGCCCTGCCTGCTCCAGGCCCACTTCACAGGTTGTCATCTGTAACCACCGCGCGCTGTTGTTCCCGCCACTTGTTTCCCTGCAGGCTGGAGGCGCAGCTGGCGCAGCTGGAGGGGCTGGTGGCAGAGGTTGAGCAGGTGGGTGAAATTGGCTGGCTTTTGTGCTGTATCAACAGGCTGTGCACTGCATCAGCCGCTACGTGTTCATCCCAGTTGCGCCTGTAATCCTGCTGGCAGAGGCGGAGCAGGTGCACCAATTGGGTTGGCTTGTGCTTGCAGGCTCAGCCAGCACATCCAAACACAGCACTTGGCTCATACTCACACTCTCCTCCGCTGCCCTGCTCTCTTCCGCAGACCAAGCGGCGCGGCAAGGACCTGGCCAGCCTGAACAAGCGCAATGCCGAAGCCAACTTCAAGGTGCGCTGAGAAGGGCTGCGGTTTTTCGGGATAGGGTTCACCTGCAACTGAATCCAAGGGTGGACCAGCTTTGAACAAGCGCCATGCCGAAGCCAACTTCAAGGTGTGACAGGATGGCGATGGGAATAGGGGCAGCGCTGCAGGCGTGCAGTTGCTGAGCTGAATTGCGTTCACCCTCTCATGCAATCGCTCCCGTTTCTTGTGACACCAGTTCCGGTCTCGGCAAGCCAGCTGGTACCCACTTCCCCCCTGCCCCTGCCTCCGCTTTGCAACAGGCTGCGCTCGACAATGTGAGCAAKAAGGTSGGSGGCGTGGSGGGAGCGCYGGGCGGCGCAGAGSCCKCCCGCCTCGACCCCTTCAGGTGCGCAGTGCTGCGCTGCGCTGCGCTGTGCTGTGCCGAGCCGCACAGTGCTGTTCGGTGCCATGCTGCGCTGTGCTGTGGTGTGCCACTCTTGCAACCGCCATGCCACATGCACTGCACACCCACCCTCTTCCCACCCTCTCTCTGCCCGCCCACCCACAACCGTTTCCAGCCGCCGCGCCACCCGGCCCATCATTTACTGGAGCACTGGCCGCAAGCAGGCTGAGGAGGCTGAAGCAGCCGCAGCGCAGCAGGGGGCGGCGGCCAACGGCGACGCCAACGGCGCAGCGGCACGCACAGCGGATGGCGATGAGGATCTCTCTCCAGAGGAGCAGAAGCGGCGGGCGCGGCGGGGAGGACTGGATCTGGATGCGATCGTGGACCTGAGCCAGCTGGACCTGTCKATACTGCAGCGGCCCGCGCGCATGCCGCCGCTGGCGAGGGTGAGGAGGCGCTTTACATGCTGGGGTGTGGTGATGGCTGGAGTTTCGTGGGAGTGGGGGCTATTCGGCTTGGCAGCTGGCTGAAAGGCCGTCTGGCCAGCTGGCTGAAACGGCAGTGCCTAAACCCAGCACGCCCGCGGGCGTCAATCGGCAAGCCGGCGCTGCTTCCAACCGATCTTACCTCCCCTGCCTCCCTCCCACCAATCGCAGAAGCTGCTGGGTCCCACGTGGCGGCCAGCGCAGCCGCCCCCAGGCGCCCGCATCGTTTCGCTGGAAGAGTTCAAGCACTCGCACGGCTGGGCGTGATCAAGCGGGGACCAGGCCTTGAAGTAGGCCTTGATCAGCCGTCAAAATTAAGCTTGCCGAGTTGCGCCGTCGTGCCAGTGCATTTCATGCCTGCATGCCCAAATCCGAATCTGACGAGCACCCATGCAACCCAACGCATCAGCCAGACTTTGCAATCGGCGTGAAATGTCGACTCATCAGTGAGCAGTGGCACATGACAAGATATTGCTACCGGAACCTTAACAATACCAGCTGTCGCAACGGTTCAGCAGTCTTGCAAGATGGCTTAGATCGCAGGCCCGCGCTAGCCGCTCACGCATACACTGTGCTGCTACCGAGTGCCGGAACCGCCGCCGTCCTAGCTGCAGCTGTCCTTGCTGCAGAACAGGCAGAAGGGGCTGCTGCTGTTGTCTATCCGCTCAACCTCTACGGCCGCCTCCATGCGCTCCCGCAGCGCACGCTGCTCGCCTGCAATGGTAGGGAGGATTGTACGGGCAGGGCGAGGGAGATGAGGGGATGGGCAGTGCAGAAACGTGGGCACGCGTCGCCAATCACGTCGCAAAGTCGCATCCTGCACACCTGCATGGCTCACCTCCCTGCCTTGCCTGCTTCAACTGCAATAGCATGAAAGCTTGCCCACCTGGCTCTAGAAAGGTATAGTCGGCTGCCGCAAGAGCCAGCTGCGTCAGCTGCTCGTTGCTGCAGGGCAAGTGGAAGGGAACAGCAGCCAAGGGTTGGTTGGCCATGGCTGAACAGCCAAGGCAGTGTTGCCGAGCTGCGGCTGGTCCATCCCAACACCCGCAGCATTCAGCAACATGCGACCATTTGAACGCCGGCAGCGGCGATGCCAGACCGCAGCAGACATGCACCCCGCCTTATACAAGCATAAGCATATGCGCCCTGGCCTCTGTGCCCACCTTAGGCCAAAGGCGGCGGCTGCCAGGGCATATTCCCGGCTCAGGCTGGTGGCAAACACGCCTGTGTCGTCGGTGCACAGCACAACCGGGTGGCCTGCAGGGCGAAGTGTAGAATTCGTTGCGGACTACACCTTAGTATGAACAATAGACGTTTGGCAGCACGCCGCTCCAAGGGGTAACACAGCAGCGGCACGTGCACACCACCCACCAGTGGCGTGGAAAGCGGAAAAGTGGTGGGCCGCGTAGCTGGGCACGCTCTCCGTGCACACGTTGCTGCTGAGGCACAGCTCCAGCGGGATGTAGGAGCTGCGGGCAGGGGGTTGGGATAAAGGGTATGAATAAACAGAGGTCAGCAGAGAGCTGTGATCCACGCAGCGGGGCAGCGCTGCTTCACATGCAGCAAACGTGTGAGTGGGCAAGCCAGTATGAGGTGCCGCCAAGGCAGCTTGCGCTGTACGTAGCTGCCCGGCCTGTCGACAGGCCGCTACCCCACTTCTGCAAGCGCCCAATGCAGCAACCAGCACATCGCCCTCTCAACCCAGCAGCTGATTTTCCAAGCAACACATGCGGCAGGCGCTCCTCTGCTACTGCAAGTGCCAGTGGGATACCCAAATCAGCACTCACTCCAGCAGCTGCTTTTCCAGCGTTTCATCCAGGCAGCACATGTGGCCGATGCGGTCAGGCCGCCAGGCCAGGATGGCCGCCGTCTCCTCTGCATCGAGCAAATGGTGTTGCAGTTTAGAGCAGGTGGCTGGAAGGCAGGAGTGAAGTGCCTGGGGTTGGGCCAAACACAGAGGAAGGTTGGTGGCCAAGCCAGGATGGCTGCCGTCTGCTCTGCAGCCACGGCAGTGGGCACATTTTGGGCGCACTCTTTTCGGGCAGCAACAGTGGCATCAGAGGCACGGGGCACGGCCGCACGCTCACGAGCACAGCAATGGGCCGACTGCAAGTGCAGCTGCGTTTCACAATCAGCATCCCAATTTCCCCACCTGGGTTCCAGACCTCGCCGGCGTGCACCGTCACCTTCAAGCCGTGCTGCCGCGCATAATCCAGCGCCGGCCGCCAGGTGCCCCACTGGAAATGGTGCAGCAAAAGTGGCTGGTGAGCAGGCACCATAGCGGTCAGTGCAGTGGCTGCTGGCAGTGGCTGCTGGATTGCCCCATGCTAAGGATACCGCAGAAGCACCGTGCTTCCAGCCTAATTGCTCCCATGCAAGTCAGCTTCCACTTGTTATCACCTGCCCCACGCTGGGGTCTCCGCTCTAATCCAGGCCCGCCACCCTTCCATCCTTCAGCCAACCTCAAGCGGGCAGGCAATTTTACTCATGTTGGATATGTTGCTTACCTGCCCCAGGCTGGGGTTGCCGCTCAGATCCAGGCCCGACACCCCTCCGTTTTTCAGCCACGCTAAGGCAGCCAGCTTTTACTGCAAGTTGCAAGAACTCTTCACCTGCCCCACACTTGGGTTGCCGCTCAGATCGAGCCCCGCCACTCCCTCGTCCTTCAGCTGTACCGCCAGGCGGGCTGTGTCCATTGCTTCCTCTGCCGACTGCCGCCGGTCGATGCTGAGCAGCAGGCGGACCTGGATGTCTGAAAGGAAGGCAGGCGGGACATGAAAGAAAGCATTCTTACAACCACTGGTGTAATTGGGAATGCCGCCGGTTGATGCTGAGAAGCAGGCGGACTTGCATGTCTGGCAGAAAAGGGAGTGGGAGAGGCAGAATTGCACCTTCCGCCACCTGCAGATTCGATTGCAGATTCAGGCAGGCAAAGAGCATGCAGCAGAAAGGACGCCGCCAGCCAAACGGACACCTGCAAAACCCACGGGTCACCTGCTGCCCTGCGGCTGCTGGCGTAGTAATCTGCAATGCCGCGGAACACCGCGTCTAAATAAGATTCTTTGGTCATGCCCTGCTCCGGTCGCGCCTGCAAGGTGTGCATGCAGTTTAGCGGCAGTGGTGAGACGGCAGCAACTGCCGCCAACGGGCACGCAAACCGCAGCGATCCCGTTATCGCCGTGGTGCTGAAAAACCTGGGGCACGCTCTGGCCTGCACACAATCAGCCCAGGGCCAGAGCAGCTGCAGCCCCCACCTTGGGCGTGGTGCGCAGCTCAGCATACACCACATTGTCCGCCGCCATGTCCTCCAGCACCTGTTGGGCGCAGGTGAACGCTTTCATTTGGTGATCAAAGGGCCTCGCTACCATTGCAGCCCCCGGATCATGCAGCTCGAAATGCCTGATCCCCGCACTGCCGCCTGGGCCAGGACAGGCCTGGTGTCTGTAAGGCACGCACCTCCCGAGTGATGCGCTGGATGGCTTCGTGCGTGGTTGTGATGCGGTGGATCACATCAAACAGCTTGAAGCACTCCCCAAGGGTGCGGCTGGCTGCCAGCAAGAGGGTGGGAGAAGCAGAAGGGAGTGGGAGAAAATGAAAGCCGATCATGGTGGCTGGAATTACACAGCCAGAGGCACGCAGCTGGCATGTGGCTGGCTGCAGCCAGGTGGCAGAAGCTACTCAAGCAATGCAAAGAGTGCATGAGCCCATGTCTCATGCCGGCAGCAGTTGATACCTGCTGCAGCTCATTCCTCACAACAAGCGCTGAGCTCACTCTGCCGGATGAGCCGCTGCAGCTCGGGCAGGCTGATAGGCGCGCCATCCAGCTGCTGCGACAGCTCCCTGCAACCATGGAAGAGAGAGAGAGATGCTAAATGCCTGTCATAGCCAGCCGTCCGGCGCAAGCTGCAGTTTGTGCTTCCAGCACCAGCGCATGTGCCGCCAGCTGCAGACTTGCACATGCTGTGTCTGCATCGGCAGCACCATGCCCCGCCGCTGCAACTCCTTGCTCACTCCATGGTTGACGGCCGGATGGATCCATTCAGATGCGCATGCTGCGGGCATGGAAAGGCAGGGAGTGAGCACGGGGGCTGCACTTGGCGGCGGCGGCAAAGTGGCGGCAGTGCTCGAAGAGCGGTGGCAGCCTGCTGTCAAGCGCATGGGGGCCTCAGACTCGCCAGCTCGATCTTGGGCAGGGCCTGGCAGAAGGCAAGCTGCTCGGGCGTGAAGAGCGAAGTTCCGTCGGCGCCCATGTGGCTCTGCGCGGGTTGTGGGGCTGGAGAGCTATATGTGAAGACGAATGGATCACTTGAATCGCAGTTGCAGCCGGCACGGGCCTCTCCCTGCGAGCGCACTGTGCATCGGGACGCTCGTGCTGTCACGGGCGGCCATGGCGCGCCTGCACTGCACTCCTAGCAGCCTCAATGTCGCTAGCAACTTGAGAGGCTAGCGGCGGGGCCATGGAGGTGCACCTCGTGCCCAGCCCACAGCCCCTGGCGCCAGAACAAGTCCGCTGGTTCTCCTTCCGCGCCGCCTGGGACCCAGCCGATGCGGCCAAGCTGCAGGACAGCTCCGTGCCGCACCGAGGCTCCTTGCTGCGCTTCGCCGCCTGCGACTCTGCCGCGCTGGAGGCAGCGTTCCGGTGCGCCGCCGGCGCTCGCCTTCTGCTCTGGCGGCCACGCCTCTGACTCCTCATTTCGCACACATACAGCTCACACCGACCCCCATGGTCAATCTGCATTCTCCAGGCAGCGGCAGGATGAGCTGGAGCGGGCCTGGTGGGAGGAGGAAGCGGGGTTGCTGACCAAAGCCGGCAGCGCCGCTGCCGCTCATGCCGTACCGGCGGCAGGCGAGGGGGCAGCGGCAGCAGGCGCAGCGGCGGCAGCAGCGCGGCAGGCTGACACGCTGGATTGGGCTTACTTTGTCAGCGAGTGCCCAGGTAAAGAAGCAGTGGATGGAATAGGGCGTTGGCACGCCTGCTGGTGGCCAGTCGCCTCCTTCATCCGTTGCATTGAAGGCAGTAATCATTCAGCATTGCGCCTGCCGTGCTGGACAAGCCACGCTTTCTGGGGCATGTTTGCTCGAGTGTTCATGCCGACACTGACAGCCTGCTTGCCAAACCCTGCTGCCACAGACGAGGAGCCAGCGGTGCTGGTCCGCTCCGGCGCCTTTGAAGTGTGCCTGCGCTCCCGCCTGCTGCGCCCCTGCTACTGGCCCGCGGCGCGGCACCGCGTGCTGCGCGGCACATGGTTTGCTGAGAAGGGCGGCGAGTGGGTGCCCCTCAAGGTGCGGGCAGCTAGCTGCCCGCCAGCTGCTGCAATGTTGCTGCTGCAGTGTTGGATGCTGAGGTGGGACAGGAGCCTCGGCAGGGACGGCACCCCAAGTGGGCAGTGCTTGCTTGCAAATCTGCATGCCTGTTTGGTTGGCTCTCGCACTCGCTCACCCGGCCCCGGGCATTTCCACAACCCGACACAGGAGTCCCTGGCAGACCAGCTTGAAGAGGGCTATCAGCAGGCCATCTGGCTGCCGGCCCGCGGCCGCCTGCAGGCGCAGCCCGGCGGCGGCGAGGCGGCTCGGCRGGACCTCAGCTCGCACGTTGACAAGGGGSTGTATGCCCTGTTTGCATCAGGTGGGCTCAGCCATATGTCTTGCAGGGAGTTGACTGGTGAAGGAAGTTGAACCTCAGCTCACGCTGGACAGGGGGCTGTACGCCCGGTTTGCATCAGGCAGGTTCACTTGGGTTTCTGTGTCAACGCTGTTCATTAGCCCCTGGCGTCATGCACAGCTGCCGAGATCCCTGCTGCCTGCTCTCTTTGCAGACATTTGCAGACATTGAAATGTGGCTGTGCCATGAAACGGGCTGGGCCTGGCTCCCCAATCAGTGCTTATCCGCCATCCTCCCTTGAATGCAGACAGCGAGATGTGGCTGTGCCAGGAAACGGGCTGGGCCTGGCTGCGCAAAGTGGGCGTGTCGGCCTCGGCAGGAGAGAGCCGCCTGCGCCTGCGCCGCGGCTACGAGCAGCCAGCGAGCAAGGTGAGGCGGGGCAGGGCGGGGCGGCATGGACACAGCAGCGAGAGGGCTGGCCTTGCAATAGTGTTGGGTGCATGCCTGCCGCGGCTACGTGCAGCCGGCCAGCAAGGTACGCGGAAGAGCATGGATGGTATGCGAGCAGCGTCGAAAAGGCTGTCAATGCAAAGGTGTTGTTTGCATGCCTGCCGCTGTTTCGAGCAGCCGACCATTAGGGTGAGGCCGTCCAAGCACGGTGCAGTGCAAGGGTGCAGGTGTGGGCTGTCGTCGCAAGTGGCTGCGTCTTCCCTCCTGCAGGCTGCGCTGGACAAGGAGGCAGACCTGCGCCAGGAGGAGCTGGACGATGCCAGCGCTGGCTCTCCCGTGTCGCGCCTCGTGCTGGTGGTGCATGGGATTGGCCAAAAGCTGGAGGCCGCCAACATCGCCCAGGCACGCATTTGCTGCTCATTCCAAGTGCTGGCTGCGTTGTTAGATCCTGCTGGTGGTGCACGGGATTGGGCAAAAGCTGGAGGCGGCCAACATTGCCCAGGTGGGTTGGCTGGGTGCCGGGATTGGTGCCCAGCTTCCGCTCAGTGCAGTTGTCGCAGTTATTTCCTGTTGCATTGCACGCATACTCACAGCGGGTGCCTGTTGCATCCCATGTGCCCATGCAGGACGCGGCCAGCTTCCGCAGCGTGCTGCGCCAGGTGGCCCAGGACCAGGGGCAGCAGGGCACGCTGGACGAGCAGGCAGCTGCAGGTAAATGGTGTGCAATCCAAGCCAGCCACAGGGGTTTGAGGTGGATGGCAAAGCAAGGCGGCAGGGCGCGCTAGGCAAGCATGCAGCTGCAGGTGAGAGGCTGGCGGGGGTGCTGCGAATTGCTGCGAGGAATCTGCACATTGCTAGGCTAAGCTTTGGACAGATAGCACTTTGGACAAAGATACTGTTGCATACTTTCTCTTGAGTGTAGGCCGCACCGAGGTGCTGCCGGTGCAGTGGCGCAAGACGCTACACATTGAGGCGGACGCGCTGTGCAGGCAGCTCATGCCGCCTGGCATCCCCTCCCTGCGCCAGGTGCAGCGGGTTGGCTGAAGCGATTGAAAACGTGATGCTTTTTGGAGTGCCTCCTCACTGCTCTGCGGTGCTTTTGCCAGCTGAGGCCGCCCGGCATCCCCTCCCTGCGCCAGGTGCCGCATCGTTTGCTTTCTCGTGTGCATTTCTGGGCTCTGTTGTGCATTTCTGGGGCTGGGTGTGCTCCGTTTGATGCAAGTTCTGTGGAAGATGCTCACGATTCCAACAGCCGCTGCGTGTAATTTCTTAATCACCTGCAGGTGCTGCACTCGACCGTGGTGGAGATCCTGCTCTTCATGACCCCGCGGCATCGGGCCGACATCGTCGCTTCGCTTGTCGCCTCGCTCAACGGCGCGTACCTGCGGTTCATGCGGCGCAACCCCGGCTTTCAGGTGCGTGTTTCAAGTTTGTGTATTGATTTTGAGTCAGTCCCCAACGGCGCGTACCTGCGGTTCATGCGGCGCAACCTGGGGTTCCAGGTGGGGTCTACGTGGTTTTGAATTCAATGGCGGACCTGCGCTTCATGAAGCGCAACCCCGGATTTCAGGCGAGCACTGCATTTGAGGCTGTTCGGCCGCGATGGTTGCACCTGCCGACCGGATCCAGTTAATGTCCAGCTTGATCGGTCAGCTTGGTCGAGTTCAATTTGGGACTCAGCAGCCGGCAAATGCGCAACAAACCAGGGCTGTGCCAGCCAGCGCCACAACCAACACAACATGATAGTCCATGCAACTGCTCGCTACCGCGTTGTCCCTGACTCTGTCCTCTTATCCTCCGCAGGGCACGGTCTCCATCCCGGCCCACAGCCTCGGCTCTGTACTCTGCAGAAATACATCTGAAGCAGATTTTTCTGTTCTCTGCTTGCAGGGCACCGTTTCAATCCTGGCCCACAGCCTCGGCACCGTGCTGTGCTACGACATCCTGTGCTMCCKGCCGCCCGCGCCGCCGCTGCCGCCGCCCGGCGCCGGCACTCCGCCCTCGCCGCAGCAGGCACAGCAGGCGCAGCAAGCAGAGCAGGGCGGAGAGGAGGATATGGTCATAGACTTGACCGCCGACAGCCCCACCAGTGCCCTGCAGCAGGAGCTGTCCCGCCTGCGAGCCCAGAACCAGCGGCTACAGCTGCAGCTGGAGGTGGCGCGGGCAGAGGGCCCCAGCGGTGCCGGCCCTGGCGGTGCCGGCACCGGCAGCGGCAGCGGGGCTGAGCAGCAGCAGCAGCAGCCAACAGGGGCGGGCAGCGGGGCAGCAGCAGGAGGAGAGGGCGCAGGCTCTGCTCTGCCACCAAAGCTGCAGTTCAGGTGTGCTTTTTGTAGCAGTTGCTGAAGACCGAAAGACCTGCACCTGTCAATGTCGTGGCATACCCAGGTCGGCTCTGTGCCGCGCCATGCCAGGGTGTGTACTGGCATTCCTGCCCACCATGGCTGATTTTGCCTTGTCGATGCAGCGTGGACCAGCTCATTCTGCTGGGTTCACCCCTCGGCTGCTTCTTGGCGCTGCGAGGCGTGAGCCATGCACACGGCACGGGGCTGGGCAGCGCAGCATCGGCTCCGCTCATGCAGGTCTGCCTCGGTATAAATGTAGAGGGAGTGGGTGTCCGTCTGAATTTTCCAGCTGATAGGGATGCTCCTGTATGTAAGCCATGCGCACAACACAGGGTGGGTGTTGCTGCACTGCGCTGCCCTGCCATTCCCTGCTCGCTCGCTACTGTGACGTCACACCTGCGTGCTCTGCACTCCTCCCACCGCAGCTGGCGCCGGGGCTGCCCTACACGCTGGATGGCCTGCCGGCTGTGTCCCGCCTGTTCAACCTGTATCACCCATACGATCCAGTGGGCCACCGGTGCGCTGCTCGGAGTTTCGATGCAATAAACTGATTGGGTTTATTGAGCCGGGGAATCCAATCGTTGGCAGGCGGAGCAGCCTGCCTGACACGAGACACCGGGGCTTGCGGTGCTCTCCTCTTACATGCAGCGCACCAGCTTCTTCCAGCTGCTTAGTACACGGCGTGTTTGGCCAAAGTACAACATTCTGGTTTGCCCTGTGCAGGCTGGAGCCGCTGGCGCAGCCGGCCCCCAGTCGCAGCGCGCACTGCAATCCCCCCTGCACAGTGCACAGTGTTGCAATCTAGTATTACTGTTAGTTCCTGGGTGCAGGCTGGAGCCGCTGGCGCAGCCGGCGTCCCAGGTGCAGCGCAGTGCAAACCCCCTGCACAGTGCACAGTGCTACAGCCTATTTATGCAACCATTTTGGCTGCAGGCTGGAGCCGCTTGCGCAGCCGGACACCCAGGTGCAGCGGGCGCCCTTCATCCCGCTGTTCAAGGGCGGCAAGCGCATCCACCTGGCGGTGCAGGCAAGCAGTTTTAGTGCAACTGGACTGTGTGTTGATTTGTGCCAGTTGACTTCAAGGACGGCAAGCGCATCCACCTGGCGGTGCAGGCAAGCCATTGGAAGTGTAGAGGGGCTGTTTGTTATCTTGTTTTGCCAGCTGTGAAATGGCGGCAAGCGCACCCACCTGCCGGCAAGCGCTTTTGATGGTTGCCTTTGCTCCACAGCGCTTAGCATGTTGGCATGATCGTTGTGCCATGCACCGAGATGCAGAGCGACCCAGCATGGTTATTCGAGAACAAACCGACACGTGTGTGTGCCCACGGCTCTTTTTGTCTGCAGGAGTTTTCAGAAGACATGGGCAGTGCGGCCAGCCGGCTGGGCACCTCCTTGTTTTCCAGCCTGGCCTTCTCAAAGTTCAAGAGCAGCAAATCGTTCAAGGACGCAGCAGCCGCAGCAAGCGCCTCTGCAGCTGGTGACGAGAGCGGCGGCGATGCCGCCGCCGATGTGTCCGCAGCGGCAGCAGCAGAGGCGGCGGCGGCAGCAGCAGCAGAGGAGGAGGCGGCGCGGCATATGCCGGCCGCCAGCTCTGCCCCTGTTCTGGCCGGCAGCAGCAGTGGCGCCGAGGGGCTGTTTGCAGAGGGCTCAGCGGCAGAGGGCGATCAACAACCCTACACCTCCCTCACCTTCGGCGCTCTGGGCAGCGCCAGCGTAGCGGCGGCGGGTAGTGCCAGCTTGGCAGTGCCTGGCAGCCCTCCTGGCGCCTCACCTGGGCTCCGCTCCCCTCTGGGCGGCAGCGCACGCAGCAGCGCCACGGGGTCAGCGAGTGCCGCCGGCGGCACAGGGGCAGCGAGCGGCGGCACGGCAGCGGGCGGCGAGGC
>JADXDR010000037.1:18310-44977 GCA_025026875.1 Chlorella ohadii
CAGCAGCAGCAGCAGCAGCAGCAGCAACAGAATGATGCCAGCCCCGCTGACCGTGAACGGACCAGCACAGCAGCCCGCAGCAGAAGCGGCGCCAAGGAGAACCAGCAGCCTGCGGCCAAGCAAGCAGGGGCGCAGGCTGCGGCAAGAGCGCTGGTTGCGGTANGTGACACAGCGCAGCGGCAATGTGCGGCAGCGACGTGCCAACAGCCAGCTGTCTGGGTACCTGGTTGATCTAGAGTGAATGCCAAACGCTGCGCACAACCCGTTTGGCGTGATGCGGTTTCTTCAGCTGCACATTCAGGCGAGCGCAACGGGCACCGCCTGGCCCGTATCACACCCACACATTGGTTCCTTGTGCTTGTAACCAGTCACTGTATGCTGAAGCTGTGAGGAGAACTGCAGGCTCGTGTTGGTGGAAAGAGTTGCATGGCAGGCTTGAAGCTGCACAAGCCGGTTGGTGGTGCCGCTGGTGACGGGCGGCACGCTGCATGAGGGCATCAGTCGTTCCTCGAGTGCCGCGCTGCTAAAATCATCAGCCTCCCCATCTGCCATCTGTTTGCGAGCAACCTGAGCGCCTGCCGTGATCTTTGCCCGCCCCGAATGGACCGCTTGTGCTCGGCTTGGCGGCGGATCGCCAAGGACGAGTACAGAAGGCGAGTATTCGATGAGTGCTACCGCCCGGGTCGATGTGGTCCCCGCCAGTAAGCCGCCGCGGCTGGTGCCGTCCCGTGCCGCCTGCCACCTGGGGCGACTGCCACCTGCACCCAGCGCCGTGTCCGCAACACCAGCTGCCTGCCGTCATTCCATTCGCAGGCACGCAAATGCACGCGGTGCCGACAATGACAGCCGTGGCTGGCTGTTCCTTGCCATCTGTATGACACTCCTGCTTGCGTGCAAAGCGCGGCACCAGCCAGGTATGCCGGGTGCACTAGCGCCCTATGGGGGGCCGCTGCCCCCTATAGAGCCCAGCATCCGGTTGCTGCCCGGTCATCTACATGGCTGCAAGCATGCAAGCATTGCGCAGGCACGCCTGCTTTCCACGCATCCCCACCCTGCCTCTCTGCCACATCCCCACGCACACCTCAGGCCTGCTGCTGCTCGGCGCCTGCAAAGTGCTGCTGGCCCTCGGCCTGTGGCTGATCATCAAGTGCCGGCGCAGCACCTACGTTGCTCACCGGGAGCTGATGGTGGTGCTGGGCTATGTGCCCGTTATCGTGTTCGCGGCCTTGCAAACGAGTGAGCAGCAGCATGCCACGGGCCGTGCGCACCCGCATGCGCAAGCCAGCCCTGCCTGCATGGTGTAGTCGGCACTGCCCTGGGCACCGGCCATGCTGTGCGGCAGCTGGAAACGGTGCCGTGCACTCAGCCTGAGCACGTGCCTGGCTCCTGCCCTGCAGGCTTCACGAACCACTTGCGGCTGCACCACGGCAGCGCTGCTCGCCTGCTGCTGTTTCTGCTGCTGGCACACCCGGCCTCGTGGTGCGCCATTGGCGCGCTCTTTGGAGGGCTCGTAGTGGCAGCAAACCAGCTCATCCTGTCCTCAATCGTGCTGCTCGTGGTAAGCCTGCCAGCTGTCGCACCTGCCACCACCTGAATTCAGGGGACAGCGGCTGGGGGTGCAGCGGCAGCGGGACCTTGGAGCTCTGGGCTCTGCAGTGCATGGGGATTCAGCCTACATGTGCTGTCAACGCACTACTAGCTAACACTCAATGGAGGGAGTTCCCCGCTGCAGGTGTGGATTGGGAACCATGGCGCCTGCCATCAGCTGCTGGAGGTGCCTGGAGCGGAGCCCCTGCTGGGCAAACTGCACTGGGCGGTCAGCTGCCTGCAGTGAGTTGAACACCACACCACAGGGGCACTCGGGAGCTGCAAACCTGCATCAACACAGTGTGACAAATTTGCTGCACCAGCGTCTGTCGCTGTTGGCTGGCTGGCTGGCTGGCTGGCTGCTGGAAGTTGCAACTGGTGCGTCAATCCCCCCACCCTGCCCTGTTGCAGCACCCGGCTGCTGCTGCCTCCAGTATTCTCTGGAGCAGATCAGCCCATGCAGCCCATGCAGCAGTGCCTCGTCCTGAACGCCTGGCTCACATCAGTGCTGGGTGCAGTGCTGCCGCTGTTCATTCAACGCCGGCTGGAGGCTGCCGCACGGCGGCGCTTTTACGCACGGCAGCAGCAGCAGCAGCAGCAGCAGCAGCACGGGGAGCAGAGCCGGCAGGGTGGTACGGAGCTGCAGGTATATCCGATGGAATGGAGCGCCTTGTATTTCWGCAGCTTCCTGTTGTGGCAGCTGGCAGATGTGTACTCGCTGCCACACATGCTGGGCATGGCATGAGCGATGTGGCCAGCCAAATGACACACTCCACTGTATTCTCAACGACCACTGCGCGCATCGTGACTTCCTACACCACTCCACTCTCATTGCAAACACTATGCCGGATTCTTGTGAGCAACTTCGACTGACACAGGGCATCCTGAATAATGCTACCGCTGCTCTGTTGCCGCACCCCTCTCCTTGCTTCCATCTGGTATCCCTTTCAAATTATTGTTGTTGCAACTAAATCACTGGTCAGATAGGAAGACGTCCTAAGACATAAGGAGGCGCACATCTTGGTCATAAAACGCCGTCAAGCCGTTGCGGCAGTGCGCATAGGGCCCCTCAAACAGCAAAGACCGGTTGCAGGGGTTGGGCACCGCTCCCGGGACAACGCCCGCGGCGAGGCGACTTGCCACAATGTCATCATGGCAGCGACCCATCCGGTTGGCGTTCCACACTTGGGCGGGCCCCACTGGCACCTTTGGCACGCCCTTGCGCGCATTTAGGAAGGCCAGCAGCGCTGCAAAATCCTCTTCAAATGATTCCACCTGCAGACAGGGGCAGGGTATGGGGCGATACATTGGGGTTGGTGTGGACACAGGCTGACGCGGCTGTGCTGTGCCAGGTGAGGAGGCGGGCGGTGGGCTGCTGTTTGCGGCCGCCCCAACGTCTGCCTTGCTGCTGCCATTTCCGCTGTGCACACTCACTCGCCCCACAAAGTCGACAGCCAGTTGACCACGCTCGGTAAGAAGGCAGGAAGCTTGGGGTAAGAGGTGGAAGTACTGCAGGCAGAAGGTGCGGGAGGATAGCTTTCAAGTGGGGCCAAGGGGCGGGAAGATGAGCCCGGTGGGCGCAGCAGGCGCAGCAGCAGCAGCCACGAGCGCTGGGCGCATTCGCCAGCCGTGCAACGCAGCTTGGCCTTGTGCGCCTCATGGCAAACAGCACTGCCCGGCAACCTGCCGCACCTGGTCAGGTATGTTGAAGCGCGTGCAGCAGTGCGGCCGCTTCACGCACGCATCCCCGAGAAGGAAAGGATCCCGGCAGAAATCGCGCCTGCAGGCAGAAGAGGAGGGCTATTATTATTTTTAGTTGTTTATTTTTAATTATTTACGGCGGCTTCTTGGGGGCATAACGCAGCTGGCAAAGGGCATCACTGCAAACTAGAACCGGCAGGCATCGAACCAAATTGGCATGCCGAGCTGCAGCATGGCACGCACCACGGCACGTAGCAGCCTTCATCCGATGCAAGCGCTGCACTCATGAATGCATATTGGCTGCGGCAGGGCCAGAGGAGGTGCAGCAGCCAGCATGAAACAGGAGTGATGGTCAGAGTTGCGCTTTGCCTAGATGCATGCGCCATCTGTGGGGAGACTGGGGAGCACCCCCTCACAGCGCACGTGGTGCCACGATGGCGGCACACCTGAAGGCCCGTCGCAGCGGGTGCCGCACAAACGTGAACACAGAGTACGAGCTCCACTTCTGCAGCAGCTGCGATACGAGGCTGGAGTGCCACAGCGGCTCCAGCACGTTCAGGGCGGTGGGCTTGTCCGATCCCTGCCATCGCGCGCCAAAGTAGTGCGCCACGCTGTTGCCCGCGTTCTTGGCGCACCTGCGCAGGCGGGCGCAGCGGCGGACAATATTGGTCAGCAAGCAAGACATGTGGCATGGCCAGCCAGGCAGCCACCCCCGCATGCAGTGCACGCTGCCTTCCCAGTTTTTTTTACGGTTGCGGTCACTTGAGGAAGATGAGGCGATAGTCGTCGTTCCACAGGATCTGCACCCAGGAGGTGGAGGTGGGTGGGCAGATGAAGCATTCAGTTGAGCGGCTGGGTGGGCAGACGAAGCAGCTAGTGCAGGCCAGCATTGAATCAAACAGGTCCAGTGGGGCCCCAGCCCTGCCGCACCCTGCGCACCGTGCACAGTGGCGGCGGCTTCGGCCTGCGCCCGGCCAGCCGCTGCTGCTGCCACTCCTGCATTAATAAAGTGCATCAAGATGTGATTGCTAATCAGAAATCATGATAGCAGGGGCACATGTCGCCAGGCTGCATTGATYAGGAGAGCCACACAAAAGCGCAGCCCCGTTGCCTTGCCTCGGGAAACACGAGCTGCGAGCGCTCTGCTCCCGCGCCCAGCAGGCTCAGCATGGCCAGGGGCCCCTGCTTCTTGACAGGCCCATGCAGGCGCACTGCGCTGTTCCAGTCAATGCTGGGCGCGGTGGGCTGGTCCCTGATGCGGCTTGCAGCCTGCTGAGAGGCGGGCTGTGAGCGCTGAGCCGCTGGTCGCGCCACCCAAGCGGCGGCTAGCGCAAGCAGCAACACAGCGACGGCTGCCGCCAACGGCAGCCTGGGCAGGCGAGGGTTGGCTTCTATTGCAGCCCGGCTTGGCGTGCCACTGCTAGATTTTGCGCGTGATCTGGCCATGACATTGCGTTAATGCYAGCCTGCAAGGATGGAAAGATGGYGGGCGACGCTGGGCGGCAGCAGTGGTGGCGGCGGCGGCGGCGGCGGCGGCGGCGGCTGCGAGCGGCTGCAATGTCAATCGCAGCGCGGTGATGGCTGACTGAACCGCTCTGCCACTCACAGTCAGCTTTTTTCACCGGTGCGTGCTCCGTCAGCTCCACTCGGGTTGAAGAGGGCTCTGTGGCGCTCACCGCTTCGCTGATGCTGCTCTATTGCTTATCGCGGGGTGGCGGGAAAAGAGAAGACGAGGACGCGAATGCATGGCCGGCCTTGTACCAAACCCCGCCGCCGCCGATGTGCTGCCGGTGCAAAGTTCGCCTGCCGTGCACTGCCCACTGGCTTGCAGCTTGCGTAGAGTACCATTACATCCGATCAAGAGTTTGATGAAGCATTGTACCAAGTGCTCAATAAGCAAGGAGCCGCTTTAGCTTGGGAATTGAAGCCACACAAAAATCAAGCCGTAGATCACGTTGAGGTGGCAGGGAGGACACAGGGCCTTACAGCCCACAAGCAAACAAGCAAGCAATACAGTTCATAATTGACAAGGAGAGAAAGAAAGAGGGGTGTGGCACATCATCCGGCGCCGCTGTTGACGCTCACGCCCAAGCGTGTTGCCCTGCCGCCGTGCTACATGCCGTGCCCCATCATGTTGTGGTTCACACTGCACGGCCCGGTGAACACCTGGCTGGACTGGCTGACCAGCCCCGGCTGAGACGACTCTGCCCCCAGGGCAGGCGGCGGCGCCGCCACAGCCCAGGGCTGCGCAGGCGCGCCATATCCGCCGGCTGCCGGGCTGCCGGGCTGGCTTGCCGTATTGCAGCGGCTGGTGGTGCGGGCCACTTCATCCAGCATGTGCTGCGCCCTGCTGGCCATCTTGAAGGCCTCGCCAGCCAGGGCGGCGGCGCGCTCCGCTTCCGCCGCCAGCATCACATCACTGGGTGCCTGCAGCAGGCATGAGCCAGGCAGTGCTGGTCAGAAATGTTTGTTGCAGGATAAGAGCAGAAGCTGATGGGCCAGGTCGGGCCGCCGGCACACATGCGCCAGAGCACGGCAGAAGAGCGGCGCACCGAGGACATGGGGAAGGCGGGTACAGCTGGTGGCGGCAGGTCATCGCACGCACCCAGTGGGGCGGGCGCCACGCGGCTGGCCTTGATGCCTCCGTCGGCGGGTGGGAAGGCGGGCTGCTGGGCGTCCTTCCTGCAGGGGGAGGAAGGAAGGTGGAAGGCAGGCAGTCAGTGCACAGTTTGGATTTTGCAGGGCAGCAGGATTCATTGGGTGCGCTGTGCTGCAAAGCAATGCGGCCTGTTTGCAGGACCTGCGACATGTTTTGCGGACATGCAAGTCTGCAAATCACCCTGCACCCCAAGCCCGCGCCCACCTGGCCATGGCGGAGGGTGAGGGCGGGGCCAGCAGCGGTTCGACCTTGCGCATGAACTGGGCGGCGCCGCCGCTGCCGTCCTCGCTGCCGCTGCCCTCCAGGGCGTAGTCGCGGGCCGAGTAGATGTGGCAGCACGCCGCCTGCTTCAGCTTGTCCATGCTGCAGGGAGGGCAGGGGATGTGTGGTGGGATGTCGGTGAGTAGTAAGGTGCCAGTCACAGAAGTGAGCAGGCGGGGAGCGGTGCTGGAGGTTGTAAAGGCCCTGCTCCAGCAGGACATGTGCTGCTCTGCACCGGTGCAGGTACCTCGCCCAGCGCAGTTCGCGCCAGCTCACCGGCCGACCCAGATGAAGGCGAAGAAGATGAGCATCAGCGCAAAGGAGCAGGCGATGACAATGCCCAGCCAGGTGGCGCCAACGCTGTTCAGCACGGTGCAGCACACGTAGCCCTTGAGGGCGGTGTACACCTGCAAGCAGTGGGCAGGGCAAAATGGCTCAGCCATGTGTGCAACTGCTCGGATCGCTCCTGGACAGCATCACGGCTTGCAGGTGATGGGCAGTGCACGCCGGCAGCGGCAGCGGCTGTGCAGGCGTCCTGCTAGGTGTTTCAGCCCAACATCCGTATCAGCCGCAGCGCACCGGGTGGAAGGTATCGTAGCTCAGCGCCGCCACGAGCGCATCCACGCTGGCCTTCACATCATCCAGCCTGCCGCTCGCTGTGACCAGGCTGCCGCTCATGATGGTGGCCAGGGCAGAATTGGCGGAGATGGCGGCCTGAAGCTGCACTAGCGTGGCCTCGGCCTCAGCAAGCTTAGCGGTCACATCAATGTTCATGCTCTCCTGCATTGTGGGCAGAGACCACAGACAAGCTCGAGGAGCAGCCAGAATCAGCTTGAGGAGCAGCCCACTGGCCATTCAATGCAAGTTGCCAACGGATGCCGGCAAAGGGTACATGCCAACACATGTTGCACGGTGTAGTGCCCACCCACCCACCTTGATCACGTCCAGCACGGTGCCTCCATTGCCGGTCAGGTAGTAGGTGATCAGCGCGGTGGAGCCGCCTGCATAGAGGGAAACACCGAACAAACTGGTGTGAGCCACGATGCATTTGTGATGGCCTGAGCGAGTGCAGGACGGCACCAGCTGGCAAGTGATGTGCAGCTCGACTGCCTGCTGAGGCATATTGCGCGGAACCATGCCCATCCGTGCGCACCAGAGCCGCCCAGGGACACATGATCGCCCATCAGTTCGGTGGCCTTGGCTTCGAGATTGATACACGCGTCGTTGCCCACCCTTCAGGAAAGAGGAGGGAGAAAGGGGCACACCGTGCTTTGAAAACTGAGCAGCGCGTGAAGTGGAATGTTCTGGTGCATTGAGGCTGAGCCATCAGAAACCAGCAGAAGGGAGGCACATCTAGCCCGCCCCTGCCCCTCGCACCCGCACCTGAGCACAGCCGTCAGGGCGACGTTCAGGATCCAGGCCAGCAGCACGATGATGAGCAGCGCCAGCAGCCACGGCTTGCTCCAGGCAGGGTGATCGATCAGCAGGCCGAAGCAGACGAAGGTGGCCATGCCGGCGACGATACCAAAGGCTATGTAGAGCCCCTTGGCCCTCCTGTTGAAGAGTTGGATGGGAGGGCGGGTGGGTGAGCGCTTGGGTGGNCGGGGGAATCATATGAGGCACACTGTGAAGGGCATACACCTTCTCAAGATGCATAGTGACAAAAGGGCAGCTGACCAACTCAGTAAACACGCAACTGACCCGGCCAAACTATAAGCGCACCACGCATCAGCCGTATCCATTGTGTCGCGGTACTCCTGGATCTTCTGGTCGATGGTGCCGGCCGTGTTCTGCTGGATGCTGTCGAGGTCGGAGCCAAAGCTGGAAAAGCCGGCCAGCGCGTTGTGCATCGAGTCAATAGCCTGCAGCAGGTGGGTGTGGTTGGTGGGATGGCGCGGTCGGCAAGCCAATGAGAATATGCTTGGCACAGCAACCATGCGGGGGCAGCTGAGCAGTCGCCCAGCCAGCTGTGTTCCCCGCCTGCCCCTCACCTGAACATACGAGGTGAGCGTGGCAGCGGTGGCAGGGTCGCCTGCGGTGGTCAGGGCGGCAGCCGTGTCGACCAGGTTGCCGCGCACACTCTGGTCCATCATTGCGGCATCAAGAGCGTTGACGGCGGCAATGGTGTCGTGGCCGGCGGCCTGCAGACGTGGGGGCAGGGCAGGCTGGGCTGTATCGGTCACTTGCTGCCTCCTTCAGGCACAGGCCATTGCCGTGCAACAAACACTCTGCTGTGTACGTCTCAGCCTCACCACAGCGTCGTTCACGAAGCCGGTCAGGCCGCCAACTGCAACAAGGCCGGGTTCGATCAGCTTCTGGTCCACCTGCATGGGCGTGTGGCAGGCGGCGGAAGGCGCGCACGCCATGCCGTCGTGCGAAGAGGGCAGAGCGAATAGGTGGCAGACTTGATCCCGCAGTGCATCCCAGCAGTGCTCCGACGGCTGATCAATAGGCAGCGGTCAGAACAGCGCACCCAAACGATGCCGAAGACCGCTCCGGCCAGCACGCCAGCGGAGGCCAGCAGGGCCAGGACCTTGAGCCAGCGGGCGCCCTTGCCGGACAGCAGCTTGCGCGCCTTCTTGCCCTGCACCCACGAACAGGGAGAGGGCAGTGTGCGTGGTTTGTACTGGGAAGCTGGCAGGCTTGTGAATGCACTGCAGGGGAGCAGCCCTCCCTGGCTGGCGCACCTGCAGCTGCGGGCCGCGTGCGCATGCGCAGCAGCAGGCGCAGCAGATCTTGACCAGCCGCCAGGCCAGCCAGGAGAGGAGGAAGATGAGCGCGATGGCAGCTGCCACCGCGGGGCCGATCAGGTGCGGCACCAGGCCCTTCTTGATGTAGTCCTGGGGAGAAGGGAGAAGGGAGAATGGAGGATGGGAGAAGGGACGAGGGTGTTCTTGTGGGTGCTGGATCGCGGACGCGATGGGCTAGACAGCAAGGCACATGCGCGGCCGCCGGCTCCCCATGCATCAGTCAAACCATGCAGCACCCACCTGCCACTTGTCCAGGTCCAGCTGGTCCAGCGTGGCGGGCTTGGTGGCCAGCGGCAGGTTCCTGCGGCAGGGAGTTTGGCAGGCACGGGCGGGCGGTGTGTCGTGGCGGCGCGGACCGGACAGAGCCAAACGGACTGCACAGAAGCAATGCGTCCCCGTCTTGCTACCCAAGGCCGAAACAGTGCTGCCCAAGGCATGCATCTCACCGCCACGCAGCGTTGGGGCAGGCGTCGGCATCAGTGGCGGCGGCAGTGGCGGCGGCGACGGCGGCGAGGAGGGCCAGGAGCGTTGCGGCCTGCGGCGGGGTCAGTGGGCACGGAAATAGCGTAATTCGGGCGCCTGTTGGCCCCGCGGGCCTCGTGCGTCGCTGCAGGAGAACGGCGGCAAACGGCCCGCGCCGTGGCGGCTCACCCGGCGCGCCATTGTGCGTCAGAAGCAATGAAGATGTCGTTCCAATGCGGTAGGCCCTCGCCCGCTGAGGCGAGGATGAAAAAAGTGGAAGCCGCTGCCGCCACCGCCCAGTTGGCCTCGTGCCGCATTGCCGCATGCGGGTCGCCGCTTCAATGTTGATAACTTACATCGAGCCGAAATGGATCACATCAGATGTCAATCAAATACTCAGGGGTAATCGATGCGTGTATCAGGCACCCGGCAGCAGCACGCGGTACAGCACAAACGCCAGCGGCAGCAGGGCCACCGCGGCTGCCGCCGCCGCTGTACCGCCGCCGCCGGCCGCCTGCGCCTCCGCCTCGTCGGCAGGAGCTAGGTACACCGTGTTGCTGCGATTGATGCGGTCGAAATAGCGCTTCCACTGAGCAGTACTGGGCTGGTAGGAGAGCCGGTTGGTCTTCAGGTTCTCGGCCGCCTTCCAGCCAAACAGCATCCTGCAAGCATAGGGGGATTCGGCACCAGCAGCTTAGGAGGAGCAGATGCAAACAAAGGCGGCACTAGCACAGGCTGCTGTTTCCGCACCTGTCCAGCATGGCAGCCGGGGAGGCAGCCGTCCTCAAACATGCCGCCCCGCACCCATCCATGCTGCGGTCCCCGGCGCAACCTGTTGCTGCACCCACCGCTTTGCCTTCTTGGCCACGCCCGGAGCGGGGTGCGTCTCAATGCGCGTGTAGATCTCGTATGCCTCCTGGTTGCGCCCCAGGGAGTCTGCAGGGCAGCGTGGGGTTGCCAGCCAGGGTGCAGGGTTGAAAACTGTGGCCAGCATGCTGCAGCAGGTCTGTGGCACGACACAGCAGGCACGACCAGGTACGCCGAAGAGATCCGTTGTGGGACTTGACCAAACGCTGCGCATGCGGACATGAAAGCTCAGCGCGGCTGCTAAACCCGAACAGTCGTCCGGAGGCACCCAGACAGGGCGCACCTAGGCAGATGGCCTGCTGCAGGCGGGCCTCGCCGCCCAGCCGCGACCGCAGCGCCATTCGCTCCACCGCATACTCAAACCTGGTTGGAGCAGAGGGGAGACAAGATACTCGAGTTGTGAGGGTGGGCGGCTGCCAAAAGCCGCGCACTGTGTTGGCATGTGCGTGCAAAGCGGATGCCTGGCATGCACGCCAGCAGCAGGCTGGTAGAGGCAAGCAGGCAGGCAAATAAAGATGAGGGCTCACTTGGGCAGCGCTGCGGTAATGAGGCCCTGCTCAAACAGTGCCACGCCTTGGTTGTAGGCCGCCTGCGGCAGGTAAGCTAGCTGCGCTGCTGGTGCAAGCCACATACCAGCTGGGCGCACAAAATTCCGCCTGGCATCTGGATTTGCTCCGGGTAAGCACACTGCAGGTCACTTTCCCAGGCAGCAGCACGTGCAGGTGCACCATCCAAAGACATAACACCGCGCAATGCAGCAAGCCTCAGCACAGTGCAGCACGGCGTACCTGTGCATCCGCCTCTACCGCCGGATCCACATCCCCAGGCCCATTGTACAATCTCAAAGGAAGCGCAGCACAGCGCAGCACAGCGCACCTGCGCGTCTGCCTCTACCGCAGGGTCAACATCCAGGCCCAGAGTCTTCCTGTACTCCTTCAGGGCAGCGCTGACGCGTGCCTGGCGCTCCGCAGCTGCTTCATCTGACTCGAGAGCCTGCAGGACAAGGGCAGCATGCAGAAGCCGGCTGTCTTGGCTGATTTGATGGCACCAGTCAGGCGCGGCACGCCGCTGCAACCTCTGTTCTGCCGTTGCGCTGCCGCTGCTCTCGCGCTGTCTCACCTGCCCTGGCTTCAGGTTGCGCCCGCCGCCATACGCCTCGGAAATGTTGCGGGGGCGGGGGAAGACCTATGGGAGGGCATGTGGCAAGCATGTGGGACCAGTGACGGCGGCACACCCAAAGGCACACAACGTGCCAGAAGTCTGACCACGGAACATGCATCAGCTGGCACTGTCCCAACACTTGCATTGTGCAGGCTGCAGCGGCTGCAGCTGCAGCCGCAGGCAGGCGGCATGGCCAGAGCAGTGGGGATGCCCAGCATTGTCGATCAGCACTCACCCCCCAGGTTGCCACTTTCGGCTTGTGCAGATCCTCCTCCTCTTCTCCTTGCTGTGCCGCCTCCCCTGCCTCGGCTGCTCCTGCTGCCTCGGCCGCCGCTCCCTGCTGCGCCGCCGCCTGCTGCGCCGCCTTCTCGCGCCGCAGCCGCTCAGCGTATGCAGCATCAACTGTGACAATCTCCACCTCCTGCAGCTTAATGAGCTCCTCCTTAGCCAGGGTGAACTGCTCCGCAGACAGGCTCTTGTCTATCTGTGCTGCTGCCGCCCCGCTGCCCTCCGCAAAGCGCAGCCAGTTGGCTGCCTGCTCCGCGCCGCCAGCGCCGGTTCTGAAGGACCGCTGCTGCTCTGCATCCGTCTGCTGCACTGCGGGCTGCTGGGCGGCTGCAATTCCGCTGCCACTGTCCCCGCTGCTTCCACTGCTGCTGCTGGTGCCGCTGCTTCCAGTTTCAGGGCTGCTGCTCTCTGGGCTAGCGGCCGGCTGCTGCTTGTACTTGCGTGCAGCATTGATGCGAGCGAGCACTGCCTCTGCCTGGCCGCCAGGCTGGCCACTGCTGCTGGCTGGCGCTGGTGCTGCGGCAGCTGCACTGCTTGCCGTGCCGGCCTCGGCAACCGCTTGCAGAAACTGAGCCTCCTCCTTCGCTGCCAACTGCTGCGCCGCATCGCTGAAAGCAGCTTCCACATCTGCTCCGCTGGGTGACAGCGGCTCAGTTGCCACAACTGCTGCTGCGCCCTGCTGCAATGGCGGCTGAACAGGCGGTTGCTGCTGCTCGGCACCTGACTTTTTGTACTCCCGGGCGCGAGCGATGCGGGCACGCACATCGTCGCTGCTGCTGCCGCCACTGCCGCCGCCGCCTGCCGCCGCTGCTGCCGCCTGCCGCCGGTAAGGACGGCGATGCGGCCGCAGTGCAGCTTGTGGCAGGCTGCACACCACCGCGCTCATGTTGGCGAGGCCAGGGACGGCAGGGACTGGCGGGAGGGGCGAGCGCAGCGGCACAACCCTCCGACGCCAGGAGCGCGTTGCAAGCGTTTGAAGGATATATCCAAATACCTGGCATTTACGATCAGTGCTCCTGAGCTCCAGAGTGGGACAGGCCGCTCATGCGCCACCTCGACCGCCGGATTGCGGCGCCTTATCGAGTGGGCAGGCCGCGCACTGCGCCAATCGACGTTAACACATATCCGCTACAACGAGACAGCTTGTCCAAGTGGCCCCTGCAGCACGAGCCAAACCCCCGCACGCTCCTTGTGCCTCCAAGCCCGCCACCATGTATCAGGCCACGCTCTCCAGTGCACAGAAAGTGCGCTGCGAGGCGCAGGCGGCACCCCAGCAGCCCCGGCAGCAGGCGGCGGCGGTGCCCCAGCGGCGCCGCCTGCTGCTCGCCGGCCTGGGTGCGGCAGCCCTCGCGCTGCCCGCCCGCCCCGCAGCGGCAGCCTTCCCTGGAATAGAGAGCATAGACCTGCCGGCGGTGGATGTGCCGGCGGCGATTGCGGAGAAGCAGGCCCGCAACCAGGCGGTGCTGGATGCGGCAGAGCAGAGCTTCCAGGAGTCGGGTGAGCGCTGCTGGCCAATCGGGCCGTTGTTGATGCTGCATGCAGGCATGCAGGCTGAAATGAGGGCCTGATACACGTGCTGGTGCATATGTGCTGGATTGGGTGGCCAGTGGGACCGTCATGTTGGTTCGGGCCCTCTGGTTGCTGGCGCATCTCGGCATTGCTGCGCTCTTTCACTGCCCGTCGCGCTTGGGCTGCTGTTCAGCCGTCACACTCTGCTCACGACCAGCAACGCCAGCACACCAAGCATACCGCCCTCTACTGCACGCCCCCTTCTCTATGCAGACCTGCTGCGCACGCTGAAGGAGCGCAGCGAAGCCAACCGCGATGCACGCAAGAAGGCCCTCGAAGACAAGTACTGCATGCGGCAGGTGGGTGCAGGAAGTGGCTATGGCATAGCCGAGCATGTCTATTGCTTTGCCTCCCGCCTGCGCATGCACCTGCTCACGTACATCTGCTGGTGCCTGCACACAAATGCACCCCGTACCAGCCCCTGCCTGCTGTTCACGTAAGTGTCTTGCTTCTCCTGCGCCCGCAGGCGGAGCTGGGCGTGAACAGACTGCCCAGGAACGCATGCGGAAATCACGCTCGATTGCTCGCTTAGTTGCTTACTTCCCCACACTTGCAGGCGGAGCTGGGTGTGGGCGATTGCTCATCACTAGGCGGCTGTCCATCATTCATTGCTTCATGCTCACTCGCATTGGTTTGTTCCTCGCTTCCCCACACTTGCAGGCGGAGCTGGGCGTGGGCGACTGCGGCGGCCTGCGCTACATCCCCGGCATGACCAAGAGCGGCGTGCAGAAGCGGCCCGAGTGGATGGACAAGCTGTTTGGGATGGAGGGCCAGGAGTGAACACGCGGCCCGCAGCGCTCGCCGGATGCACGAAGTCCAATGGAATGTGCAATGAGCTCAGTGCGGCATTGAAAACTGTGGCGCAGACTGCTTGTACAGCCTCTTCTCTGCTTGCTGCAGATGCCTGGTGCTTGCTGCAGATGCCTTGTACTTGCTGAATCGTAAATAGGCTTCGAAGAAAGCAGATTGGCGAGGAAACCTTGAGCGGGCGGCGGCGCTGCCCGGGCGCCCCATCGCTTGCGCGCTGGCGGGCTGGGCAGACCGCCTTCTCCTGCCCTCGTTAATCTCTGCACGCTGTCACCTACCGATGGGAATCATGCGGCTGCTGGTGGCCCGCTTCAGTGGCCTGGCTGGCCGCTCCCGTCACTGTAGGGTGCCTGCTCTCCTTCCCCAGGCGCCCTGGCGGCCTGCCCAGCGCTGCAGGAGCAGCTACAGCGGCCTGAGCAGCGCCGGCGGCAGCAACAGTGACAGCGAGCGCGAGGGCAGCCCCGCCGCCGCCGCCGCCGAGCTAGCCCGTGTGCGCCGGCGGCAGGCGGAAGTGGATCAGGAGCGTGCAGCCCTGGCAGCACAGCTGGATTTGCTGGAAGAGCGGCAGGAGGATCTGTATGACGAGGCAGACGTCCTGTTTGATCAGGAGGGCGCTCTGGTAGAGCAGCAGGGTGCACTGGTTGAGCGAGAGTGCCAGCTGGAGGGACAGCTGGAGTCGCTGCAAGAGCGGCAGGAGGCGCTTTTTGAAGAGGAGGAAACCCTGGCTGAGCAGGAGCGCCAGCTGCAGTCCCTTCTGGGCAGCCAGGAGGGCGCTGCTGGTGGCAGCTGGAGTGTGGATGTTGGAGGTGGCGGTTGGAGCATGGACACCGGTGCCAGCGGCAGCGGCGGCGAGGAGCGGCAGGAGTGGGGCACTGCGTCCCTGGAGGACAGCGAGGAGGAGGACGAAATGTGGGATCCTCGCTACTTCAACAGCATTCGAGCCAAGTGGATGCTGGACGGCTGCACCACGCTGGAGGAGTGCCGCCAGCGCCTGAGGTGGGCAAGAAAGGCGGTTGTGTGGCACTGGAGGCATGCTTGCTGGTAGCAGAGGGGCACAGGTGTTCGACAGCAGTGCCTACCATCGCCCGACTACAGGCTTGCAGGTCTGCCCGCCTGATACCTCATGCCTGGCCTCCTGGCGCTTCCTGCATCGCCTGCCTTCAACTGCTCCCTTGCCGCTGCCCACCACCTCAAGCTGCAGGGAGCGAATTGAGTGGCTGCAGCGGCTAGAAGACGAGGGATGGGAGCTGGAGGATCCTGTAGCAGACGACTGGGGCCACATCCGGCGGGAGCCGCCAGCTGCCGACAGCCGCGAAGATGAGCAGTGAGCGGCCGGCTGGCTTGGCTGAGCCTCAGAGGTTGCATGACAGGCAGCAACATCGCGTCTCTGCCATTCTGTGTTCTGCGGTGCCCTGGCAAATGCGTTTTACAGGTCAACCAAAAACACAACGAAGTGAAGGGAGTCACAGGTGGTGGTCAAGGTGGAGATCATCCGCCATTCTCAAGGAGCAATGGACAGAAGGTGGGGCGGAAAAGTGCACTGCCACAGCAGCCAAACAGCCATTAGCATTTTTGCATTACAAATGCAAGCTTGGCACCGAAACTGAGCAAATCCCAGTCAAACAAATCCCAACTCAAGCCATGTCACGGCAAGCGAGTCATGCATATGTCCACAAAAGTTTCGAAGGTTTCTGCATCGTCCGTTTCTGCGCCTCACACCACCTTGGAGCCTGCCTGCCAGGCGCCGCCGCCGGCGCGGCCGCCCCCTGCCACCACGCGCTTCGCAGCTCCGCTCGCCTCCGCAAACAGGAAGCAGCCGGTGGGTCCCACATGGAAGAGGCGGCACTCGGCTGCATCGCGGCACTCTGTGAATATGAAGGGCATGGCACTTGGCGGGGTGATGCAAGGCAGTTGTGCTGGGTTTGCACCATACCATGCAGCGGCAAGTTGCTCCAGCTTTCCTGCCGCCGGCAATCCGCAACCCCGTTCGCCCATGTCTCACCCTGGCAGCAAGCGGCGTATGTCTTGACGGCGGGGAATGACGCCACAGGAGAGCCTGGCCAGACGTGGCCGGCCTTGGGTGCGGTGCAGGTGGGCCGGCCTGCGGCAACGTTGGAAGAATGTGCCATTCATAACAGGCAAAAGAAGAGGCAGCAACAGGTGCGTGGCAAACCGGGCGTTCACAGGTTGCAGGACAGCAGCAGTTCAGGCAACAGGCCTGCCTAGGCAAGCCACAAGCGCAGCAGCTTGAAGTTTAAGCTTGTCACAGCCTCACCCTTGCTGGGGCCCGAGCCCAGCAGGCCTCGCACGCTGCACAGCTGGCACCTGCATTAAAGAAGGGCACAGTGGTGGAGGTTTGCCGGGCAGCAGCAGCAGCAGCAGCAGCAGCAGCAGCAGCAGCAGCAGCAGCAGCAGCAGCAGCAGCGCAACTGGCTCGGGTGGGCGGTAACCACGCCATGGCCCAGCGCGAATAMCAAGCCTTCYATGCAGTTTTGCCGCTTGCCCCCCGCCCATCCCTCCACTCACCGGACCTTCCAGCCAGAGATGCTGGCGCAGGTCTTGCCAAAGCCGCCCGGGTCTGCAACAGGCACGAGCAGGGTTATGAACTCTGGTTACCATCCAGTGGCAGCGTTTTCGGCGGCGGCGGCAGCAGCAGCAGCGGCAGCGACGGAGGCACCGCAGCGGCAGCAGCAGCCCCCCGTCGCCCACCCTGGTCGGAGGGCACGTTGCTGCTGGACTGGGCGCGAGCCATCACGCGGTCGCCCACGTTGCACTCTCCGGCACAAAACGGGGCGGTGCCAAACTGCACAGCAGAGGAGCCGACACACGAGCAACGCAGCAGGGCAGGGGTGGGTGCTGAGGGGAGTGAGACGCCTGCCATGCGCTGCTATGCGCAGGACAGGGCCATCATGCATCCTTGACAGTACGCTACCCTTGCCAGCCGGCTGTGAGCAGGCTCACCCAAGTGGGCGTGGTGCAGTCGTTCAGGTTCAGGATTTCCTGCTGGCACCGCTCGCAGAGCTGCAACATGGGGTTGGCGGCAGCAACGAATATCCCGCTTGGGCATTGGACGGGGGCTCAACCCTTAGGGGCACCGGTCGGCTGCCAAGCCCTGCCGGGCGGGTGCAGCGCATGCGCAGCATGCAGCATTTGGTGGCAAGCAAACACTGGTCCCCCCAGGGTCTTACCATTTTGTTGTAGGTGCCGCTCCCGCAGCGTTTGCCATCGCCATACCTGCGCAGCAAGCGGGTGCAGCACAGTGAGAGGAAGCGCCGCAGCGCATGCAGCAACCACGTCATGCAAGGGGCCTGCTGCAGCAGATGGCACACACAGAGCTCGTTTGATGCAAGGACCTGCAAGTGGACAGGCGAGCGGAAAGGCAGTGCATGCCCCTGCTGGGGAGCAGAGGGAGCAGGGCCCAACCTCAATCTCACCAGTCCTTGGCAATGAGCGTCTCTCCCGCCTCGCATGCATCCCGGCAGTCTGCGGCACTCGGGTGCAGCGCACAACGGCATGGCGGGATCGACTGGCTGCAACTGACTGTGGCGGCATGCTAGCAGGTTGCACGCCAGCTGCAGTTGCAACTGCTGTTGGCCGACCGCCGCCGCCAGCTAGCAGCGGGGGTGTCCAGTGTTTAGCCCCGCAGCCAGCCCCTCACCTGGTGCAGTGCCCCGCCACGTGTAGCGGCAGCCCGCGCTTTCCGGCCGCCCGCCCAACGCACACAACACCTGCGGTTGGGCATAGGGCGCAGGGAAGGAGGGAAGGAGGGCACGTCTTCAGAGCATGCTCTCTCGCCTCGCCGCACCCATGCATGCATGGTGGTCACTGCCCAGTGACCCGCGCCTGCACGCTGCCTGCGCTCAGGCTGCTTTGTGCCATGCAGTGCGCACCTTTCCGCCCACTCCGTTGCAATCCAGTCCGAAGGCAGTGTAGTAGTAAGGCTGGTTTTCGCTGTCCACAACAGACAGGACGTCAACAACGCCATTGCTCCACTTGCTCCACTCGCTACGCCAAGCTCTCCCGTGGCGAAGGGGTGCAGTGACCTGTTGCCAGCCGGGCGGGCAGCTGCAGGGGGCACGGTTCCAAGGAAGGGGCAGCTGGGCGGGGCAGATCCAGAGCAGGATACGCTCGCAAGGCACAKKSACTGGCATACCCAGGATTGCAACCCAGAGGTGCACCGCATGCGTGGCGCGTCTTCCTCTTAGCGAGCCAAGCCATGCCATGCACACGTCCCCTTACCTGCCCGAGCATAATGGAGCCCTCCCAAACCTGCGGGCAAACAAGCATGACGGGGTCAGGGGCGCGCAAGGCACACAGCCTGGCATTGTTTCGAACGCCAAAGGCAGAGCGCCGCGTGCAAGGCGCAGCGCAGGCGGCCACCGGGGGTGCAGATCCCGTGCCTCCGCGCTTCAATGGCAGCGCTGCCGCAGCTGACGCTGCTGTACAGCCACAGCTGGACATGTCCAGCTGACGCGCAGACGCTCACCACATGAGCACGGGGTCCCTGGGAAGCCCGCAGCGGCGGCAGATGTGCCTCCAGAGCGTAAACGTGGTGCCATTGCTGGTTTTTCCAGTTGGAAACTCCGTCCCCACGTACTGCCAGCCGTCACCGGGCCAGTATGCGCAAAACTTGGCGCCGTCCTCTGCCGCGGCCTGCTCATTCCCCTCCAGCTCCTTTGGCACAGAGTTGCCCAGCTTTGGAATGCAACATCATGGCACGTGCCGCCTGTGGACCTGCAGGTGAGAGAGGTGCACACGTGTGAAGCACTGATGTGGCGTGGCAGGYGGTCTGYTAGGAACCGCGATCTCKGCCGGCGCACTCGACTTGAATGTTCACGAAGGGCAGGCAGCGGCGGRGGGAGCGGCGGGTCGCGGCGAGGGCTGAATGGGCTTGCGGCTGCTGAGTAGCAGCTGCAGTCGCTTGCACGCTGACCGCAGAGGGTGGATCAAACCCTCCAGCCCGCCGGCGGCCGCCTCCAGCCGCTCAGCGTGCGGCGCTGGCTCGCAGGCTTGGGTCGGCTGCGCCGCAGGGCCCCCAATTGCGGCCACACACCTGAATGGAGTCCAGCCGCTGCGCTCTTCATCCTCGCAACGGGCAAGCGTACACACCAAAGCAAGAGTGACCGCTGCCAGCAGGCAGCGGGCCAGGGGGCCAGCTGGGCGGCTCATGGGGACAAGTTCAAGTGCTGGTAGAGCTGGGCAGTTTGGCAATGAGCTGTTGGGCCGCGGGGCCAAGGCACTGGTTCCCGCGGCCCGGCTCCTTGCGCCGCCGCCTGCCCGGGCTGCGGTCGAGCTTTGCACGGGGCGATCAAGGCTCCAGCCTTTCTCTGACATGCTCAGCGCATGTCCCCTGCTTGGCGAAGGTAAATTTATCCTAAGCGCCATTTGATGGGCACCTTACACTTGCACAGCCCACCCCTGGACTGTCGCCCACGTCGCCGGCGCCCGGGCGGCACACGCCTTGCAGGCTGGCGGGTGGTGGGCTGCTTGGGCAGATGACATGTGCTGCAGCGGGCATCCAAACATGTGCTCATTCAATGCTTTACTCTCCGCTCCCTTGCTTGGCTGGCCGGCATGACTTTGCACAGCCGGCCGTTGGGCAAGTGACAGCGCAAACAAAACTGGGTAGGAGACACGCTCATGTGCAGTCTGCGGCAAGCGCATCAAAACTGGGCAGAGCCGGGAAAGCAAGCAAGCGTGCAAGCGTGTGTGCGTGCAACCAAGGAAGCGCTCTATACACAGTGCATAATCTGTCCACTCAGTCATGGCGTGGCTCAGCAGCGCCGGGCGCCGCCGCCGGCGGCACTGCCACGCCCGGCCCCCCTTCGTCTCCAGACTCATATCCGCTGCCGCTGCTGCCGTCGCCCCTCAGCCGGTCCACCTGCCCCAGCCCCCCGGGTGCATCAATATCCTCCCACACAGGCGGCAGGAAGGGCAGGCCGTGGGCGTGCTGCCGGCCGCCCTCCATCGGCGGCCCGTGCGGCTGCCCCTCCCACTGCCCCACCGACTGGCGCGGCCGCTCGGGGCTGGGCTCCAGGCCCAGCTGGGTTTCCGGGCTGGCGCGCCGGGTCTCAAGGGCTGCTTCCTGCTGGTCCACCAGCCACTCCTGCTGAAACAGGCGCCGTTCTTCTCTGGGAGAGGGGCAGAAGGGAGGGGAAGTAGGGGATGGGTGGAACGTGAAGGTGGGGCAGGGGTAGGGGCAACTCCTGCTGGAACAGGCGCCGCTCCTCTCTGCGGGTGGGTAGGTGGAAGGGGCAGAGTGGGTGGATTGGTTGGTGTGGGCGGGTGGGGCAGGGACACGGGCAGGGGCAAAGCAGCCATTGACATGCATAGACTGCAACCCCGGGCGCTGCGCTCGTGCTCCCCTCGTCGGCGGCGCAAAAGCAAACAACCTCCCCCACCCACCTGCCGCCTTCAAGCGCGCTCAGCAACCGCCAGCTCATCTACCCACCCACCAGGCACCAACCAACCATCATCCTACAATCAATACACACAACCCTCACCGCAGCAGGTGCTCCTCAACCTCAGCCAGCTGGGCCTCCTGCTGCTGCAGCGCGTCCGACTGATCGTACAGCGCAGCCAGCCGCTGCTCCACCTCCGCCAACTCAGCCTCCAGCGCTGCGTTCGGAGAGGTGCCTTCAGGGCAGGCGGTCTCTTCTGCCTCTCCGCCGCTTCCGCCGCTGCGCACTGCCGGCTGGAATAGCTGGGCGGCAGTGCTGATGCTGCGGCAGTGTGCGGCGGCGGCGGTGGCGGCAGCGGCGGGSGCTGGGGCTGGCCCTCCACCCGCGCCGGCTGCCTCGTTGGCTTGCGGCGCTCGATGCGCGCCTGGCCAGCGGAGGGGCGCCCCNTATAGCTGATCGGCCCGCCCCTGCTAGGGTTTGAGCTCCGTGTGTGGCCCGCAGGCTGTCTTGGAGGCAGCGTCGCAGCATGGCGAGCTTGACCAGCCGGGTGTGCCTGGCGCCGAGCCGGCCGATGTGTCGGGCCGCCCGCCTGCTGCCGCCGCTGTGCCGCAGCCTGCCGCCGCTGCCTGCTGCTGCAACGAGCTCCCTTGCTGTGGTGCTCCAGCTTGTGCTACCAGTATGCGAACAGTGCTGTGCAGGTGCTGAGGCGGCACAATGCTGCCCGTCGGCAAACACTGCACTTGACCCGCGCTAAAAGCAGTGTGCACGGTAAGTGCATGGCACTCGTGCGATGCAGATTCGCAGGCTGCCTCTGTTCGATGCCCCGCAGCTTGTGTGTGCAGCGTGCGGGTTTCGACATCCGGCTCACTGCATCCTCATCGTCTGCGTCTGTGCTGCCTCTTGATCTCCTCACCCTGCACGCGTTGCGCCTTCCTTCTCACCTGCCCTGCCTCCCGCCCTCTCCTGCTCCCTGCCGCAGTACCCCCAGCTGACCATCCGCGTGAGCGGCTACGCCGTGCACTTCCACCGCCTGACGCGCGAGCAGCAGCTGGACGTTATCGGCCGCACCTTCCAGGAAAGCCTGTAAGCAGGCAGAAGGAGACCGCTGCCCTCGTAGCAAACGGTCCTTAGCCAGCAGCTAGCGCAACCACCCGGTGGCGATGAGCGCCCGCCGGCGCAAGGCCGGCCGCCGCGCCCACCGCAGCCCCCTGCCCCCCCCCCCCCCGATAAGAACCGGAACAGCACAATGAATGAAGCAGCGCGGCGGCGCTGCGGAAGTGGCGCCGCCGCCCTTTGATACTGCCCATCAACCCCCTTTGTTTCGTCCCTGTGTCTGCCCCCCGTAGCGAACCTGTGCCCCCTGTCTGCCCTCGTCTGTCTGCCTCCCATTCTTTACGTGATTCCTTACTTTGCTTCTGGTACGCCTTTTGCCGTGTTTGCCACCCGCCCCTCACCCTACCTGCTGCCTCCGCGCGGCCATTCCGCCGCCCATGCGTGCAGTGCCCCCTGCAGCACCAGCGCTAGCTAGATGCCTCCCCTGCCTGTAGTATGCGAAGGCATGTAAAGCATGTGTGTGTTTTTGCCAAAGGGAATCCGTGGTATCCTCAACGGGCTGCTCATGGCCACTCCGCTCTTGCTCAAATCCGAAAACAGCAGGTGCTAGTCCGCCCCGGCTGGTTGTCACATGAAATTGTGATGGCTGTGCACCGCCCACAGGCTGTCTCGCCGCGCCAACACACTGACTCTTCCTGACGCCCTGCCGACTGACGTGCTGCGCCGTCCACCTTCTACCGCCACCAGTTGCTAAGCTGCATCACGGCTCGGTTCATGGGGCCCTCGCTGCTGGTGCAAATGGCGGCGGCAGCGGCGGCATGAAGGGACTCCTTTGCCCGGCCTTCGAGTGACACGGCAGATCGGTGTACATCAATCCAACAGCTTCAAAGTTCTGTGCACGTGTGTGAGGCTCTGGAGCCTGTGAGCTCCCCTGCACACCTGAGGCTCTCGGGGCGGCGAGGGCATGCACCGCAGCGGGCCCAGCGGCGGGAGGCTTCGGCCACCTCCCGCATGCCGGACGCCATTCCCTCATTACCCATCAACTGCACGGAACCCAGACGCCATCATGCGGGCCCTGGTCGCGATCCTCCTACTTGTGCTGGTCGTCGGGTGAGGGTCGGGCCCACGCGTTTGCTGTGGGGACTGCCTGCGCTTGCCGATGGCCGGCACCGATGCTGTCTCAAGCCAATTGAGCGTGCGCGGGAGCCGGAAGGGCCGGGCCGCGTGTGGCCGCCGTGGTGGCCGCCCCTGGGGCCCGGCGGGTGCCTGTTCGGCAGCCCATCGGCTCACATTCGCGTTTTAAACGCGGGTTCGAGCGATCGGGGCCGCTAGCCGCAGTCTACTCCCGGCCYGGCGCAAGAGGGCCGACTGCGCGCTGCTTTAGGTGCCCCAGCCTTACTGCAGCCGACCCCGCTTTGCTGTGATGGGGCAGGGGCCGGCAGGGGGCTCGCCAGGCAGCCATGCGGGGCCATGCAAGCCCCAAGTCCCACTGCCGCCCTGCGCCGCCCTCGCAGGCCCACATGCGCCGGATGGACCTCGCTGCCCGTCTATTTGCTGTAATGCATTTCATCTGCTTCTGATGCTAACCTGCTTTCGCTCCGCAACCTTTTTGCCGTCGCAGAGCGCTGGCCAGGAAGGTGAGCGACGGCAACGGCGGGCGGCGGCCGCCACATGCTGCGTGGCGCACGCAGCGCATGTGTGGCCTGCATGCCGCGCGTAGCTGCGCTCAGCTGCCCAGGGCAATGCGCTGTCTGCAGCTTAAATCTGCTGTGCGGTGGCGGCTGCGCCTGGCTGGGAATGGGGAATATTGGCGTCTGCCACCTGGCATAGGCACTGGGTAGCGACAGGTGGCAGTGCACCCGCTGCCCTACGCACTTGCGCCGCCTGTGCCCCCATTTTGGAAACCTGTGCCCCTCCGTGTGCGCTGCCCCTGCAGCACGAAGACCCTGTGACCAGCTGTATCAAGAGGAAGCGGTGTGCGTCCAAGAAGTTCAAGCCGGTGGGTTGGGTGGGAGAGAGGGAGAGCGGCCTGAGTCGCACCGCCGCCGCTGCCGACGCTGCTCGCTGTGCTGCCGCTGCCTCTTTCTTGTTCGCAAATTCAGCTTTGCGTGCAGCCAGCCACTCAATAATGACTCTTAATGTTGTGGGGGTAGGGGATGTAGATGTATGTGCGATGCTGCAGGTGATCGGAGCGAGCGGGGCCGCCACGTCAGCTGCCCACTTGTCTCCCGCCCTCCCTCCCACCACCCCTGGACGTTTTGCAGGTCTGCGCCCACAATGTGGCCACTGAGGACACGTTCGGAGGCTTCCCGAACACGTGCTACTTAGTTGAGCACTGTGCACTGTAGAGCGCTGCTTCTGTGGTTGAGCACTGTGCACTGTAGAGCGCTGCTTCTGTGGTTGCATTTGTCTCGACTTGCCATCCCCTTGCCACTGCCCCGCAGAACTGCGCCAACGCCGGCCATGACCTGGGCGTGCACTGGGTGAAGTCCCACTACTGTGAGTGGCCAGGCTGGGGCTGCCAACAGGCAGTGGCAGCGGCAGGGTGCACAACAAACCAGGCGGTAGGGTCTCCTGTGTTGCCAGCTGCCCCACTTGATGTTCTGACCCAAACTTTACAAACCCATGCTTGTGTGCAGACCGCGTGCCCAAGTACTGCAAGACCCAGGTGAGGCTTCGGTCCCACTTGCCCACTGCAGCAAGGTGCTCTGGACAGCTACTTGCTGACCCGCCTGCCGCTGCAGCACAGTTCTCAGTGCTAGGTTGCATCTTGTTGGCTCACCCAACCTTAACCCTTCTCTTGCCCTGCTGCAGTGGCTGGCCTACCCCGTGGAGTGAGTGCACTGAAACAGGGCTGACTTGTCCAGCTGTGGATAATTTGGGGCGGTTTGCAGCCTACAGCCCAATCCTGTGGCTGATGGGCTCAGCACCAGGACGCCTCCTAGCCATAGCATGTCTGACCTTTGCTGTCCATCATAGTGCATCACTGTTCAGGACAGCCCTGTGCTGCATCGCAACTTCACCTGCCAACTTGTTGTGTCTGCACCTGCTTGCTCTGCCGCCCCGCATCCTCACGTTCCCTCATGGCCTCCCCTACCCCCTTTGCCTACGATTGCAGGTGCTCCACTTGCTCCGGCTACTACTAGGCAACTGGCTGAGCAAGGCAGGGCAGCCTGAAACAGGTACGGTTTAGCATTGTTTTTGCCAGCGGGATGGCCTATGGCTGCAGCAGCTGGCCTCCTGTGCGGCGCCTTGCTTACTGTCGGCAAATGCCGCTGCCGCCGCTTATCTATCTTCCGTGCATCTCCCCTTCCCACACACGCTGCAGGCTCCCATGCGCCGACGCTGCTGGCGGCATGAGGCACAGCACCAAGAAAGGCAGCTTTCAAGGGCGGCATTGTGCTCAGCAGGTGCGCCTGCCAGTCCAGGAGCGCCAGGTAGCAGCACATTGCCGCGATTGATGGCCCTGCCAACCATCCTCGACGCACAGCTGACGCGCTGCAACACACCCGTGACAAACCGTGCAACAGCTGCACATGTTGCTTTGTTTGAACCCCCTTTCCGTGACCCCAAGACCCGATCCGTTCCATGATCCCTCCCATCTGCAACCCAGCACACTCCCCCATTCCCTGGACCCCATGCATGACCCTCCCCCCTCCCTGACCCCGAACCATTCCGATGAATGAAACCACCCCTCGCCGCTGTGCCTGCCCCACACTCGTGTACAGATGTAAGCACACAGCCCAAGTATGAAGGTTGTTCTCAATGCATGTTCTCAATGCAGCACATTATCATTCTGCTTTGAGGCAGTGTGGGTGGGGCTGCATGCGACAGCAGCTGCACGGTGTGACGCAGGCCAGGCTTGCTGAGGCATCAGCCATGAAAGTGGGCTGTGCAGAGGCAAGGTACACATCAAATGGTGCTTAGGATACATTTACCTTCAATAACCGCTTCAATAAGCAGTGCCGCCACTGCCGCCGCCGCTCTGCACTGATGAGGATCTCAGCAGGACTCAGTTACCGAGTGAGGCTGTAGAAAGCGGGTGGCACAGCAAGTCAGCCAGATTGGCGCCAGGAAGAGTGGTGTGATGCCGGCTTTAGACAGCCTGCAGGCGGTGCACAGCCATCACAACCCCAAAGGCCTGCCTCACCTGCAGGAGAACGGAACGTGAGGTGGCAGCTGCCCAGGAAGCTGCAGCTAGCCCAGGCGGACTATCAACTGGTGCGGTGAGAAGAGAATTTGAGCAAGAGCGGAGTGGTCATGAGTGGCCGCCCGTCCACCTCCGTCCAACCCACGGAACCGCTCCCTCGGTGCAGCAGGCAGCACGGCACGCCCGTGGCCTCCCCTTCCTGCCATCCGTTGAAGATAAGAGGACTCCTTTTAGCAAAGGCACACACAGGCTTTACATTCTACGCACACTACAATTCAGGGAAGGCATCTAGCTAGCGCTGGTGCTGCAGGGGGCACTGCGCGCATGGGCGGCGGAATGGCTGCCGCGCGGCGGCACCAGGGAGGGTGAGGGGCGGGTGGCAAACAAGGCAAAAGGCGTACCAGAACCAAAGTAAGGAATCACGTAAAGAATGGGAGGCAGACAGACGAGGGCAGACAGGGGGCACAGGTTCGCTACGGGGGGGCAGACACAGGGGCGAACAAGAAGATGGGAGATGGGCAGTATCAAAGGGCAGCGGCGCCGCTTCTGCAGCGCCGCCGCGCTGCTTCATTCATTGTGCTGTTTCGGTTCTTATCGTGGGGGTAGGAGGCTGGGGTGGGGGGTGGCAGCCGGCCTTGCGCCGGCGGGCGCTCACCGCTACCATGGGCGCTTGCGCTATCTGCTGTCTTAAGGCGATGTGTTAAAAGAGCAGCTGGCTCACAGAGTCTCCTGGAACGTGCGTCCAATTACATCCAGCTGCTGCTCGCGCGTCAGGCGGTGGAAGTGCACGGCGTAGCCGCTCACGCGGATGGTCAGCTGGGGGTACTGCATTCACGAGGGGGCGGGAGGGAGNGGCAGGGCAGGTGAGAAGGKAGYRMSAWSMRGRGCAGNNGSTGAMSAGNATSAKSAGGSAGCANWGARGCNNYGYCGANGAGYYMGSANGTGYGCKYG
>JADXDR010000037.1:55082-71092 GCA_025026875.1 Chlorella ohadii
GCACGGCATGAGCATGCCTGGCATGCCTGGCATGGCACGACCCGCAATCGCTGACCCTAAACCTCGTCTCCACACTGTGCACCCGCCGGAACTGCAGCAGCTCTACATGGCGACAACCCAACCAGCAACCGAGACAGCACCCCAAGCAGCAACCCACCCGCGCTCTCCTCCTCCTCCTCCTCGCTGTCCTCCAGCCCCGTCGCCCGCATCATGCGCCGCAGCCGCCGCTTCGTCTTCTCCGGCTGCAGCGCGCCGCTCGCACCCTCCTCCTCGCTATCGCTGCTGGCGGCGCCCCTGAGGAAAGAAGGGGCGCACGTTGGTGTGTGGGGCAGAGATGGAGCTTTGGCCAAAACCCAAAAGACATGCACCAGCTTGCGCATGGGGCAGCCAGCGCCCTCCACCTTGCTCTCCCTCCCTGGATCGAAACCGCCGGTCGCAGTGCAGACGCAACTGCTGTGCGCCGCATGCAAGCAACGAAGCGCAGCGACACTCACTTGCGCACAGGGCTGCCCACATCCTCCTCCTCACTCTCCCCCATGTCCAGGTCATCGTCTGCCGCCGCCTCTTCATGCTCCCAGTCCTCACCCTGCATGCACGAGAGGGGCAAAAGGTGAAGGGTGCAAACCATGGAGGAAGTTGGTTTGCCATGCCGGTACCGTCATCTGCTTGCCGGGCGCGGGGGATGCGTGGCAGCAACTATGCTTTTGTGCCTGGCCGCAAGCGGCTGCCTCAGGATGGCAGCATTTAGCTGATCTGCTAAGCTTTGGAGCAGCCATGCCGAATCGCAAGCAGCCGCACACCTTTTCATCCTTCTCTGCATGCTCCTCCTCTGGCCGTTCCTCGTCCTCCTGCCCCCGGCTCGGCGGCCGCTGCTGCTGCTGCAACAGCGGACAGGAGGGTGGGCGCATGGGGCGGTCAGGGCCGGAAGGCAGCAGTGGGTAGCAATACAGGCAGAGATGCAACACACATGCGCTGCACAGCCGCCACTGCCAACAAGAGCCTCAAGGCAGCCTGCTCCCATGCGCCCACCTTGGGTGCGGTCTTCACCACATGCCGCGCCGCTGCCCGCTCTCGAATGGCCCGCCACTCCTCATCACTATCATGCTCTTTTTCCTCATCGTCCTTCAGGATGGCAAGCGGGTCTTCTGAAGCAGGCAAGCAGGCGGGCAGCACGCTGTTAGTTGAGACCTGCTGGTCAGGAACCAATTAGGGTGGGTAGCATGCTGCTGCTCTTTGCTGCCCTTGAGAATGGCCCAGCTGGTCCTCTGCAGCACGCAGGCAGGCAGCGCACAGCTGGCAAGGAACGCCCAGCAGCCAGTGGCATGCGGCAATACGGATTGTCTCCATCATTCCCGGCCACCGCCTTGGCGGCAGCTAGTGCCCGCAGCATTGGCAACAGCTAGCACCAGCAGCCGCTGCAGCACCAGAAGCAAATGGCCTTGCCTTCATCGCGCGCCACCGCCTTGGCAGCAGCTAGCACAAACAACCACAGCTAGCAGCAGTGGCAACAGCTAGCCCGCCCAACTGCTTGCCTTCATCACGCGCCACCGCCTTGGCCAGTCGCGGGTTGGCCCGCTCGTGCTGCAGCCGCTGTGCCTGCATCGCTGCTTCCGCCTCCTCCAGCCTGCAAGCATAATGAACTAGCAAGGGTGTGCTCAGCAGATCCATGCACAGTTGGGATGTGACAGGAATTGCCCGTCGATACACGCTTGCGGCAGCAGCTGCTTCAGGTGCAGCGGTCTCTTATGCTAGGCAGCGGCTCCCATCTGAAAACACTGCGCCAGCCGGCAGCCGCGCACGTTTGGTGGCGGCGCTGTGACACGGGCTTGAAGGTGAACATGTCGGACACTGGGACAGCAATGAACTCGTTGCCCTTGCCCTGTGCATGGACGGCAGAATGGATACTTTGCACATGTGCAGGCCAGGGCAGCGATGAAATCACTAACGTGCAGAGCAGAAGGTTTGCAGCAGGTGTGATAGGGGCCCCCCAGCCAGCCAGCAACAACCCAATCATGCCACAACCTCACATGGCGGACCAGCTGCTTGTTGCATGCCGATCAATGCGCCTTGCCTCAGCCCGCACCTTCATGAGCAGGAAATAGCCGCCGCCTGTGTCCCGCATGCCGCCCTCCGGCTGCCCCACAAACCGCGGCCGCCCCCGGCTGCTTTCCTCCAGCACCCACTGGCCGGGCAGCCTGCAGGGAATGGATACACTGCAGTTCAGTGGCTAGCTGTATGGCGCAGCCCCTACAGGTGCACCCGGCAGATTCCAACAGCGCTGCAGGAGGGCAAACACTGGCAAGCGGCTGCAAACAGCAGCCCGGCGCACCAACCCACCCAGCACACAGCAGCAGCAAGAACCCAGCAGCTTGGCAACACAGCAGCACTGTGCAGCATCACACCCTCCCCACACCACACCACACCACACCACCCACCCGCGTGTGCCAGGCCGTGCCTCCCCCTGCTCCATCTGTCCCATTGTCCAGTCGCCCGTGCCCTTGAGCTCTGGTGCATTAGCTGTCTCATCAGAGCGCGGGTCGGGGCGGAAAGCCAGCGGGAAGCGTGCCACCAGGTGCTTGGTTGCCGCCTTGTCCGCGCCGCTGGCCCGGATCACAAACTCTTGAGGGGCGGCCATGCCCACACTGCGGACGGCGCCTGCGGCGGCGGCGGCGGCAGGGACGAGCGAGTGAGCGGGCGGCGCTACGGATGGATGCATCGGCTGGTGGTGAGCGTGAAGTGTACGAGATCGGCAGCACAGGCGCTTTTGGGACTGGCCCGCAGGCTCCGCTGCTGGGCAGCGCGGGGGCCCGCTTGCAGGCGCCTCACCCGACTTATCGTCGATCTGCGAAAGTGTGCAGCCACCAGGTCACGTCCAGCGGGTGTCGAGCGCAGAGCACGGGCTGTTCAGACTTCGAGCTGCCGCTGGTGTTGAGTTGCTGGCGCCCTGCTTGCAGATACAACACCATGCAAACGATCAGGATGCGTTTCGACCGATTGCAAGGCCTTGCGGCGCATCTGCTGTGCCCCGCTTCGCTGCCGCCCCTGCCGCTGCTCGCTGCATCCCGCACGGAATTGAAAGCAGAGCTCATTTACAAACTTAGCAGATGAAGCAACCTGGTTGAATGTGCACGGAAATGCATTCAGCCGTGGTCAAGCTACGTACCTTGCTGAATGCCGCAAACTGCAGCGCACTGCAACTCCCCATCCTGCTTGGGACATCGAGGCATTAGCATCACTGCCGCAGCTGCTTGTTGGACACTGGCAGCAGCACTTCGTTGTAGCGGTAGCGCAGCGGCGGGTGGTGGCCGCCAAGGCGCGGCTCCTTGGGCTCGTAGATCGCGACCGCCAGGCTCTGCAAGACACAGCAACTAAAGGCGCCCTTTGATGAGGGGAGGTTGCAAACAGCCATCAACGCGCCGACCAGATGGTCGCCACTTTTGGCCGTCAGCCCCTGCTGAGTTGGCTGCGGACGCTCCTTGCTGGCACTTGATGTCTCCCCAGACAGCTTCAGCTGGCCGGCAACCCAGCCCCTGCTCACCTGTTCCTCAAAGTCCAGCCCCTGGTGCTGCAGCAGCGTGCGCAGGTCGGCTGCCACGTTCAGGACCTTGCCCTGCAGTGCACAAGAGGGAGATGATTGCCCGTGCTGGGTCACATAGAGACAATACAGTTGTGCTTTTCATGTATGCTGGCTGGACGACTCTGCAAGGGCACCGACCTTTCGCACACTGGTACTCAATGCACTCCAACCTGCCTCAGCAGAGGCTTGGTGTAGGGCAGCGAAGGGAGGGCTATGCTGCAGACCAGTGCTGCAGGCGCATGGCGGCCTTCTGCATAAGCGCGCCCGGCTAAGTGCGGCAGCGGCAGCAGCACCCGCACCAGTGTGGGCAGGCCGCGGAAGGGACGCACATAGTAGCTGCTGGCGTTGAGGGCTGGGGCGATGCAGGCAGGCTCGCTCTTGGGCTGCGGCGGGTCCTTCTGCAAGTGGGAGCAGAGCTGCATGCTGTCAAATTTGCACATCTGGCGGGCAACTGACACCTCAGGCGCTCTGCGCACAGCAAGCCTTCCGGGCACCGGTCCGCTGCCGCTGCTCTGTGCTAACATGTTGTTCCTCTATAAGGTCTCAGCCAAGCCACTCAAACCACATTGGTTTGTATGCATTGGCCCGCTGCACTGCAGTGGCACTCAAGCAAGCCCACCTGGCAGTCGCGGGGCAGGTAGCCAGCAAACGTCCAGCGCGGCAGCAGCTCCCCTTGGTCTCCAAACTCAAACAGCGCCAGCATGGGGTTGGTGCGGGCCAGCTTGGCGCCCCGGTCGTTGTCCCCCGCCCAAAAATGCGCCAGCCGAACTTTGCCATGCAGGTACGCGTGGTTCCAGGTCACGCCCGTCTCGTTTGTCACCACCCACAGCGCTGCGGGTGGTTGCAAGAGGGGCGGGGCAGGCGGGCAGGGTGGGGAAAAGGCAGGCGGTTAGCAGCACGCAGTGCGTCGGAAGTTGTTGGATCCAGCAGCTGCAGGCAGTTTTTCCCTTAGCGAGCAGGCGGCCTGCAGGCACACAACACACGAGCTGCTGCCTTGCCGCCAGGTGCAACCAGCATCAGCAGGCCACGAGTTGACATTGAGTCGGCCCCCCCGGCGGCACGTCTGCCTGCAGTGCTCACACTTGTGGCGATACTTGCGCTCCTCAAACCCGTCCTCCTCATGCAGCGTGCGGAAGTGCGGGCACTCCCTGCCGCTGCAGGCAGGTTACGGGGCGCTTTCATTGCACAGGCTGGTCACCAACGGTCGGCTGTGAAACGGGCAGGCACCGAGCGGCGGCAGGGGCATCAGCGTGGGCCCGCCATCCAGCCTGCCCTGCTGCTCACCCACAAAACTTGGGCCGACGCCACTCCAGGGCTGCTGGGAGGGCAGGGTCCAAGGCTGGAGCACCAGCGGCGCCGCTGAGGGCAGCCAACCCAGGCAGGCAGGCCAGGGTGAGGGGCAAGAGGACTCGTGGCATGGCTGGGATGTAACCAGTGTGCCTCTGCTCGACAGTGGAGCGGCAGGGGCAAGCACGGGGCGGCGACATTTGCTGCCGCTACGCGGCACAGCGGCGGCAGCCCTGTGGCTGCCCATCATGCTCCCGGTCGAGTTGATCGCACATCTCCACTTACGGCAAACATTTGGGGCGTGCCAGGCCCACAGCTGNCTACTCCCGCGCCAGACGGGCGGATTCCGGCAGCCTCGCACCCCACACAAGGTATCGAGCACGTGCGGCAGGTCACGATCAAGAGCGATCAGCCCGCGCCGTGGCCCCCGCCTCGCGCCCGAGCAGCCCTTCCCTACCGCCGGCCGTCGGCCGCCGCCGCCCTTGCCGGCATGAGGGCCGCCCTTTTGCTGCTGGTGGCTCTGGCGGGCGCTGCCGCCGCCCTTGAGACAACCAGCCTGCACACGCTGGACAGCATCGATAAGCAGCGGTCAGTGTGCCATGACCTGAAGCACCGCAAGCGCACCCTCAAGCNTGATCAAGGTAGGGGAGCCCTAACCTGCTCGGAAAAAAATGCAGCGCACTGTGTGTGCTTCTGCCAGACTCCCCTGCCCTGGATGCTTGGTTGCGCTCGGCTGGCTTCAGACTCATCCGTGATAGTGCTGTTGCTGTGCGGCTGCAGAGTGTGCTAGTGGCCACATGTCTGGCCCCCGTGTCGTTGCATGCAAGACACGGCACCCAACTGCCGAGCCCCATGCATTCATCCGCCATGTGCTGCCATTCGCAAGTTCGCGCACAGTGTCGCATGCCATGAAAGCTCTGAGGGCGTCATTCGATTTCAATTTAATCCTTGCCCTGCGCAGGAAAGCGCCTTTTCCGGCGTGTTTCGCTACCTGGCAAACGGCACGGAGTTTACCAAAGTCACCAAGTTTGAGGCCAGCGGTGGGTGCAGGCAAAGACTTGTGCCACAAACAGGGCAGCGCAGTGGATTGAAAAGCCACTGGTTTGACGCCAGCTTTGAGTGCGTCGGCAGCCGCTGCTGCGAGATAAAGTGCAGTCCTGCAGTTGCCATGCACACTGGTGCTGCTGGGCACAGGCTGGAGGAGCTGTGCATGTTGCCTGCTGTGCCTCTGCAAACGGCATGCTGCACTGGCCGACAAAGCGCAGTTTCCTGCTTCCGCTACAGGACTGGCGCGGGTGCAGGGCGAGTTTTACGCCGTGTTTGACAACTCCATGGCACTGGGGCACCTGGACGATCGCTTCCGCTTCAGGCGAGTGTGTTTGGCTTCCTTCTTTAGGGCTCAAGCACCTGGTGGCCGTTGGCTTGATGGCCCGCATGTTGATTGCAAGCTGCCTGTCAAACTGCTGCTTGCTATGATTTGGAGAGCCTCTGTATCCTCTGTGCAGGGACCCCCACAACCTCTTGATCGGGCCCTGGGAGCCGGAATCGCAGTTCGAAGGTGGGCGCCGCTGTTGCTACCTCTGCTGCCGCCACTGCCGCCTTCTCTGCCCGAGCCTGCTGATGCTGCTGATGCCGCCGCTGCAGCCATCACTGCTGCTGCTGCATGCATGCCTGCAAGATACATGCAGCAGCGTCAGCACGGCGCGATCTTTTCACCCACCCCGCAGGCATTGCCTACGTGCCAGAAAACGACACCTTCCTGCTGCTGCATGAGGTGCGCTCTTGGTGTGCACATGAATGCACAACAGGCAGCTCAGAGGGGCTGCCTGCACTCAGCAGTATACGGTGTTGGTAATGCACAAGGCAGCTGCGACAGTGCGCTTAAAAGCTGTTGCCTTCCATTTGAGGATGCATGATGTGGCTGCCCTGGTGCACCTCTGCAGGCCATCCCTCACAAGAAAACTGAGCGGACAGGCACCTACAAGTGCGCCTGCTGTATTGCCGTGGCTGGAATGAATGACTGTGTGGCCAAGCTGCTGCAGCGAACTGCATTCGACATCGGCTGGCATGCCCAAGATGCGTTGGTCGTTTACACCGCTGCAGGCCCTTCATTCGCGAGGTGCGCATCAAGAAGGACTACAGCGACTATGAGGACGTGGCATACTGCGAGTACAACATCGAGTTTGTGGACAGCAACAAGGGGTGCGTGTGCATCTGCATGTTGGGCAATGCAAAGGAGCACTCCTGGCGGCAGCGCTGCTGGCATGTGCAGCACAGTCGGTTGATGGCTTGTTTGCGCCGTGAGAGGGTGTCTGCCGGCTGTCGAATGTCACGGCCGTATGGCGGAGTTGCTGCCTATGCAACAACGCGTATTCTAGGTTTTGCAAAGAGTGACCAGACCCTGATATCGCAAGGCTGCACCAGCTATACGAACTTGCAATCTGAAAACAAGATGTTTATCTGTCCCCCAGGTTTGAAAGCATCCAGTACATCCACACCCCCGGCGGACCCTGGCTGCTGGGCATGTGCGAGGGCAACCACTGCGAGGCAAGCAGCTGCTTTTGTTTGTTGGAGTGTGCTCCCCGAGCGGATTTGGCAAGTGCACAGCTATCTGGCAGGTGCAGGTGCATCCTGGGCACCAGCGTGACTTTGCACTTCCACCACTTTTTGTAGGGCGGGGAGACCGGCAAGGACAAGGGCAACGGCCGCATCCTCGCGGCTCAGCTGAAGTGGAACGAGTGAGCGCGCTGCTGGTCCATCTTACACCTATGCATTACCATCTCTCTGCATGTGCATGCGAGTACACTGTGTGCACTGCCCCAATATTCCCTGATTTGCTCCCCATGCACCGGCCAACTTAGCGAAGTCCTGCAATGCCATTCTTTTGTGCAGGGACGGCAGCTGCGTGTGGGAGCCCAGCAAGACGATTGCGGTGCCCGAGGGCGCCTACTTCACGGTGAGGGCAGCAAAGTTGAAGCCACAGCCGCTGCTGATGCACGTGCGGCAGCAAGTGCGATGCCGCTTTGTCGTTGTGCCTGAATGCAAATGAGCGGCATGCAGGCTCAGCGGCTGCCACCACTTGAGCACCCTTCGAGCACTGGCTGTCCTACCCTGATCTGCTGGTTCATTGGCTCCCCGTTTCCTCTGTCCCGACCTCTGCCCCCTGCAGGACTATTCTGCCATTGTGAGTGCTCTGTGTTGTGCATTGCCAGCTGCTGTGTGGTGACTCGGCTCACCTTTTTTTGCGTGCTTTGATTGGCTGACATGCTGTGCTATGCTGTGCTGTGCNAGTGTGCTTTGGTCGGAGTGCGATGTGCAGTTTGGCTTGCCGCCCCACTGCTTGCTGCTGCCTGATGCGTTGTTGGCTAGCACATGTGAGAGGCCGCAGCCAACCAACCGCCACCACCCAACTCCCGTCCATGCCCAGGCCTACAACTACGAGACCCAGAAGCTGGCGGTGCTGAGCCAGGAAGACTCGGCCATCTGGGTGAGCTAAACAGTTCACCTGCCCGTTTTGGTAACTTGCCACACTGGTTTGAGGCACGGCATACGTGCGCCGGCGACGGCTAGCCAGCTGTTTCACATCGGCCTGCTCATGATTGTGCACCGCAGATTGGCGACTTTATCGGCGACGAGCTGCGGTTTGCCAGTGAAGAGGGCCAAATGTTCCACCTTCCCCGCGACAACCACTGCGAGGTGAGCAGTATGTACTGCGCCATTGCACCAGTATGTATTGCACCATTAAAACGTGCACGCAGGCATTGCAGCGGCGCTCCTGCTAGCTTGCTGTTTCCCTTCCTGCTTCAGCTGCATGTGGTTGGCCGTGTCGCTGGCACGTGCGCTGGGCACGTGCACATAGCAGGTTACAACCTGGTTACAACCTGCCCTGCAATGGACGCTTGCTGCACTCCTCGGCCTGACGGCTGCGCTCCCTGGCCTACCGTGCCCGAATCCACAGATGATCTACTGCAACGCCGAGGGGATCGTGTGGGTGGACAACTATCGCATCGCCATTGCCAGCGACAAGGCTAAGGCGCGGCAGCCGTACTGGTGAGGCAGCCAGCTCAGCTGTGCAGTTGTACACGTTGAGACGATGTTCAGCGCTGCCGTTGGCCTTATTACTGCGTGTGGCAGGTGGGTTTTGTGTGCGTGGAGACCAAGCATGTTGAACAAGGCTCGCTGATGCAGGCAGAGGAATGTGCTGTGGCCCAGCATCTGCCTCTGCTCATTGCCTGCTTGCCTTCCGTCGTGCTTGCCGTCCCGCAGGTGTGACGCCAAGGACCAGTCTATCCACCTGTTCGCAATGCCCATGGTGAGTTCGCGTTGCATGAAGGCGTGTTAAGACCCGTGTTGTTGTACGGTTTGCTCCCCGCACTGACTAGGCAGGCGGCTGCAGCTTGCAGTCGGTGCACCATGCTGACCGTGCAAGTGGTGTAGCACTGCTTGCGTGCAATATGCATTGTTTGGCAGGCGCTAGCCATACTAGCAGGTCTGTATCCACCTGAGTCTCCTCCCCTCCCCCGCCAACCGCCAAGCAGAACTGGGACCCATACTCCCCGGCAGCCAAGGCCAACGCTCAGCTGGAGCGGGAGGTCGCCGAGGAACTGGACGAGGCGGGAGGCAGCAATGCGGAGCTGTGAGGGGCAGCAGTGCCAAACTGGACCAGGCCGAAGGCGGCACTGCCGAGCTGTGAGCAGCCCGAACTGCACAGCTAGCAAACAGCACTACCGAGCTGGATGGCTGGGCAAGTGCAGCTGCGAGGCGCTGCGTCAGCAGCAGCTGCACGCAGTTTGCTGTTGCTGAGCTGTGTGTGGCCGCCGGCGGCGCCACTACAGCTGAATATGCATACTGTAAATTCTATCTGGCGGTTGCATACATCGCCATGTTTGGCTGATTGCGTGCATTCTCCACTCGCAATGCAAAGCCGGTGTGAGTTGGACGCAGCCAGTTGCGGCACCATATGACGACAACATGTGCAGCTGCACGCAGCGCTTCCATGCGGTGAGCTGAACTGTTGGCCTACCACAAATTGCTCTAGCATACTACACGAACCTGGAGTGCTGGAGTTCAGCACGCTGCCGAGGCAGCGCCAACAGCAGCGCCAACGGCAGCGCGCTGCAGCGCAGGTCGGGTGGTCATCCTGGCTTTGCTGTGCAGCGTGCACTGCACCCCAGCTAGCAACCTGCAGCACAACCATTGCGCTCTTGAAAGGGCGAGCCAAGCCGCTGTGCTAGAACGAAAGGTGAGCACTCAGTCAACACGCACGGCCTCTGGTGCTCTCGTGTGTGACAGAGACGAGCATGCATCCGCTGCCGGGCGCTTCGTCGACTGCTCGACCCGCTGCCGCCACCGCCGCCACCCCTCCTCATCTGGGCCAAGCTGCAGGGCTGGCCAGGGCTGACCAGCAGTGTGCCGCCCGGCGACTAAGGGCTGGCTCCTGACCAGGGCTGCCCAGCCCTGTGTTGCCCAGCACTTYGCGCCGCCGGCCGCCGCCGGCGCTCCTTCCTGGCCAGCCCTGGCGACCCCTGTGCAGCTCCTCCCTGCCCGCCTGCTGGCCAGAGCAAGTGTTGGGGCGGCGTGGTTACAACCAGCATGCCAGGCACCAAGCCGGCAGCTACATGCAGCCTCAGCGCACACGGTGGTTGTAAAAAAAGTGGGCCGAGGCTTCGCCGCGCAGGCTGCGGTCCTCCTGCACAAACACCGGCTCGACCACGTGCGACAGCTGCACCAAGTCATAGAATGGGACCTGCCCGCGGCGGCTGGTGCCGGGCACGGTGCGTTCGTGGTAGCACCAGCGCAGGCGCATCAGCCCCAGCGGCGCTGTGCGCTGGCTCTGCGGCGCCTCCTCAAACCACCGCACAAAGGCCCAGTTGCCGTGGCCCTTGAAGGACAAGAAGGCTTCCACGCGCCCAATCCACACCGCGTCAGACTCGTTGCTGTAGGGAGGCGGGGTGGGGGGGTGGCACAGCTGTGAGAGGGCAGAGGCTGAGCGCAGTCACAGTTCCAGCAGTTTGCAAAGGTGGCCAAGCAGCGTTCGCCGTGGCATAGCAGCAGCAAGCTGGAGGGCGGCTGCAGCTGATGCTATGCCGCAGCCTGTGCGGCAGCTTGCCATGTTGCCAGCGGGCTGCAGCAGTGCCTGCTGATCTCCTTGGTCTTGCAAGTGCTGCCGCCCACCTGGCCGCCACGTCGTCCCCCACGTGCACCATCACGCCGCTGGAGGGGCCGCCCACCCGCTTGCGGTAGAACAGGCCGGCACTGCGGAACACGGTGACCTGTGTTGGGTGGGGTGTGGGACACAATAGCTCAGTCGTGGTCCGCTTGAGCTGGGCTGACCTACACTTCATGGACTGCGACCGCAGCAGCTGCGACAGCATCCGCAGGCGGCATGTCAAAAACAGCAGCAGAAGCTGACGCGAGCCATACATTTGCACCACAGCAGGCAGCGCACACAAGCACATGAGGCATGCAAGCCGCCGGCCTCATGCCACCGCTGCCACGCACCAGCTGCGCGCCCAGCAGCAGCCCCTTCTGCTCCTGCTGCGCCGCCACGGAGAAGGGCAGGTGGGCCAGGGTTGGAAACTCTTGCAGCAGCGCCTCGAGCGCAGGGTGGCTGGCGTCCGGCAGCAGGCCGGCCAGCGGAACCGGCCCTATGCCGCCAGACTTGGGCAGGCAGCCGGTGCGGTTGCGCTGGGCGCGCTTGGCCTGTGGGTGAGGTGCGTCGGGGGCGGCAGCAGGAGTGGGGGCACAGCGTGCGCTGCCGGCAAAATCAGCGGCTGAGCTCCATGCAAGGCAAGCAAGCACCGCTGCCCTGCTCCAGCCGATGCACCCTGCACACCCCGATGCACTCTGTGCTGCCCTCACCGCCATCTCACGGCCAGGCCGCCCGCGGTTGTCCTGCACCACGCGCCACGCCGCCTCTGCACGTGTGGCATGCGCCAGCATCTGCAGCGGGGCACATCAAGATGCAGCAGGGTGTTCATCTTCCTGTTTAGATGCATGGTTTGGTTCCAGAGCCACACTCAATCGCACTGGATGTGCATGCGGCGCCAGAAACCCTTCATGCAGGGGCATGCTTCACCTGCCCATCTGTGCCCCCATGGTTGTTGACAAAGGAGCCCGACTGCTTCGCAGCGCCGTGCGTCTGCTCCCAGGCGGCGGTGTCTGTGTACACAGCGGCGGCAAAGCGGCGCGCGGCCTCTGGGAACTCGTGGCGTGCGTAGCTCTTGATGGTGCGCAGCTCAACGAAGCGCTCGAAGGAGTTCATGCTGCGCTGCGCCCTGCAGGCAGAGGGGGCGGATGCGGGGACGAGTGGGAGCTTGGCTCGTAAATCTTGCAGGCTGCATTTATCAGAGGCGCGCAACTGCTGCGCTGTGGCAGCCCGCACAGGCGGCGCTTGCGAGGTCGCAGGCATCAACGTGTCTCCTGGCTTGGCAGCCGCCGCAGCAGCATTAGCAGGCAGTGCAACATATGATGAGCCTAGCAGCAGGGCGTGGCAGCAGCAACAACAGCAGCAACAGCCGCAACAAGACTGTTGGCGGGCGACATGGGTGTTGCAACACAGTNGCGTCACGTGTGGCATGCCCGCCCNANTCCACCCACTCACCGCTTGCCAAGCGCCAGCATTTCCGCCAGGCCTTCCTCATCGTGCTCCTCCCGCTCGGTGAGCGCCACCCAGTCCAGGTGCTCTGTGTGGTTGAGAGGCGCACATCGTGAGGGTGTGAGTAGGACAGGTTGGTTGCAGGCTATGCAGGCTCGCTTGGCGGCCCAGTGATACATCTGACCCATGCTTGCCCGCCCCACTTGCTTGGCTCCTGCACTGGCTAGTGTTGAGGTGTTGCATGCCGCCCAGTGCAAGCCCCGCACCTGCCAGCGCCGGCTGCAGGGCATCCAGCTCTGTCACCGCCAGCATCGCCACAGGCAGGCACTTGATCAGGACGTCCACCTCGTCGCCGCTCGCCTTGTCGTACGACAGCGCGCCGTTGGGTACGCGGCTGCCCAGGAAGCTGATGTCCTGCAGCAGAAGTGCCAGGAGTAAGTGAGCCAGCTCTTCACAGATGTGTACACTGCCGGGGCCACGACGGCCTGGCAACCCAGTGCTCCACGCAAGTGGCAAGCCGAGCAAGCATGGCACTGCAAGGGCTAGCGCAACCAGACACATTGCAAGCATGGGTGTGGCAGCGACTGAGCATTGAGAATATCAGCAGCAACAAGGGCACTTGCGGAGGACGCAGCAGGTGCAACCAATGGCACTCAGGCAAGCAGGTGTAAGCGCCAATCGCCATGCACATACTCGCAGAAGCAATGCCGGCATGCAGTCCCAGCATGGCGGCAGTGCACTATCATAGNCATACCCACCTCCAGCGCCGTGTTGAGCGTCGCNAGGGCCTGCGCACGCTGGTGGTCATTGGGAAACTGCTCAAGCAGCAGGCCGCTGAGGATGGAGCGCAGCTTCAGGCTGATGAAGTAGAGGTGCAGGCCCAGGCGGATGCTGTGCAGGGCATCGGGCACCACGCAGTTGTAGGGGTCGCTGTACCGGAAGCCGCCCAGGCCTGAGCGCGCCACCAAGAATGCATCGGGGCTCAGGCCGCTGTCCTCGTCCAGCTGCAAATGGCAGGTACGGATAAGAGCTGGTAAATTTAAACGTGTCCGGCTGCAGCAGTCTCTCAGGAGCGCTGGTGGCAGTTGCTGCAGCACACAGAGGGTGGTGTGCTGCGGCAGCGGCGTCAGCAGCAGTTGCCAGATGCGGAGTTGTGGGACTGGTTGCCACACCTGCTGCCGGCTGTCACAACCGGTCCTCACCAGGTCACCATAGGCCTGGCGGTTGGTGACGCCGAGTGGCTCCGCAAGCCCCTCGCTCTTGAGCAGCTCCTCGCGTGCGCCCGCCCGCAGCCCAGGCAGCTGCGCCACCACCTGCGAAGGAAGGGGGGCGCTAGGCTGTGTAGTGGTGAGCTGGCGCATGGCGCTCCCCGGCCAGCAGAATGAGGTCCAGCACAGAGACCAACTGGGGCTGAGAGCTTGCGAGTGCGTGCTGAGTCAGTGCATCAGCAGCGGCAGCAGCACCGAGGCAGGGCAACGGGTCAATTGACAACATAGGCTGGCACGTCGGCTGGCCTAAAGTGGAAGCAGCCGGCACACAACTCTGCCCATGCCCGGCGCACCTCTGCCACCCCTGCCTCGCTGAATCGTGGGTAGGCGCCAGCCGCGTCTGGATCAGCCAGCTTGGCGGCGGGCACCTTGCGGCCGGGCGCGGGAAACGCAGCGTCCTTGTGGGCTCGCACCAGCAGCTGCGCGCCATAGCCCTGGATGTCGGCAGAGTGGTACAGGCGCACCACTTGCAGAGTGCGCACGTCGCCCGAAGCAGGGTCCACCAGGTGCAGGCCGCTGCGAGGGTGGGGGCTAGGGTGGTGGCTCGGCTGGATAGCAATGCAACAGTGGCCTTGAGTAGGGGAACAGGCGAGCAGGCGCGACACACTTCACTGATGTCAGCTTTCTGCCTGGGAGGCAGGGTATGCTCCAGGCTGCGAATGTGCAAACTGGAGGACTGCCCTGCATGGCAAGCCCTGCACCAGCTCACCTGCTCTCCAGGTCGCGCAGCGGCTGCAGGATGACCTCAAGCGACTTGTGCAGCAGCTGGGCGGTCAGCAGCCTCAGTCTGCAGGCAAACAAACAACAGCCAGGAGTGACAAGCCGGGTCGGAAGACTGATGGGCACAGGGCCGGCCCACGACCAAACCAGGGTGCGCAACACACGTCGGCGCAGCACCAAAAAACCCCAGCTGCCATGCAGGCCTGCCGGCCACCAATGCGCACCGCCGCTCACCGACGCGAGTTCAGAGAGGTTGGACCTGGCAGCGCAATGTGGCCCAGGCGTATGACGGCGCCGCGCTTGAACACCATGCTGCGGGGCGCCAGATCAAAGCGGGCCAGGAGGGGCAGAAATGGCCTGCCGCCGATGGTCGTGGCGGACGCGTCTGCCCAGGTGCTGAAAACCAGCGTGCCGTCGCTGGGTGGCAGCCGGGCCTGCAGTGGATTTGAGGGTCAAGAGCAGTGGAGCACACAAAACCAACCTACACGTGTACATACCACAGTATCGTGCCCGAGCCCAACGCGCCAACCAGCTGCGCATGCCCCGCTGTAAGGCCCACCTGCAGCTGTAGCAGGTGGTCGCCGGCGCTCGGGCGGCCGTACACGCGCCGATCGCCGTCCATGCGCTCCTCCGCTCGCAGCTCCATGCCCTTCTCCTGCAAGAAGGCACACGAGTGAGTGCAAAGGTTCCTGAGTTGGGAGAGGGCAGAGATACAGCTACTCCCGGGGGTCTCGCAAGTGCGCCTGCAAGTGTGCATCAGCCAGGCAGAGGCGGCCACGTAGCCACAGCAGTTACCAACGGCCAGAGCACAGCCACCCCAAAGCCATGACCGCCCCGCCGCCGTGTAGCTGGGCGTGGACAGCTCACGTTGCCGCACAGCAGCCGCAAGCGCAGTCAGCCCCTGGCTTACCACCAGCTTCTGTGCGATGACTTGCACTTGCTCTGCTGCGTCCTTCAGCCGGTGCGCATGGTACTACACGCCTCCCACCTTCATCAGCCGCACAGCCTCCGTGTCCTGCGGCATCCAATGGCGCAAAGGAGGGCACTACAAACAAGTGAGCGAGGCTACATGCAGGGCAGAGCAGCCCCAGCGGAAGGAGAGAGTGCTGCCAGGGCGGCATGCACGCCTCGTAGGAGTGGCAGCATAGCGGAAGCGTCCAGCTTGTGGCGCGCACCAGGCCGGTCATGCTGGTGAGGAACTCTTCCATCTCCGCCACATTGTGGAACCGGCAGCGGCTGGGATCCCAGTTGCGGCTGGTGACTGCCGAGATGAGATGGCCCAGCGCCTTCTGCGGCAGAAATCGCTGCACCTGCAGGAGCGTGAGCTCCTCTGCGTGGGCCTGCTCGGACAGGGTGAGCTGCCGCACCGCCTTGCTGGCCGCCGCACCAGGTTCGTCGTCATCGCTGCTGCTGCCGCCGTCGCTGTCATGCGCTTGTCTGCGTGCGGCTGACTGCAGCGCACCGCTTGCCAGGGCCGACGAAGGCAGCCGCACGGCAGGCCGGCCGCTTGGGTCTGGAGGCTGCGGCTGCGCCGGTGGCGCGAGCGGCGGCGGCGCGAGCG